>VXBH01002343.1:378827-440318 GCA_013400035.1 Rynchops niger | reverse complement strand
ACCCGCGCTCCGGAGCTCAGGGGGGACACCGCGAAAGTGCTCCGGGGAGACAAAGCCGACGGGCGAAACGCGCAACTCACCTGAGTGTCGATCATCATCATGCCCCGCGCATAGCCTCCGCCGGCCNGGCCTGGCCGCCCGCATCCCCCGGCGAGAGCCCGCAGGTGGGTGCGCGGCTGCAGCCGTGGGCGCACATACGGGCACCGGCACCCGTGGGCACCCCTCCAGATGCGCACCCCACCTCTGGGTGGGTGCCCCCTCTCTCCCCCCAGAGAGGGTGCCGGGGGTGCCGCCGGGGGAGCAGGACCCGTGGGAAAGCACCTTGCAGGCCTCGCCGGGGAGCAGTTCGGAGGGTTTTTATAGCTGTGCAAGCTATAAATAGGAGAAGAGCTTCTGGGCAGAGAAAGGGGTCATTTGCTGGGCGAGATCCCTCTGCGCGTACCGCTACTGAGCTCTCCCCAGCAAGACACCTCTAACCAGGCGAGCCCGGCACCCTGCCGCATGGGGACTGGGACACCAGTGCGCAAACGTCCACCCACAGCTGCCCCTTCTCTGCTCAACCCAACACTCAAAACAGGGGCACGCAGGGAGCCGGGGAAAAAGCTGCTGGAGATTTCGGCGCACAGTCGGTGTGCTGGAGCGTGAGCTGGTGAGACAGCGGAGGCTGAGCAAGCGGGGTTGCCCTGGAAACAGAGAGGCTGCATGTGAACGGCTCCGGTACCCACAGTTTATATTTATGAGGCTGATGACATGTGCCATTGCAGAGTGATGTCAGGAGAAGCAGGAGCCGAGAGAAGGCTGCGTCACCCTCCATGGCCGAGTGCACCCAACCGGTGCAATGCTCCCGGCTGAGGGGTGCAGAGCCGGCCACCGCAGTCCTGGGGACCATCACACACACCCGAGCCACCGTGTCTAACAGCCCCCCGCCCCAGCAGCCACCGAGCGGGAAGAACCAACTCTGCCAGGGTCGCGGTGGGAATTAGTGACAAGGAACAGTCCATCACATCTGGCCGTCCCGCTCCGCCGTGGCTCCAGGCCAGCACAACCAGCAGCTCTGGACGGGGAGCGTAGCCAGGAAAGGAAAAGGTGCTGTCAGGCCTCTCGCTCTGGCACTAGATGCTGCTACAGAGCAACATCATTCTAATTATAGTAACGGTGTCAGTGCTGAACAGTGGGAAAAATACATACTTCAAAAGGTCTATAACTATGTAATTTGCTCCTGGCAAAACTCACTAAAAAAAAAAAAAAACCAACCCAGAATGAAGCACTTTTTAAAAGTAATTTGTACTCATCTGACTTGCTTTAAATTAGCTAAAGGTTCAGCCGGGGGAGCAGGGGTGATGAGGTGGGCATACAAGCAGCAGAGATTTCTGGTTAAAACTGCCTTTCTATTCATATGGCTTTATACTAGTTTTACATGAAACAGTGACATGTGGTGAATCTATGTTTAATCTAAATATAGCCCAAGAAAAGTCAAGTCAGTACAGCATTACTCGTAGAGAAAGGAGGGAGTCGGGTGGGTAGGCAGACATTTAAAAATCACGTCTTCAGTGTGTTTTGCTAGCAATGCTTTCCTAAATTGTTTGTGTGGACCTACGTGTGGAGCAGAACTGCAGGACTGGGGATTTAGTGTGAGTAAAGCGCAACCCACTCCTGTAAGTGCCTTCTGCAGTTCCTGCTGTTCCTGAAAGCACCCGTCACTGTCATTGTCACTCCGTCTGGACCGTTGCTCTCTGCATGTTTCCCCCCTGGGGATCCCACGGGACTCGCTGTGGCGCTGAGGTGCAGCAGTGGGGGGAGAAAACAGTAACCCTGGTGCTTAGAGCTGCCCTTTGAGATCAGAGCAAACCCCTGCTGAGGAAGAAACTCATTCCGTGTATCTCACATTCACTAGTGAGCGACCACAACTAGTCCCCGTGCGGACAGAGAACAAGGGACAGTCCCTTCCTTGAAAAGCCACAGGCTAAAGAGGTAAGACGAGGGTGGGAGACTAAAAGCAGCCATTCTGGCAGGGAGCTCACAGCCTTCCAGCTCCTTCCCACCACCGTGCTGCTTTCGCGGCGTTAAACCAGCCAGATGCACCCAGCTATTCCCCAAGCTGGTTGTGTGCAGGGGAATAGCTGATGTTCTTATCCTTCCTCATCTGTGCCTGCTCAAAGAGCATCTCATTCCTGTGCCCCCCAGCTGCAGATCTCACCCAGAGAAGGTTTGACAGGGCCAGTCCTTTCCTAACTATTGCTGCGCATCAAAGTGGTTCAAAATGACATTTCTGGTCAATAATGTCAGGCAGCAGCACCTGTGGGAGGGTTAAGGGAAATCCAAACGGGAGTGAAAAAGGGTGCAAGTCTGGCTTTGTGGAAATGATTCTTGTTTGATCAGCGGGGAAACGAGAGGATCATGGTCTGTCCCCACCTAGGATCATATTCAGTGCTGGAAGTTTCTGTATCTTGCCCCCCAGAGAAGTTTTCCCTTTGGGGATGAATGCAAGTCACCAGCTGGGGCAAGGAAAGAAAAAGCCTGTCAGATGGGTTCTTAAATTAGATGGACAATGAATGATGAGTCTGTTCCAGCCGAGCAGAAAGGGACGGATGGAACAAGGGGCCCTTGGGAAGGCAACAAGCTGCTGATCTGAGGCTTGGTTATGAACAAACAAGGCTTGAGTCAGAAATACCTTGAAAGCACGATCAGATCCTCAGGCAATGTAAATTGGCTGATGATTTGTTTTACATGTGGTGATTCCCTTTTCATGCAGTACTGTGTGCGTGTTTCCAAGCACAAATTCCCTTTGCACGGGGACACATGAGATGGCATTGACCCCCTGTAGCAAATGGAGGAAGATCCCAGATGCAATAGTACCAATTTGCTCCCTTGCTAATATCTGCCTCAGTTTCCCCACTGAACAATGGATGCTGGTGGGGAATTCAGATCAGAAAGTAGGTCCTTGTGAAGCTCACACACTGCCCACAAGTCTCAGGCTGCACAATCCAAATGAGAGAAGGAAAGCTTGCTGCTGGTGTTGGGGGAAGGGGATTAATCAGCAGGGGATGACAACAGGAGGCCAGGCTTTCATTAATTAGAGGAGGGCATGAGCTGATTCAGGGAGCGTCTCCCACACTGCACTGGGGAGTGTGTTTCTGCAGTCACATTCTTCTGCTCCCTGGAGACATAGGGAGTTTCTTGGTACTGCCTCAAATCACAGCCCTGTCGAGCAGAACCGTGTCAGGTAACGTGACACAAGACCTTCCCCCGGGGAGAAGCTGTGGGCCTGCCAGGAGAATAAACATGTTTGGCACTGCACAAATCAGGCCATTATCGCGTCAATCACACGGTCTTGGATTCAGCCAAAAGGTGTCTAGGAAGCAGAGCTGGAGACCAAGCCTTTCACAAAAGTTTTTCAGAACAGGTATTCCAGAAATACAGCCCGCTCTCTATCACACATCGTTTGTGCTGGAGAACTTCCTCTCATGGTGGATTTAGTACAGGCTATGAACATCTGCACAGGAATTCAAGTCATTTAGTATGGCAGAATGAAGCCCAATGGCTGCAAATACAGGCTGCAAACACAGACCGATTTAGAGCAGAATTAAGGCATAAGGGGAATTAGCCATTGGCACAGCTGATCTGTGGACTTGTGGCTGCTCTATCACTTCACGTTTTTAATAGGTCTGAAGGCTTTTCTAAGAGATCTAGCACAGCCCAGCCATATATTGCGAGCTTGATACTGACATTGAGAGATAAAATTATCTGGCTTGTCCTGTGCAGGAGATCAGACCAGACAGTTCCTTCTGGCTTGTAAAAGAATCCATATACATATATATAGCAACTGGCATAGAGAGACCCTAGTTTCAGTCATGGCCTTCAGACACAACTGTTTTACAAATAAGAAATATACAGTATTAATCCTGGCTTCAGTGAGAATATATCTTTTTGGAAATATTTGGATAAACATCTTTCTTCACCCTTTTGGCTTAACTGAGTTGCCTGGTTACCAAACGCAGATGTCTTCACAGGAGATTCAGTTCTGGTTTAGTTATGTAGCAGGGTATCCTCCTCTAGCACCACAGCACTAAGAACAGTCTGGAGAAAATACAACAGGGCAGACCCTTTGCTGGATAAAGCAGACCCATCTGCCACTGGGGTTTTGGGCCGGAGGTATTTTCTGTACCTTATCTATATTATAGATACCGTGAAAGCTTTTCTAATTAGCCTTCTGGAAGATGAAGTGCCTACAATGACACTGGCAAGTGCCATTTTCAGCCTGCTCACACAGGAATGAAATGGCTCGTTAAGTCATCTGCAATCAGTGGCGAGGCCCTAAAGCTTTGAATACTTGATACACTGCCATACAGCAATTTTCTCATGTGAGGAGAAGCAAGAACAGTCAGGCACCTCTTCCCCATTTTCTCTCTCTCTGACAAATGAGCCTTTTTTTTTTTTTTTAAACTGTTCCCTTAGAAACAGTCTGCTTAGCCCTTTCACCCCTGCTTCTCCTCTCCGTGCCGTACAGCATGGCAGCAGCGCTCAGCATGGCCATTCTCCACTGCTCCCTGTGGTCTCTCTCCCTGCTGACACTAAAAGAGCATGGCACAGACTTGCACAGCCCTGTGGTAGCATGCCTCGGGAGATAACAGAGGAGATGTTTATGGCAGACGTGCTGCAGCAAGGGAGGTGGCACATGAACCTCCATGCTGTGACCTCAGTTGACAATTATACAGTCGTCATTGGCAAGCTGTGGCTGTTCCCCTGTGTCTGGACCCCCCTTGCCTGTTCACGCGAATGAGCTGTCAGGCTTTAAAGGCTGCAAAATGCCCGGTTCAGCTTCTCATCGCATTCACGCAAAGAAAATGTTAACCCCAGCCTACTTCCAGCTCTAGACTGAACTCACAGTTTCACTACAGCATTTCATTATAAAATGAAATCACCCTGTTTGCTGGAAACGCCATCAGCTCTTACTGTCAGTTCCAGCAGCTTCTAGCCAATTTATTTCACAGAGCTTAGAAAAGTTGGAAAGGACTGAAGCAATGGATAGGAACACAAACCTCTCAATCCCAGATTTTCTGTGTTGGAAAAGATTACATGATCTACAGAGACACGTGAACCAGGGAAAAGGTTCAGAGCACATCTGTGATTGAAATAAACACAAAGAATTTCAGTCTGGATCCGAGCTGTGCCAGTTCTGTCTGAACGCAGGTTTCCATAACACAGATTGGAATTTGGAAGATAACTGCTATAAGAATTCACACTATTTGTCCTGTCAGACCAGGGTTCCTACTGGTAATGCTGGCACAAGCTCTCAGCTCTCTTCTGAGAAGGTCCAAGAAATCCTGCTGTAAGCTAATCAGGGATAACTTGCTCTGAGTGCAAGTTTCCTCCTGATGCTGATAAAGGGTGTGATTTTAAATCACAGTGCATGAAAATTCATTGCCCTGCCAAATTTGTAATTTTTTTTTAAGTGAAAAGGTCTTTACTAAAACTCTAGGTCTTCTCCTTCTCCACAGGAATGTCAAATACCATTTTGATCTTCCTAAGTTTTTGCTAGGCCTCAAGAAAACACTCTGCAGCCTTGCTATAAGGACAGCCTTGCATTTGATAATGGGCCTTTTGGATGCCTTTTTGTGTGCTGCAGCCTGAAGTGGGATGCTTATATTTCCAAAGATTAGGAACCTAGAAACTTTTTCATTCTCACCTCCACTTTGGCTGCTGCTTCTGAAACGCATTAAGACTCCTGTTCTCCACAGAAACTATCCACATGTTCCTTTCTCAGTTTGTTCACACTGGGAACAAAAATTCATGGTAGGGCATATTCTGTGGGAGCTAATATTCAGTGGGTTTGGTTGTGTGGAGAACATCTCTTCAGGGATCAGGTGGTCAGTCCCTTATCTCTTTGTAGTTCTTATCCACTGTGGAGAAACGTATGAGGTGAATTTCAGGGGGCTTTGGCTTCCTGTCATCCCATAAATACTCTGGAGAAAGAACCTTGGAGGGTTTGTGGGAGAGGAAGTGCCTGTTGAGATGGCTTTCTTCCTGCCAGGCTGCCGTGATCTCATTGGCTTTGTCTGTCAGGATGGTCGTGTGGCAAGTCCTGGTGAACTCATAAACTTTCTTGACCAGGCCTCCAAACACGGCTCCTCCGTAGTAGAAGTCCCCTTCTCCATCAGGGATGTAGGCTGCTGAAGAGCTCCTCCTCTCATAAGGGAAATGGCTTCGAGGGACGTTGAAATAGCCAGGGTGTATGGCTGCTACTATATCACCCAGGGTCTCAGGCCCCCAGGAATTGTAGAACACCATGTCAATGTCCAGGCAGAAGAGGTAGTCCACCTCCTGATGGCTTGTTTCCGCTATGTGCTTGTTTATGGCCTCCATCCTGCGCATGGAGATTGCTTGCCAGCTAGGGTATTTCTTGATGGGGACAATGACAAACCTTCGTCCAGGTTGCAGCTGGACATTGGGAATCGTCTCAGGGTTGTCAGTGAAGATATAATAGTTCACTTGATAGCCTTTCATGAAATGTGTCTCTGCTGAGTCCAAGAAGCGGCCCACAAACCTTGTATATCTGTGCAGACACAACATGTGAATAGCCCAGCATAGACAAAGGGACACACGGCGAATGACAAGGGATGAAGAGTATTGACTAGCTATTGCTGTAAGGATGCATACGCTATACATGCAATAGGTAAAGTACAGAGGAAGACAAGGAACAAGTGGATTATAGAATCATAGAATTGCTGAGGTTGGAAGGGACCTTTAAGATCATCAAGTCCAACCATTAACCTACCCTGACAAAAGCCACTTCTAAACCATGTCCCTGAGTACCCCATCTACCCTTTTTTTAAACCCCTCCAGGGATGGTGAAGCCACCACCTCCCTGGGCAGCCTCTTCCGATGTTTAATAACACTTTCAGTGAAAAAATGTTTCCTAATGTCCAATCTAAACCTCCCCTGACATAACTTGAACCCGTTTCCTCTCGTCCTATCACCTGTCACCAAGGAGAAGAGGTCAGCCCCCACCTCTCTACACCCTCCTTTCAGGGAGTTGTAGAGGGTGAGAAGGTCTCCCCTCAGCCTCCTCTTCTCCAGGCTGAACAACCCCAGCTCCTTCAGTCGTTCCTCATAAGGTTTGTCCTCCAGACCCCTCACCAGCTTTGTAGACCTTCTCTGGACACGCTCCAACACCTCAATGTCCTTCTTGTAGTGAGGGGCCCAATCTCTGCTTTGAGCAACCACCTACCTATCTACAGCTCTAATTCCCAAGACACATGCTAGTTCCTCAAAAATACTGACCATGCTTCAGGTACCTTGGGTGCCAAGTCTATTATCTTATAGGCTTGTATGATTATGGACACGACACACGAGCATAAAAGTTCACTACAGATTGGGACAGATTTCAGCTCTGCTAAAGACAACAAAAGCCAAAATGGTCTTTCCACAGAGGAAGTACATCAACCCAAGAACTGGGCCCACTGAGTAGTTCACTTACTTTCCAACGGCAAAGGCTGTCACCTCTATGGTGAGATTCATCGGCCTGTAGACACCGTCTAGGATCTCAGAATTGAAGGTTCCTTCCCAGATGATGGGGGCCAGCCATGGCGTGATTGTCAGCACATCCTGACGCCTGAAGGAAAAGAAAGGGAATGTTAATGAAAAGTATCAGTTCCTTTGGGTTTCAAGGCCAGTAAATGGGAAAGAAACACTAAAAAGGCAGCTAGAAGAAGAGTGTGAGTATGAGCATTAACTTATTATGGATGGTATTATCTTCAGATCTTTTTCCCTGCCCTCTTATTTAAGGTTACCAAGCATGGAAATTTCAGTTCCTGGGATGAAATTAAGCACTGTTAAATGAATTGGCAAAAACCCGAGGATCTACTAAAATCTCATTTAAGCTCATGGGGTTTTTCTGCTGAGGAGAGTTTAATGCCCACTGAACTCACCGAATGAGAAGCTATGCATATTTGCTGTCAGTCTGATGCATATTGCTACATACAGATTAAAACACAAGTAATAATATGAAAATTACTATAAAAATATACCCCATTACTGTGTTACTAAAACACAGTTTATGGCATGAAAGTTTATTTTTCCAGTATTTATGTATAGCTTTAACACATTAAGATATAATTTAAAATTCTGTATGTGAGGCAGCACTCTAATGTGTAACAAAGCTATAGAAAATCCTTAATCTGCTGTGTGGGTAGCGCAAATACTGCATATACATGCAGCAGAGTCTGATTATGCCCTATTACAGCTACGCAATGCTATTTCAACTTTCTTCTTTGCTTTCAGGTTTTCTTTCTTACCCTTTTGATTTTAAAACAAGACCTCATTTATGATGTGTAATTTACCCTAGCCCGCTCACATTCGCCCCAGACCATGATCTGTAGCACTCTGCTAATGAAATTTGTCATGCATGGCACAGGGGCACACTTGGAGACTGAAGCAGTTTCCCCTCTCACATGGTCCCAAGGCAATAACAGCATAAAAACCAAACCAAGGGACCTGTGGGGACCAGTTTGATGGCTGAGGCAGCGGTACACTTTCAATGCAGATTTAATACTTTCAGTCTGAGTGCCTACGAGAATAAAAATTTCACTCCCTCCTATAGTAATTCATATGATTAAAAGATTAAATTATACAGGAAAAAGAACTTGGTTTGTAGAAAATGTACTAACTGAACTGTTCTCTTTCTGGGTTAATTATCTGCTTTTGGAGGAGGGGAGAGAGAGAAGGAAATCTGCAAGTTTGTTTCTCTAAGCAGGGCTTTTTTAAATTTCATTTTACAGGGCTGCACTGGCTTTTCCAATGACTCATTTCCATGGTATGCATCCTCTCAGTGCGCGCTAGTGAACTCACTTCAGAAGACACAGAGCACTAAAAGCTACATGATTCTCTCCTCATTTAGTCCAGCATATACTAGCTGATTTCTCACATTAATTTATTGCAATACAGAAGAAAGAAATATTCAGCATGTCCTTTGAAATAGCAGGATATGTACTAACAGGGTGTGTTTACTAACATGCAAAAGAATGGTGGCTGCTGGAGGTGAACTGCTAGAAATCAGAATCAGGTCATAGAAGCTGGACCAACGGAGACCGCTAACAAACTCGAGCTGCCAAGGAGTGTTGGCCTAAGTCGCTTCTTAACTGCCTGAAACCTTCCGAGTCTGTTTAAACTCACTGGTTTGACTGCTCCTCATAGAGACTTGTCTGTGTGAGTGCCTCCAACTTGTTCCAGCATAAGATCCAGCAGGTTAGCTGAAACCATTGCTGAAGGTCGTACAAGGCACCTGCTTGATTTTGCCCTGAAATGTATTCAAAGCTCTCCCACAGCTGGTAACAATTACAACACAGTTCCAGAAGGTATTTCTCACTGTCTTCCAGCTATTGCTCCCTCCCAAGAAGAGGCCCTGGCAGCAACCGTGTAGACAGGGCTCTGTGTGTCCTAATGTTTTAATTGGGAATTTACAGTAGGTATGTTAGCAGTATACAGTGACTAAACTTCATCTTATAGCAGCATAGACAGCTGTAGAAAACCCATACGGTTACACTTCTCTTGGAACAAGGTACTGTTCTGTGTGTAGCAGGACTTTGAAACCGTGAGGGCCACAGAGCACCCAAATCAAAAAGTCTGCAGAAACAAACAACAAAGTTCAAACAAAGAAACTTACTCTGGAGCCAGCACTCTTGGCTGCTGATAAAATAATCTGTAAAAAGGAAGAAATATCTACTGAATAATACACGAATGTGCCCGGAAGAGAGGAACAACAGTTTAAAGGTCAGGACATAAAAAGCCAGTACTTACTGGGGAAAAAGCCGGACTGGCTTCTCTTCTGTATATTGGAGTTTCATGGAGCTGCAAGATGAGGTAGGAAAAGAAAGAGATTGTAATACTTTTCCAAAACGAAGAACCTGGTTCAGCTTCAGGGCCTGCTGGTGTACTGACAGCTGTCCAAGTTCTCGCTCCAGTTGCTGTGGTCGCTACTCTGCCTGGTCCAGAGAGTTAGACGTTGCCTGTACGCACCTTCAAGGGCTGTCAGGCGAGTAACACTTTGGAAACAGAGCACACAACAGAGAGAAACTGGCAGCTCCCCAAGCCTAGGCAAGTCAAGTCAGAGTTTAGGGGTGAAAATCAAGGGAAGCACATGCTTGTTGGGGACTGTCACTTCTGGTCACATATGTGCTCCGTTCCCTGCATAGCTGTTCCTGTTCACCTGGAGGGCTCAACTGTCTGAAATATATACACTTTAAACAGCATTCACAGAAATAAGCATCTTACTAGACACAATGTTTTTTTAATGACTTGAAATAATCAGAATGCTTCTATAAGAGATCACCTTTTCTATTTGCATCTTTTTGTTTTGTTTTTACAGAATTAGTAGGTCATGACAAAGGATGGGAAAAGCCGTGGCTTGTCATGTTACAGTTATGGTCAGATATGGCAGTGAAGTCACTTAGGCCATATAACCTGTTCCTCCACAGTGTAAATTCTCTTTTATGCAGCTTTGAGGTAGATTTTAGGACCAATGCAAAGTCAGCTATCTGTACATTAGTTTGTGTGATGCAATGAAGCTGGCCCCTTAAACTGTAAGATTTCCGGAGAAGCATCTTCCCTTTCATTTTGTTCAAAATAGGCTTCTGGTCCATGACTCAAGTGCTGCCACAACACAAATACATTCATAAAGCAAGTGAAAAGCACAGATCACAGAGCGAAGAAGATGAATACGATTAGGAGACTGGGGGATTATTTCTAACTCTGACAGAACTCCTTATAGGATCGTTCATGTCACCTCTCTGACCTATGTTTCTCCATCTTGTGAGCTGGGATACTTGATCCACGTCTCAAAGCACAGTGAGATCCTGTGTGTACACGTGCACGTGTGTAATTACACCCTGATAACAAAGCCAACGTTAACCTGTTAGTCACGGTCTCTGTGATCCACAACAGACAAGGCCTCACTCATGCCGTACAAACACAGAGCTGTCCTGAAGGGCAAGCAGACTAAAGCAGGAAAGGTTGCATTAGAGCCATGTTGTTTTAAGAGACTGACTAATTATAGATTCATCATTGCATAAAATAAAGGGCAAGTGACTACTTGTTAATAACTACTTATGCTGCCAGTGAAGTACAGCTCCTGTAACAATGATCTGCGTTATTAATTACATACAAAATGGCATACTTACAAGATTTCCGGGCAAGGAAGGTAATATGGGAGGTAGTGTACTTTTCCATTCCCGACTGTAATCCTGGGATAGCAAAGAAACATTTTAAGATCGGTAATGTTGAAAGATATCTTCCTAGGATTTTCCAAGATCTTCTCAGAATCTGGCACCGATTTTGAGAAGTAACTCTAGCTAACTGATTGTCTACTTTACTAATTAGCATAGGAGCCAGTGTATTCACATTTTGATGTAATATATTGCTGCTAAGGCATAAATGGGAAGCTCAGGACAAAACGAGTAGAATTAAGAATAATTTAACAATTAATAATTAATAATTTAATAGTTAATGGAAATGTTTGATCTCAGACTCCTTTCAAACAATGTCTGAATTTGCTCAAGAGAATCTGTAAGGCATACTCGGCATTTAGCATGCTCAAAGCTACAAACATTCTCAGTGTCTGAAAGCAACAATGTTTGATAGCTACAAAGCTATCCCTAGTTACACTGGAGTAAGCTTGGACTGTTTGGAGAGACAGGTAGTCATCTCTTAAGGCCTGAACTGAAATGTAACTGGAATATTCTGTACCTGAACATTTGTTTGTGAGTCAGATACGGTGTTAGCAGCCTAATTTAGACACAACTGGTCTTTTTTTCTCTCTCCCTTCAGAGGCTTCTCCCTCTACTAGTGTTACTTTGCATATTGTATGAATTACTGTTCTTTCTTACAGCTCTAACAGGGACTTTCCCTAAGATGCACTGCCCATATTTTTCTGCTACGATGTTTTTACCACAGCATAGACATAGGCAGGATGTTTTAAATATGACCAAGCTTGGCAGCAAATGCTTACCAGATAAACACAGTAACAACAAACAGACAGAGAAGGGATCCTAACACTCTCCTGGAAATCATGTCTTCTAGAGTAGAAGAAGGAAGGGCAACCACTTACTCCGAGCAGCTCTCCATCTGTAAAGAACAAAAAAGCAAGGGAAATTGGCTATAAATATCTCACTATAAGAGAAATGGATTATTTTGTTATAGAAGCATGAGGTTCTCCAAGCAGTTTCATTTTAATTCATTCTTTCTGAAATCAGGAACGCAGAAGTAACCAGACTGTAAAAACCAGGCCAGTTATCACTGAGACAGTTCCTGTAAACTGTTTGAGAAACCTCTCCATTTCAGTGAGACCTAAGCACAGTTATAAGTGTGTGGGGAGCCTTTTTGATTTGATTCTAGTTTCTCTAAGTTCCATTTATTCATCTAAAGCACACACCCTTTGCTATTTAATAAACTCACCAAAACAAATCATATCAGGTGATACGTAGAGCTAATACAATTACCATTTTAGCTGATAAACCCCATCTTTCACAAAAGTAACTGCCAGAGACAGCTCCCTCCAAAGGTCCTTGTAGGAGAAAGGTAAACTGAGGTCCGATACAAGCAAAGAAATATTACATGACAATAATAATGAATATTTGGTAGCAGTATTTCTCTGTAAGTCAAAGAAATTACTCCCTTTCCAACAGCCATAAAAATCAACTTCCCCTAGCTCAGCTGTCTTACCTTAAAGCTCAAATTAATCCCTTTTCTGTTCACAGAGAAGTAAAGGTTCCCAGAGCACGAACCACGGGCCCTGTGACAAACACACAAAGCCTTTGCATGCGGCCTCCAAAGGGGCTTGTTACAAGCACATTGTTACAGGCTACATTCGTTATTACCTTTAGGGAACACAGGACTGTGGTACTGCAGATAGGTCTCTTGTGTGCAAGTTCACTTCCGTCTCCGCAGCATCCTCTGTGTCCACATAAAGGGCTCTTCTGCAAAGCAGGCTTTTCCAGGCTGCTGCTGTGGGGACTGTAATGCAGTCTCGAGTTAGAGGAAAGCACTTTCTAGCATGTGACTGGTGCCTGGGGAAAAAAAAAAAGGAAGGCTGTTTGTCAAAGTCCTATTTATAGACAGTCAATAGCACTGATTTTAGCGGGAGGAACCGGTACAGGGTGCTTCTTTAGGGGAGGGAGGCTGAAGTAAGCATCACAGAGATCTTTCCTGTCCTAGCCCTTGGTAAGGCACACAGCAGTGACAATGAATCTGAAAAGCCAGTGGTGATTTTCCCACTTCAATTTCTTTGGTTATTGAAACGCATGTAGCAAAAAGTTCTTTAATTTGCTTTGTCATGCCATATAGAAATCTGCTCTGGTGCTTCTTCCTCACTTTCCTGTCAACCAATCTAATCAGCTTTCACCAAGAAGCATCACAAGACCCCACTTTAAAAAAAAGACACAAAAACCCCTTAAAAATAATAATCTCAAGGCCTTCTACCATTTAAAGCCTTCATGGATTCATGCTGAGCAGTTCTGGATTCTTGCCTAAAAATGCTGCAGATCCACAAATGTAGAAGGATTTCCAACCAGCTTTTCCCCTCCAGCTGTTATCCTACGCTTTCACTAGTTTTATCTAATTCCTGTGCTAATTCTGTAATAAGAGCTGTGACACCAAGGCCAGGATTTTCCAGTGCCGCCTATCTGACCTTGTGCTTGATGCCTTTGGCAAATACAAAATGGACAAGCGTGCAGAGGGGGGTTCAAACAGTTGCTTTTCAATCGTTCTTTGAGAGATGGCTAGAGATAGGGTGGGTAGGCAACCTATGCCAATGCTTTACTGTCCTTCACATCACGATGCTTCCTAATTTCCAACCAGGCTCTCACTTGCTGCAGCTCAGGTCTGTGCCTTTTCACGGTGGTGTTCACGCACCTGGAGATTCCCTTTACATATCTGAAGTTTTATGATGTTTCCTTCCCTATTCGATTCTGTGACCTCAACCACCAAAACTCCTTCAGTCTTTCTTTGTAGATTGTTAACTTCAAGACATGTGATTATCTCTAATCAGTCCCTTCTCGTGAAACGTGGTGCCAAACCCAAACCAAATACTTCTGCTGAGCCCTCCCCAGTATTGAGTAAAGCAGGATTACCCCACAAAACTGAAGTGCTGTGACAGTTCATACATTCCGAGATGACACTTGCCTACTTTGCAAGAACACAGCATGGTGATGAC
Organism: Rynchops niger; assembly: GCA_013400035.1. Lineage (NCBI taxonomy): Eukaryota > Metazoa > Chordata > Aves > Charadriiformes > Laridae > Rynchops > Rynchops niger. The sequence goes on along the minus strand of VXBH01002343.1, from coordinate 426,115 downwards.
ATTCAGTCGGTGGCCAGATGTAATCCACACATCTTTCCTACGGAACCTCTCCTAGCCAGGTCCATGACATATAAAACCTTGTACTTGACTTTATGGAACTATACTCCATTTTCAGGGTATTTGTTTTTCTAAGACATCAAGCTTTGACTGAATTCTATTTTCTGTGGTGCTTGAGCCCCTCCCAGCTTGATACCACTTTTCAATTTCATAAACATCATCTGAAAATTTTCTCTCAAAGCATAAATGAAAACATAAGACAGTACCACTTTGCAGATAGTCTCCTGGGGATTCTCATTTCCTGCACCTGACCATCCTCATGCACTCATCGTCATGGCGTACTGAGAGAGAGCATAGAACTTGGGTGATGGGGAAGGACAGAGGATAATGAACAGACAGAAGAAAGGAGAATAAAAGTTATCCTCAAATTTAATAGTACACTTAACACAAAATAAAAGAAAACATGGGCGTTCTGATTATTTTGGTGCAGTTTCAGCTATTTTAATAGGCATAGTGTTCTTCCATGTGTCTTTACAGAGTAAACATCTAATCCCTCAGGAAAAGTAATACACATATTTTGAAATATTGCATCATTAGGAGCACAGCTGATGCATTCCCCCTTTGCTTCAATCTCTCTGTTACAAATCTGCAAGAACACCGGAGCCAGATGAGTTTGGAACATCTCCTTGCATCTAAAACTATCTCATTGACATTTACCGTATTTGTCCTCAACTGATTTACAACTCTAGGGCTCACAATGAATGCAAACAAAAATGAAATAGATGTGGTTGTAGTTAGTGACAGAATCTCCTAACAAATGGAAAAACAGCTAAAGCAGTTTTAATACTTATCAGGTTCCCTGAATTTGTTCAGAGAGTTTTTTAAAAGCAATAGGGTTGAAAGTAACTATATTACTCCCAAATGAACTCGCTTGACCTCCCAGAACAAAGCAGTACTTTATTTTCAAGCCCTGCCTTGGAAAGCATTCTGGATTGCAGATAAATACCTCACTTGTAGACCATTCTGTGGAAAATATTCTTTGCAGATCAACTATTTCGGATTTCTAGACCTGTTTTTCATATTTCTAAAAGCGAAGTAGCGAGTTGCGAGTACAGTGTCGTTCACAATGTGAAGAAAGAGAGGATATCCGTGGGAAGGGCTTCATCTGCACTGAAGAAAAAGTTCCCTTGCCGGACTCCGTTATTAAACAGGCTGCATTTAACTGTTATAACTTCAGACTGTGCCATGACACAGGCATACTCAATCATGCCCGAGTCTAGAACGTGAACTTCAGTACAAATCCACTGCTTGGGCTTCCAGCTTTCCAGATTCTCCTATTACAGCCAGAACCATAATGAGTTAATTTTACTCCGGCTGAGATCCAACTAGGAAGCACTGCACAGAGATTACATTTCATTTACAGCACATTCGTCAGATTTTTTATTTCAGGAGGCAAAAAATAGCTCCTTTCACCATTGCACTACTTCAGTGCAACAGAAATTTAAAAAACAAAAACCAGAAAATCCTGTTGGACTAAATCACTGACATTAGTACAAACTTGTCAGTTTACACCAACAATGATCAGAAGGACATCAGCAAGATTTGGTTGTTGATTGAGCTCATGTATAGAGTTGCTTAATCTTCTGGATGGATTGTTTCCACCATTCTTCCCAATGCTGGATTGCCAGCAGCTGAGCTGTACTTTCTTCCTTGATCTGGGCAAACTGCTGCTCAAGTTTACATTTGTATTTCTGTATAAACAACAACAAAGGGCAAAATTGGTAGTGATGAAGTATAATTTTACTTTGTCTAAATCCAGGTTCTGATCCACTGTATCAGAAGATTGCATACAGGCCACTTATTTTCTGCCTTTGACAACAGAACTATATGGACAATGAATTATTCACTGCCTTCCTTCTGTGTTCCTTTTAAAGAATTCTGAAACTAAATTATCTGCAATATTTAAATTTTGTTAAAAATGCAAGATCTTCATCTGACTTCCATTAGCTCCTAAGATTAAAGAGCTGCCTCCTCTAGAGGAGAGGAGAGCATGCATCTCAAACATAGGAAGTTCCAGCAAGAGGCAGAGCGCATTCTAAGTCACAAGTATGAACTGAACTATTACAAAGCTGCTAAAAAGGTATTTCACCTAAACAGAAACTTGTAGACTACTATGAAAACTTCAAGGCACCTTAATTAAAGAGTCCATGCTCCAAAATACAAAATACTGTATTTTTAATGCAACATACATTCAGAAAATATTTCTGTGGCATGCATTTGCTGTATCACACCCTGCTGACAAACTATGTTCGCTTCAAAACTGTACTGTAACCAGTGCTTAGGTACAATAACTAGAGACATAAAACACTCATGCAAATTTAGAGTTTTGATGGCATTTGCCATTGTTGACAGTGTATTTTATATTTCCCAATAAAAATATATATTTGAAAAACTAATGCAGTTCACTGGCAGGCAGTACAATTATTTCCAGGACAGATGCATAAACTCTGACCATTTATTTCCAAATTATTTACTGTAAGAATATTCACCAAAGTGCTGAACACTACTGTTTCACAAGCTATCGTCAGTGCCAGTCGGAGTCTCAGACTTGTCTGGAATGTGCTCATTCTTCTAGCAGACTTAGTGAAGAAAGAGCGATCATTTTTATGGTGGAAAAAATGATCTGTGATGGTTCAGGATGTAAGTATCTTACAGCGCTTCACCTTTTATGGAAAAATCAGCCTTTGTGATCTAAGGCTAGACCTGCAGGCTTTAGAAAGAAAGGTGAGTGAAAGCAAGCAGTATTGAAACGGCATTGTGGCAGCAGCTACTTTTTGTATTGTGATGCTGCTGAAATGCATGAAGCGTTCTGTTTCCGACACCATCCACGCTTCTCTGCTGAAACAATTGCCCATTGTAACGTATCTGAGTGAGAGGGCTCCCTGAGAAACCAAGTGCCTGCCTTTGACAACATCACAAAGAAACGGACATGAGAGAGGATTTCTGCACATGGTTAATACGGCTTTAAGATCTGAAAGCACTGTGTATATTAAAAACTTATTCATAGCTATACTTTTCTTCTTAAAAAAGCAAATCCACAACAGTAGCAGCCCCACTCACAATCCTTTCCCACAGACCAACCTTATATACTGCATCTCTTGCTTCTACTGCTGCTACATGGCCCAGCGTAGTCTTTGCTGTTGTAACTGATGCAGTTTCTCTGCAAAGGATATAGTCTGAATTGCCTGTAAGAGCAGTCATGGGTATTCCTGGCCAAGTCCTTTAAAAAAAAAACAACCCAAACCCAAACAACCAACAAAAAAACCACATGAGAAAGTTAGATACAAGAGCAGACTATACTAATTCATGTTACTTGCACTTAAAGTGCAAAAGATTAAATGTGTTTTTTTTAATCTGCACAAAAGGATTACCCAATTAGTAGTACAATGAACTATTGAGTACAACAAACTATTCTTTTAAAACTTCAGGATCTTTGCACAGTAAATATAATTCATATCTTCTGAGTGAAAACAAACAATATACTCATAGATTTGAAAGTGTTGAAATGAAAAATAGTGGCTAACAAAGTAGCATAGCAATAATACTGAAATTGTATTGCTTTACAATATAACAGATAATTCACTTTTATTTATTTGGATACATTGCTATTCTCTCTTTAAGATCATTACCCACCGAAACTGCTCCATAGCTAGTTAAAGGGCATCACTAATGATGAGCATAGTATTCAGCAGTTTCAACAAGGCAGCAAGAAACTATGAGGACAGTTTCTGATACCAGTTTAAAGAAGAGCAATTACATAGAATAGCGTTCAGTATCTTCAGATATTACCTGCTCCCACGGTCAATTAACTGCTTAACTTCACAGATTTCTAGAGGAAGTCCCGCTTGTTTACGACGGATTAAAGTGGATGTCTTCTCTCTTGGTATTTCAATTTCTGGGAGATAATAGAAGATAGACTCAGCAGCACTGAAAACAGTGGCAGTAATAGCATTGCTTTGAAGTAACTATAAGCAGCTAGATACTCTTCACTTTCAAGAAATAGCTTTGCATGCTTGATCATGCAAATCTTTCAATTTAAATTACCATAGCACATAAAAGTCTCCTCTTCCTAGGGATAGTCTGCTGCAATCTTTGAGAAGGAACCGGAGGCCTGAACAAGCAGTCGCTTCTTTACTTACTTGCTACTTGTACATCATTAACCGTGATACTTTCATCTAATTCCAGAAGCAGCTTTTCGGTGAAGGCAGCTAGTGCAGAAACAAAGTTCTGAGCACACTCAGCAACACAGTCCTGTTGGGATATTGGAGACAAGTGAGAGAAATTCCTTTGATAATTCGATCTCCTCTCCGTTTAGTTTAGCTCCTAAAGTACTACGCAAATATCCAACCTTGACATTTTGCAACAGCTGCAGATAACAGACATAAGGTCTAAGGTGCACATAAAAGTGCCTCTCTGTAGTATTCTCAACACCACCTGATTAACCTAAGGTAAAATACAAAAAGCTTTAGAGTTCTATGCATAGTTCCCCAGTAGTTGTATATTTGTGTTAAGCATCTAAACCTCATGGAAGCACCTGTAAATGCATCCTTTTGCCTAAAGCAAAGGCCATTTTGGAATATGGGTAGAACATGGTGGAAGTGCTTTGACCAGGTATTATTCTAAAACAGGGTATGTGTGCTTCTGTGTGTGTATGCAGAGCTAAGAGGAGAAGAAAATATTACTTCAGAATTAAAAATATATATGCTCTGCAGACAGTATAGAATTTGATTAAGTGGCATGAGAGAAGTAAACAAAGAGCTATAATGCTGGGGAACTGACCTTCAATAACCCTAGAGGATGGAGAGGAAAAAGAGTTTTGATTCCTGAATCTCTCCTGTAAAATTCTGCTTATTCCAGTTTTTAATCTTGTGTAGAAAAATGTCAATTATTTGCACTAATGAAACGCAGAGAGAAGGAACCTTTCCAGGCATCTGTTGTTGGCAAAGTAATATAACTAACCAGAGGATGTCACTGTTGCTCGCAGTTTAGACTTATATTCAATAATTCTACCATTAAGATATGTCATCTCTTCCTCAGTACGTACTATGAATGACACAAAAGATTAGCTAGTCCCACAATAAATCTATGCACGTGTGTATGCATTTATTGGTCTAATGCTGATAACGCATAACTTAAAGATATATGAACGGGATTGCCTAAAACTGAAAATATTTTCCAGTTTACTTTTGATGGGGAGGAAAAATGTATCCAAGATCTACTCTCCTTTCCAAACGCAACATCCAAGTGCGTATTGTGGAATGGCTTTACAGTTACCTGCAGCATCTGTGTGTTGAGACGAATACCGTCAGCTTGCTCTTTCTGCCTTTTTATTTCCGCTTGGCACAAAGCGTCCAGGTGAGGTAAGTTGTCTGGATGTCCCAGAGAGGGATGTAATTGATTCTTGTGCACAGCCTTTAAGTAAATACATAACAAAGAAATGCCTTCTGTAAAGAATGTGCAATTGAATCATAATAAGAAAGAAGTATAAAAATATTCAGAAAGACAACTTAGTGTATTCCATGGCTGTCTACAGATAAACCTTGCAGTGCAATAAATGCATACCAAATTGCCTTTCTGCTGGAGAACAGGGCCTCTATCTCATTTTGGGTTTTGTTTACAACAACAAAGAATCTCTCCTACCAACTGGTATACAAGATATTTTTTATATCTTTATATGCTTATTTTGTCTTGATTTTAACTTAATACTCAGATCTCAAGATACTACTCTGTAACATTTTCTGCATAATCTCCGTTATGATTCTATTATTAGTTCTGATATTAACGGACAAAATACACCTCTTTTTTGAAAGGCAGTAAATAATGATATTTCATTATCCGTATGTCATAGTACCTACAAATGAGTGCACCCATACAGTATGAGCTGTATAGCCATACCACAATGTCCCGGCCCTTCAAGTGTTTACAATCTAAGTGTAAGATGACCGGTAGAGCTGTACAAGATTATAAAGAGGCAGCCCAATGCTGGAAGCAGTGAGAGAAGGGACTGAGTTTCTAGAAATACAAAGCTTCCAGTAAGAACTACACAGACTAACTGCAAACACAGAAACTAAATTGTGGTTAGCTCAGCAGCGAGTCATTAAGCAAAAAGATTAATAAAAGAAATAGATTAATAAAAAGAAAATTTTATAATTCTGATGCATTTAGCATTGCTTACACTGGAAGCATTCCAATATGTCCATGACACATACCTTTACGTTCTCCCAGTCTTCCAGCTGCTTATTGAAGAGGTGCTGAATCTGACCAGTGGAATGGCTGAGCTTCTGCTCATGTTCTTTTAAAAGACTATCAATTGCCATCTGGGAGACATAAGGGAGCTCCTTCTCAAACATCTTCAACTGATCCTGAAATTCTTTTGTAAAAGACAAGGTGTTTATGTGACACAGAAGCATTCATTGCAAGGAAAAAACACAAACACTCAGCGGAGTTGAACGTACACTGCAAGGGTGAAACAACCTGGAGATTCTGTCCCTGACTGAGAAACATACACTTGCTAAAAGATGTGACCCTGTGCAGGTCTTTCAATTTGCTCAAGGACCCTTCTGCTACGCTTTTTGTAGCTGGTAATATATAAAAAAGAATATTGGTCCAATTTCCAGTAAAATCAACAGGTTTTCCACTGAGTGTGATGGATTAAGAAAGCTACATAATTCTCTATCACTTCAATTTTCAGTTTGCATAACTGAAAAATTATATACGTGAGAAATTAAAAGTCTTAACTGAATGAATTTACCTATAAGACAGGAATTGTAGTAATCATCCGTCTGACTTTGGTATGACAACAGATTCTGTTTGAACACTTCTGCACAATGGTCAAATGTCTCTGGGAGATCTTCAAGCATTGCGATTTGAGGATTCTCTTTTTGGTAGAACTCCTTCGGGAGGTAAAGATAAAACAGAGAAGTTGTTGGTAACATAGTCAAACAAATCACATCTAGGCATATAACAGTAGCAGAGACACATAAGGCTATCAACCACCCTCGTATTCGAGACCAGTTTTCTTCCTCTGATTCTGAAATGCCTAGTTTATATTTATAAAGAAATCTGTGGTTAAAAATATGCTGTGTCAAATACTACTTAACAGATGCATTGGTGAAGACAGGAAAATTTTTGGATGACCATCCAAACATTGCAAAGAACCGAATTATTTAGCTGACACAGGAGTAGACCTATGAAAGCAAAAGTGACTGAAGAACACTGGGTTCTCTTACCTCAGCAAGACAGAGCAAGCTGTTATTACCCGTCCAAAGAATATTCATAATAATCCCCTTAAAAGTGCTGAAAACAAACAATAATAAAAAAAAAGACAACCACATTGTAAAATGATCACATTGGCAATATTTACTGGTTTTCAAATATTTTGTTCAGGCTTATTATAATACATTTTTACACAAACAAATATTCAGAATCTCTAAGAACCACCACTCCCATTAGAACAGTTTCTCTTCAGAAGAAGCAAGGACTCTGAGATATTGTAAATGCTTACAAGAGAATACCTCCACATCACTGGAAAAAAAAAAGGCAATCTTAGCTAACTTCCTGTGCTGAAAACTTACCTTAAGAGCTTACTGTGTATTTTAGATAAACCAAAAATATTTGAAGGTAGGTCTAGCTGTTTACTGGAATTATTTTTAAATACAACATGGAACAAAATTCCCACTTAAACATCTTAGGCATTAATTTTAATAGTTTTGCTATCATGGTTTTCATATTCAATGTAATATTGAGCACAAGAATGTAAGTAGAAAATTTATTGATGATCTTAGAGGTGAGAATAACTGAAAGGCAGGCTATTTTATATTTTCCAACCCATTTTTTGTAAATGTACAAAATGGACTCCAATGAGGCCACCCATTCCATTTCAGACATTAAACAGAATAAAATGCATGACTCTTCCATTCGCTATTATTATGCTGCAAAAAGGAACTTTCTGTAACCACTTTGACCCATACATGTCAAGGTTAAATACCTCAAAATTTAATGGCGAGCCTCTGTACTTCACAATTATAAATAAATAAATAGACAGATACATAGATACACAGGTAGAGAGTTTTTGCAGATTAATTTATATTTATGCAAACACACATGACTTACTCAGACTCTGGAGGCTTCTCTCCAAATATCTGGAATCTCTGGTCACTAAGAACTGGTCTGGTGTTTTTCTGTACCCTAGGGAGGAAAAACACGAATTTTAAACTATCATCTACAAGTATTTCCCTTCTCTGACTATTTGAGCTAGTCAGTCATATGATGGTGTCCTGGTTTCAGTTAGGATAGAGTTAATTTTCTTCCTAGCAGCCACCGTGTTTTGGATTTAGTATAATGTTGATAATAAACGTTGTTTTAGTGGTTGCTAAATAATGTTTATATTAAGTCAAGGACTTTTTCAGCTTCCCACAGAAGCTGGGAGAGAGCACAGGCAGGACAAGCTGCCCAAAGGAATATTCCACTCCACAGACACCATGCGCAGTATATAAACGGGGGTTGGCCAGGTGGGAATCCACAATCACTGCTCGGGACAGGCTGGGCAATCCATCATCGGGTGGTGAGTGCAATCATACTGCATCCCTTTATTTTGTATTTTTTTAAAATCATTATTATTAATAGAGCAGCAATGGAAGAGAGTAAACTCAAGCATTAGGCTTTTTTCTTCTTTTTCTCCCTCTGCTCCCCACCCTNACCCTACTGAAGAAGAGGAGTGGGGGGGAGGGAGCGAACGGCTGCGTGGTCCTAGTTGCTGGCTGGGTTTAAACCACGACAGATGAACATGACACTGAAGGAAAACTGGGAAAAATGTAGCTCTAAAACTAGTATTATATGAAAATATTTTTTTGATGGAAAAAAATTCTCAGGATTCTCTCCTCAAAAGCTCTTCAAATCTTTTCTGTTGTTTTCACTACTACAGTAGCTCATTTCATTTATCTATGGCCTAAGCTGAAGACAAACTATTTAGACACCAGACCTGAAAATTAAGCCATGTTGATTTGAGTGTGGGGTTAGTCTATATTTCAACAAGTTCACTGTACAAAACAACAGCAGATGAAAGAAAAAAGAAGAGTGTTTGTCCAGCCAAAATCTGGAAAAAAATGCAGTGCTGATCATGAGGACAAAAACAGCAAAGGGATCCCAAAGGTAGACACAGATGGAAAGAAGGCTAATACATATAAGCATTAAGAATTTTTCAAGGAACAGGCAGTAGACAAAGTTTAGGTAAATTTCTGCATAGGAGTATCGTAAGTGGAATTTCTCCTTTCAGAGGTCTTACCTTCCTCTTGGCATCTTTTTTATAAAAGATGACTTCTTGGTGATCTGAGCTGCAGAGTTCCGAGGACCTTAATCAAATACATTTAAGTGAGAATTATTCTTTGATATGAGAAGAATTGCTTTATGTTTAGCAAACAAAGGTGAAGAACACTGTAAAAATGACACCTGAAGTCTTTTTTATATAGTTATATACTTTGTGTTCTCATTTCCATAATGTTTCCTTACAACATTAAGGGGACAACTGCAAGAACAATCATTTCTGGCAGACAGAACCGAAGTAACTCATCAGCGGCAACAGCAATAAAGGTTGTGCATTGGGGCATGAGTAATGGGAATGTCATAGAAAATCCATGGTAGGTGGGAGGAGATTTAAAACAACACAAAGGCAGGAAATAAGGAGAATGAACGGGCTCCATTCATAGTCTCGGTTGTGATGGGGACTTATGAGTGTGGAAGAGAGAGGGAAATATCCTTGGAAGTGACTGGAGGAGTCAAGCTCTGGAGAAGAGATGAGGAACTGGGAACACTAGGGAGAAGTTGGGGCCACCTCTGCACTCGCCTTTGAGTGAATGATAATACACTGAGAAGGATCCCCAGTCCCATAGATACTTTCATTACCTCACTTCTAATTCCTTTCTCCACCCCTTTTCTCTTTTGCTATCAGAAATGTGGGTATTCTTTACAAAGTTATTATCTCATTTTGCAGCTTTCATTGGTTAAGAGACAAAAATCATCTTACTGCAAAGTAAAGACATCCAAGAAGAAAAGTTGGGATCCACAGCTCTCTCAGAGCTAGCATGTAAGCCCCTGGCCTCGAGCACGCTAGACCTGCTCAGTGAAATGCTAGGAACCACAGTTTAAAGTAATATACTAAAAGAAATGCAGACAAACCTGGTCCTAATGAATGCGAATGGTCTTTTCTCTCCTGATTTAGGCCTGAAGATTTTCTGTATGGCTGAATTCTGAAACAAAGCAAGCGGCTACTGAATACCCTGCCATTTCATGTTAAACATTATACTATATGGAGAATTATGTAAGTTCTCTATCCCTACCATGTGCTAAGTGAAGTTAAATTTCTGCGATAATACTTAACGGATAGGATTACTTTCACAACTGACAGTGTAAATATGAGTACTTTGATGGGAGTAACTAATTGTTTAACTGGAATTTCAGAATTTCTACAAGCAAAACCGCATTAAAATATTTATTTGCAAATCACACGCTTGTCGTACTGTTCACTTCACACTGTTTATGTTCATTCAACTATGTAGCACGTAATCACCTTCTAACTAAAATAATACTATAGAAGACATAAATTTAATACCTAAAATTTACCATAATGCTATTAACTAGATGTCACATTACTCACAATGGGGTATTTTTGACTATTAGAAATCGTGCTTTTAAAAAGAAAGTAGTCTCAGCTAGACTGATTTTAAACCTAGACTGATCAGAAAGCATTTACTAGTATTACCTATGAAAAATACATTCAATTGTTCTGTATAGGCAAAGGTAAACCACAAAATATGAATTCAGGAAAACCTTGATATGCTTCTGGAATATAAATTTTAAAAAATACTGTAGTGAATCCCTTTGTAGTGTTATCATGAGGCTCATGAAGAGAAGAGGTGTATATATAGCAAAGAAAATAAAGACAATGACAGAAAAATACCTTTAGACAAACAAGTACTTACTCAAGTAAATTTTTGATAAAGCTTATTGATAAATCATCAACTGCAGACTTTCCCATTCTGCTCGGATTTAACAAAGGATATTTGACAGAATCCAGCCCCATTACCATCACTTTGTTCTCATCTCTGACATGCTCTGTTCGAATGGCAACAGCAATTGGACCTTGTAACGTAACATCCGTTGCAAGAGGGGTAAAGTCCTCCTGAAATGGGAAGAAAAATGAATCCCTGTTGACTGTAGCAGGAAATTAGTGAAAGCATTACATGTAGTTACTGATAACAAAAGCAGACCTCCCAAACATACATTATTTTTCGTCACAGGCTGAAAGAAAGTTTTTTATAATTCTAGTAGTAATGTTGTTACAGCTATACAATTCTGAAACGCTTAAAAGTGGCTACAAGTGGATTCTCATAATTATTATAAGCAGTATTTAAGTATATACCCTTAAAAAAAAAGGATCCACAAAATACAGACAGACTTTCCAGACAAGGAAGGAAAAAAAACTACAACAAAACTTGAAAAAAATAAATCTCCTCAGGAAACATTTGTTTGGGATTTTTTAAATTATTTAAAGAAACCCATGAAATATGTACCCATGAGTAGTGCTGCACCTTGAAAATGAACTCTTGCAAAGGACTGAGCATCACAACTCATTGCGATGCTGCGCATCTTTAACATTTAGTGAACTCAGTGCTGGCTGATTTACTCAGCCTCTTAAAAAAGCTGACCTAATGTTACAATGTCTTGGACAGCTTGGCATAATGCAGCACCTTCACTCAAAAATTCAAAGCACAGATTCTGAAAAGAACTTTAAAAAACATATACACATAAATAAAATACAGAGAATTTAAGTGCTATCTTACATTATCATGAGGCCTCATTGCTTTTACTAGCAAGCAGTCAAGATACTGGCTCCTCTTTTTCAGTTCTTTCAACACTTCTTTGGCAAAATCATACCACTCTTCTGACGTCAAAGCCTGAAAGATATGATAATGAAGATGGTGTTTACTAAGCTAGCTATTTCGGACTTTTCAAATATGCTGACTATTACATACAACGTCACTTGATTCTGTTCTGTCACCGTTTTATTTACATAGATGTATAGAGGCTGACGTTTTTGTTTGGCAAACAGGAAACGAGCTACAGGGCCTTCCTGAGCAAAAAATTCTGTGGTAGGGTACTCTTTCAACCCACTCCCCAAATGTGTATAAACATAAGTCTGCCTGAAAAGTACTAGTTTATACATTATACAAGCACGCACAGTGAGTCAAATAAATACCAAGTCAAATTAAATACCACTTCGTGCTGATTAGAACTTACTTCTTTAACCGCAGTAGGATGTGCACAGGCATCTATTTTCTGATGGAGCTTCTCCAGATAAGAGTTTAACGTCACTTCCTGCAAATTGGATTTTGCTACCTAAATCAAAAGCAGATATTGGTGAAGTGAAATCTCAATCAAGGGATTTTCCAAGGCTCCACTTTGAAACCACTAGACTTGTTGGTAAAAGCACTCAATCACTGGTACTCAAAGAAGCTGAAAACAATAATTCACAAAAGCAACACTTCATGTCCTTTACTGCACCACACAAAAATGCTGGTATATTCAGGTGTACGTACTCAACATGGTGCAAGAGCATAGTGTTCCAGCATAGCTGCAGCAGTAGTAAAAACATACTTTTAAGCTGATAATGACAGAAAGCAGGTTTTGAATGAGTATGAAAAGTCACTTAAGGTTTATCCACTCCGAATTCAGACAAAAATCTCTTCAACTGAATAAAAGAGAAATTATTATAATTCATTTAAACAAAGTTCTGATGTTTCTCTGTTTGTACCTCTGATTTGATTTGCACTTGTAGGTTTGTCAAAAATCGTCGGACCTTCTCCATAAAGACTCGATTCATGAAGAGATAACCAAACTTTGCTTCAGACTGGTTGATAAGTTCAGTAGCCTTTAAGAATGCCAGAAACAAGAAACAGTACTAATTATTTTTCACTTTTTAAAACTTAAATAATAGAACTCACCATTTGTACTTATTTTTTCCATTATGTAATTGCCATACAGAACAGTCTTACAGTCCCAATCTGGGAGCAGGTTGATTGTACATGACACCAAGTATGCCAATATAATACATGCTTTGAAAGAATAAAACTCTGCACACCTGCTCCAAGCAGCTTGATTCCATTTTCTCCAAATCTGTCTTGATTAAACTCTCAAAAGAGTCAATACGCTTACTTTCTTCCTGAAGACACTTGCTGAAAGACTTTACCTCCTCGTGAGAAAAGTTACCTCCCTCCAAAAATAATCTGAAATCAATGAACAAAGTAAAAGCAATTGGCTATAAGTCTTCCTTTTCACAAAGACTGTTTTAGCTAAGCAGCTCTAAAACATAGATATTAACAAAAATGTGATGAAAACAGTTTAATAATTGTGGCTTAACAATTTTTTTTTTTAAATAGCAAACTAGATGGACAACAAAATAAACTTTAACATTCTGCCTATGCAACACTGATGCCCAGAAACAGTTAACTATTTATAGACAGCGCTCCAATGAAATCTCCACACCTGCAAGCTCTGAGAAAATCCACATTTGAATCCCTTAATTTTCCTAAAGCTTCCTCCAAATAGTTCCGGTAACTCCTCAGGGAAACATGGATCATTTCCAGATGATTATGTAGCTCTGAGTGCAGATTGTTGCTGAAAGAAACTAACCTAACAGCAAACAATAAAAAGACAGGGAAAACATATAGGAAGAAGCGCACGTTACGATTCAGAGACTGATGGCTGTAAAGACATGAACAAAATCTGAGAACTCAAGAGTATTTTAGTATTCTGAAAGCAACAGACTGAACCGTGACTGTTTGGACGAACGCTCAGAAGATATCAGCCATCAGTTGAAGCTATTGAAGAGGATCTTTCAAAACCAGTTAGTCAATTGCTATTACTGTGCAGGTTCAGTAAACTGGATAAAATCTAAACAGATGAAACATCTTTTCTACTTTAAGACTGCCAGCACTTTGAAAATATATGAAAATTATCATCCATTCAGTAGTGATTTTAATTTCTTCAGGGAGAGATAAAGGAAACAAAAATTCTTTACATTTTTTAAGTTTCATGAAGCAGTCATCATTGAATAGTAATGACATAAAACAGATTCAGAATCCAAACCACAGACTGAGAGCAATCAGCAGTATTTAACTATGGAAATTCACAGCCAGCAACACCTGTAGCACACTTACTTCTCATTCATAGGAGCACTGAGGAAGACAGACTCCATGTCACGTATTCGTGAATGTAAGTTTTTGCTGATGATATTTTGCCCATCACAAAATTTGAGAAAATCAGCTCTCTCCTTTTTCAGAGCTTCCACCACCCCAGCACAGTGGCACTCTAGACGCTCTTTGTGAAGCAACAGTTCCGCTGATAAGAAAAGAAATTTTACCATATGGTTATTATTCCCTGTTGACCGTAGACTATCACGACCACCAACCAACCTATTAACAGAAGCAGCAGTAAAATACACCAAGCCAGATCTCAGAGTGGCTAAAACATTACCAAAAAAACCACAAACCACCTTATTCTGTTTGACTTTTCTCCTGTGTTTGACGTATATCCCTGGAGCTCCTAATCCACTCAAGTCACAGATGTCTGTTGTTTGCTCTAAGCCCTCTTTTTCCTTTATTTTTGGTCACTGATGACATCTCCATTATCTCTCTGTTCTTAGTCTTGTAAGAAAAGTAAAGGTAAAGGAGGTTTTTTTTTTAAACGGAAAATACACTTCTCCCTATTTTTGTGGAAAAAATGATATAATTTTTGGTCTCCCTTCTGGAATGATAGCTGGATAAATCAAGAGCCAGACAATCAACCTCAAGAAAACTGCCAGAAAAGGCACTTGTCCTCTTTGCAGGAAACAGTGGAATTGAAAAATTATTTTCCCATTCTCCCAAAAGAGAATTTTTTAGTTTATATGTTAAAGACCAACAAACCTGTCTTAAATAATTTTTTTCTGCCAGAAGAACCTGTCATTTCTCATACAAAAAAACAGAGTTATGATTAGTGGTCAATCTGTATCTGCTCCATCATATTTCATACAGCTAAATCCTCCCTCTCCTGTATTCAGAAGCCAAACCCTGGCATTTTGTCTCTTCCAACACTTGCTAATTCTTTTTCTGCAACACTTATTTTTGTTTTTATGTTATTTTTTGTACATTGCAAACTCTTGTTAAATAATTTCAAGCTGAATGAGCATTCACAAATATTTGCAGTGGAAAGTGAATGTTCTCTATCTTTTACAGTCAAGTCACCGATCAAGGCACTGCTGGATATTTTCGTAACATAACAAAGCAGAAAACAGTATGAGCTATAGAAAATAAACATCTTTCTAAAATCTATGCATAATGTATTATACTAGGAATTAGTAGAGTCTCAACGGCTTCTTATTGTCCTCTACTACTGAGACAACTAATGCTGAAACAGATTTTGGTCCACTTATGATCATCTCTGAATGAAGAGGTGTAACGCTCAGAGTAAACAAAAAAAAAGTCGGTACCAGCTCTAACGTTGTAGATATTTATCTTTATATCCTCCTGCCTTTGTTGATGCAAGTGAAGACGCAGCTGAAGTTCTGAATTCAGCTCTTCTTTCTTGGCAGCTACAATGGCACAGGAGTTGGATAAGGACTCTGGAAACCATTTCTCCA
Source organism: Rynchops niger (assembly GCA_013400035.1). Classification (NCBI taxonomy): domain Eukaryota; kingdom Metazoa; phylum Chordata; class Aves; order Charadriiformes; family Laridae; genus Rynchops; species Rynchops niger. Next base: position 410,385 of record VXBH01002343.1, on the reverse strand, counting down.
AGTGCTCAAAAAAGCAGAGGCGAATTCTATCATTAAAAAATTAATATTACATTGAGGAACAGTAAGTAATAAATTAGAATTTATTAAATATATTAATTCTAAGAATTTAACTTAGGACTATAGGAAGACATAAATTCATTACCATTTGCACAATACTAGTAGAATTTTTAAGCTGGCTGCATACTACCGAATACCAGGCATTTTACCTTCATGGTTCTGCAGAGAATTTGGGCACATTACTTGCCTTTCTGTAACATGTTTTCTCACTAAATAATTTTCTGTAAAATATGAATGTTCTGTAAGAGGTAAATGCTTGTGTGGTACTTTGAGAGCCATGGATGAAAAGCAAAATAAACATATTCTCTTATTTTTATCATTTTAAAAGAAAGAATAACATGAAAATAATTAGGTAATTTTTGCATCTTTAGTCTAATATTTCTATCAAACAGATGAAATTTGACTATTACCTAAAGTGAAATGAAGAATGTAAACTGTTTTCTACTAACCGTTTCTTCAGCTCTACAAACACGTTTTCTTTGATAAATACATATTTCAGGTACATAGGAAGCGATTCCTTTTTTTCATATTTTGTAAAATAAGTCTCCTGGATGTCAGTCTTTCCTGTCTCTTTAACTCCAAGAACTGTGTAAGTGTTTCCACTAGAAGTGGAGAAGGTCTCAACATCAGTTTCAGGGCTTTCTGCCTTGCCGCCGTCAAACACAGCCTAGGAAACAACTGGAAATCATCATCTGTTATCTTTAAAGCTATAAGCATAGAATCAACAGCACACGAGCTAATGTAGGAACCCTGATGACATTAAGAACAGCGTTCCGGTTCTCAATTTGAACAACATTCATACAGAGAACATGCTTGCAAGTCTCAATAGGCAGAGTCATTAAAGTTTTTAAGAAGATTTTGTATGGTAATAAATTCACGTAACTAAAGACCTGAAAAACTACTACTTAGATAAAAATACAGCTTAAATAATTCACCATGGGTTAACACTATGATGAATGAAAGAAAGAAAGAAAGGTATTTAAAAGAAAAATCTATGGAAAAGGTTTTTACAGGGGTAAAATCAGTGCATAAGGAATGGTTCTAAACTGTTTTATACACTCCATTTCCCCATAAAAAGGATCTAAAGCTCTAACAGTCCAGAAATAAATGAAAACAATAGACTCCTGCATGCTTTGTGTACAAACTAAATCTAATGTACTTTAAGGAATTTAGACTTACCTCAGCAAAAAGATGATTTCCCATGCATCATTATTTTGTGCAAGAATTCTTTCACCTTCCAATTTATTGTCTTGTTCACTTACCTGTGTAAAGCTTACACCCTGTCCTGGTTGCTCAGTTCCTTCACTTTCATGAGGAATACTATCCCCATATTTTTTTTCCTCTGTTTCTTCAGCTTCCTGAGCAAAGATCTCATTCTCAGCTGTGTTTGTTTCTTCATTTTTTCGTTGATGATTATCCCTCTTTTGCTTTCCTTCATTTTCTTGCACAATGCTCCCAGCTTGCTGCTCCACCAGATGCTCAGCTTCTGAAGCCTTAAGTAGTTCTTTCCAGTTAAAGCAGAGTTTTACTGGTCACAATCCAAAGAAATACGGATTGAAAAACAAGCAAGCAAAAATACCTGTTTGTACGACTGAGGTATTACCTTGATCTTGAAATGTGAATTCTATCTCTCCTTGCAAGTTCTAGAAGCAAAACAACAAAAAAACACATACAATTTGAAAATAAGGATTGCTTGCTTAGAATAAATTAATATTCATTCTCAAAATATATGTTTCGATAAGATACGATAGTCTTGAATAGATCACTTTCTAAAGGAGCTATAATACTCAAACTGATGAATGTAATTTTATTACTTTGCATTTTTCTATTTAAAAGGCACGTGAACTTGCTGAAATGCTGTTTGTAACAAGGACAGAGTTATAAGTGAGGGACAGAGAAAGGTTTTGTGTTTCCCCCCTCTATTTCTACCAAAAGTACTTCAGACTTATGGCTAAAAAAATGCTTTAGTTTATATAATCTAAATTCTAAAGCTAATATAAATTTTCCCAAAAAAGAAAAATTAATACACCATTTTAAACCAGAAGAAGTTTGTTTTCTTTATACCTGTTTGAAGATTTCCTTTACATTAAAATATTGGCTGATGGATATACTATAGGAAATCAATTCCTGCAAAATAGCGTCTGGGTAAGCCATAACTTCATCCATTAGAACTTGGTTGAACGTCTCATACCTGTCAAATTTAAGGTCACTGTTAAAGCGACTCAAATATACATAGAAATAAAATCAAATATGACTACAACGTCTTTAAATCCAAATTTAACTTTTTGACCAATCTCATAAAACCTTTAGGCTAAACATTGTACTATATCTGTTTCGCCTGAATACAATCACATCCTGGCTTGTTAGGAGGGATTAGATCATTACAAATACATAAATGCACAGAAGTTAAGAAATATTCACAATTAAGTATTTCAGACCTTTCATGCTTTTAGTATTTTCACTCACATAAAAGGTACATTATCTTTGTTTTTTTTTAAATCTGTCCTAATGACTATAAAGGGTACTGAATGAATAGCTCTAAACACAGTTACAGTGTGAGGTGTGTGCATCTGACTCTCAGGTCAACACCACTCTTCTACTATCCCTCCAATCTGACAGACAGAAAAGACCTTCTGGGTGTGAAAATATAACTGCTTCCTCTCTCACTATTTAATCCTCAAACCTTCTGCTACAATCTTCAGCAGAGTGGTATGTGCCACTTTTGATATAATTTTTAAAGATGCAAATGCTTCATTGTGGGAAACGCAATAGAAAGATTACCAAAATATAAACTTTGGCTATCTCAAAGTTATTAGTAACTTCTAGTCCCTGCAACTTCGAAAGGGATCAAATCTGGGAGCCCAGAGCACGGGTGATGTGCTTTCTGATTCACTCAGAGATTCAACTCTGAGATTCAAGAATCTGAACTACTACATTTTCCCTTCTGAATAAATAATTATACTATTGGCATGGGTGACATGTTATACTACATAATAATACTTCTCTGGTATCTTTTTAAAATTATACCAGTATTCCTTGGTCTTCCTTAGTCCTACTTCTAAAATGTGGGTATTATTTTCCTTAACCTTGCTCAATACGGACATTTTATTTTACTTTCTTACATAAAGTATCAAGCAGTGTTTTTCCACACCTTTACACTACAGCATAAACAAGACCTAAGTAGTACAAGCAACATTCAAATATGCTTTCCTTGTTAATTTTGCACTACAAAACTCATACCTAGTTCTAATGTCATCTAAAGAACAAAGTGCGTTCTCCAAATATGTATTCAGCTTTTCTTCAGAGCTCGCTGTTCTCATTTCATCCAAAATTTTAGCCAGATTACCTTCCATCACCTAAGGCCATATAAAAAGAAACCAGTAAAAATGATTTAGTAATTAATAAAATGCTTCATAACTATTTAGAAATCAAATGATTTAACTACGTACATATATTCTACATCAAGAAGGCAAGCTACCTTACCAAAACTTGTCTGTTACGAAGATCTTTCATAGATAATTAACAGCATCTTTGACACTGCCACCCCAAGTTGCATGATAGATCCATAATATGAGAACTTGGCATACCAACAAGATTATATACCTGCACAGTATCTTATGAGTAATAAAAACTTGCAGACACTTAATACAGAAAATATAATCTTTATCACCATTGCCATATCAAGAATAAGATATGAATGCTCATTAAGTGTGAATCAAGCAGTTTGCAAAAAATGCACCTGACAGGATGAAACTACCCTGTAGAAATTCCAGTATGAATGTCAAAGGATACATTTAAATTTTATACCAGGTATTTAGAATTCCAGAGGGTTCTCTCCATTAAGTAGCCCTTCCTTTACATCATACCACATCCTTATTTTTATGTTTATACCTGTATTAAATTATGCTGTTTCCATCTGCATTCATCTAATTTCTTCTGAAGTTCACCTTCCTGCTGGGACAGTTTGAGTTGATGGACATCCCAGAGACCCATGGCCTCCAGAAAATAGCTGCACAAGTCTTCACAGTTCTGCTTATTGTGTTTAGCCAGCTCCTCAAAGTCTCTCTAAAGAAATACGTGTAAGTGAAACAGTTATTATTAAACCATTTGCTGGAAGGTGAAATAAACGAGTAAGGGGACATATGACATGATAAAAGGCTGTCTGGAAGTATAATATCAGTATTCAACATGCTCTCTTATATTTAGAGAGGAAAATATAGTCCAAGTAAGCTGGATAAGAATGCGGATTTTTATTCTAGAAGCTGAGATATAAAAACTTCCATTTATTCTTCTGGTACTGTGAAGCACAGAATTACTAGGTTCTGCATCTGCCCTGAATTATGGCGATCTATCATTTTAGGAACAACTGACCAGTCATTTTCACGTATGGAATCATAAAAGATAGGATTGAAAGAAATTTGGGAGATCACTTAAATCTACCCCTCTGCCTCCAGACAGGATGAGCTATACCTAATTCATGCCTGACAACCTATTATAAATATAAACCAAACAACTACGAACTGTTACTCCTTGTTACTCCAAACAATTACTCCTTGAATCACACCAACTTCTTTTATTTGTGGGGAATTTGTCCAGTCACACTATGGACCTCTTTCTAACATGACACCAATAGCCTAAGATGTGTATGGCATCTCAGGGAGTACGCAGGAAGAACACACTACTCCCAGTGAGTAATAAAACAGATGTAATAAACGTACATCCATATGCTCCAGTTCTTCTTCAAACTGACTTTTTAGTTTCTCAGTCAACTGAAGTAACTCAGAACTCACAATTTCTTCAGCCTCTTTTTTTGTGCAAAAGTTCAACAGGTTGTTCTAAATGAGAAGAATGTGACGTTATTGACAGGAACATAACATAAATCACTGTGTGGCTTTTAGAGAGTATAGCTAAACTTAGTGTTTCTTCTTTTCTTGTGAACAGATAGAGAAAAATTCAGCCTCCTAGATGTCACATTCTGTGAGTAAGCAGTACAATTCTATTTGGACACAAAGGGAGAAACTGAAGCAGGGAGGTGGAATTTCTTTCCCAAAATAAGACAGATTCATCACAAAGGCTGAGGGTTCTGACCCCGAGTCGCCTACCTAAAAGTGGGACGGTACTCCTTTCATTACTGGTATTTGTTACTGCTTTTACACATTTCAAGTACAAATACCACATGCTACTACGAAGCAAAATGGACAATAAGTTTTCTAACAGAATAAGGCAAAGGTTAAAAAGTAATTTCACTCCTTATCTCAATGTTTGGTGGATCCTCAAACCCGTATTACTGTGACAACACATTCTATACAGTTACCAACAATCCTGCCAAGATTTCGCGAAGCTATGATACTAACCTTGCATAACTGCATTTCTGCCAAACATTTTTCCAGGCCCATCTCATACTGGCTGTGTATTTTCATCATGCACTGCACATTGTGGTTATCTGAAGGATATGGAAGAACAGGCCATTGTAAGCGCAGCGCAAAATGGAAACATGACAAGGACCTCTGTCTCAGCACATGCATGAGTCTCAGCACAGGTGATACATCCCAGTAGTGTCTTCACAATACCAACCAATAAAATAAGATGTTTTAATACAAATCCTTTTATCCTTATGCTTACAAGTAGTGACTTATTTACAGTTGCTAGCAACTTCCTTGATACTATACAGGCTGCAAACATTAAGAGAGGATGTGCTCTGGAGAAACAGAAGATAGACACACAGAGGGAAGGCACACTACAGGACTCAGAGAAAGGAAGCATCTGAAATACTTCCCCTCTCGTTCTCCAAGAGATAAAAAGGAGTATTTTTGTATGATTGAGAAATGATCTGCATTAAAGTTAACCTTCTCGTTTCCCCAGATGAATTCTAACCAAGTCACCTCCTGACTTATCTCACCATGCAAAAATGTGTGCGCTGGCAAAAGGGAGGTGATGCAGTAGACAGGTTATTTTGGTCATATCGGTGCTCAAAGTGACTTAGAAGGTACATGGAAACACATGGAACAAAGAATACAGCAAACATACACTTTCAAAGCAACCCTCTGGCTCATTACTGCCCGGAAAAAAAAGGAAGAAAGAATTGTTTGAATTCCAGATTGTTTTTATGATTTCCCATCTTACCTATACTTTTGTTTAAATTCACCAAAGATCTGCACCATTCATTTATGTCAGCTTTCGTGTGTGTTGGAGGCAACAAATCACTACCAAAATAGGAAACAAGAGTCAGATATCTTCAAATATAATGCAATCACTTCTTAAAGGATAAAATTATGAATCAAAGTAACCATACTGCCCTGCTTCATTTTATTTACAGTCATGTCAGCAATGAAAATAAAACAAGATGACTGCTGTTTTTCAAGGCCACTGTTTACTGACAAGGAACTAGCTGTAATTTTTCTTGTTGATACATAGGTTGTAAAAGAAAAACTGTAAATATCATAATTCATTGCACACAAACCATTGCCTTGTTGTCAGGATGGACATTCAAACATAGCAGTGTTAGATTTCTAACAAGACTCGTTTCTTAATTTATTATACAAATTAAGCTCCCACACAGAAATGATGCCTTGACCAGATCACTAATTTTTACTTACCTACCCATCCTTGTCTGCCCCTTCCTACCATATTTCAAATGTTAGTGTGATTCACTGTTCTGTTCCTGCATTTCTAGCCCTTGATCACCCCCTACGTAGTGTAATGGTGCGTTGAAAACCAAGAATGCATCTTTTCCATTAAAAGAAGTTTAGGCCCTGCCTTATTGCTACATTGTACAATCGCACACTGAAAGGGAGCAAAGTGTATTTTGTAGTCAAGTCCCTCTTAACTCTAGAAAAAATTCTGTTTCCCTTTGTTTCTGTTCTCTCTTTTGTCATACCCGAGGTGCTGCAGAAACTCCAGTCTCCTTTCACTAAGCAAAATCTGTTCTGTTATCGCATTTTCCATTTCTGTTTTCACAGCTGGGGGATTCTGTATTTCTTCATTTGCCATAAATTCTCTGTAGAATGGAAGAATACATTTAAGTAAATAGATGTTTGGGAAATTTTCATGTTTGAAATACAAATACAAACTATATTTTATACATACCAGGTAAAAAAAGAATGCTAAGTTCTTTTAGCATTTTTGGTTTCATAATAGAAAAATTATAAAATATTACTGCTTATAGAAAACACAAGTGAACACTAGTCAAGTCTGTGTTATTCGTACTCCAAATTATAATTGTAAAATTTATGACCTGAAAGCGTGAACTAAAGAGTTCTTATGTACGAGCTTCCAGTCCTTGACTCTATCTTGCCATCTCAATCGATGTGATAATTCCCTCTTCATCTCTGATTTCATTAGATTAAAGAACAGCTTGGCAAGTGCCCTCTGATTAGCCAACAGTGCTCTGTTAATCATCTGCATATTAAAAAAAAAAAACAAACAAACAGGAATAAAAGCAGCATATAATATGCAAAAAAAAATTGTCTGTTCTATGTAAAACAAGAGAAAAAGAATACAAGTGATAAATAACACCCTGCAAAATAGAAAACTCTCCTATATTGCAGTGATCGATAGGTAGAAATAATGAATTACATTTGGAAAAAAAGACATTCTGGGAATATTCAGATTGCTATCTTCTCACAGGTAAAACAGACTCTCAAAATAAAAGATTTACCATGGCCTCATCATTCATGAACCTGTAAACGTCAGCTGACAAGAAGAAGGAAATTTCCTCCAGTATCACAGTATACTTCCTCAGTACATCTGTTATCTGTGCAATAAAAGAATACAGAAAGAAATAAATCTGTATAACTCAAATGCCACTTTCCCAAGTTAGACAATGATATGAACAAGACAATATTTTTCCATTAAAATAAATTCAACTGGCTGATAGACAGATTGAGAAATTAATTTTAAAATACCTATCTTAAATATCTTAAATACTGTTGTTTTTAATCATTCATTAAAATAGCAACTAAAATATTCCCTTTGGTTACTACTCAACTGATTTCTCTTTAACAATAATAGAGGGCTCCTCAGACAGGCTGCAATCTGAATTTAAAAATCAAAACAACTTCCTTTCAGATATCTGCAGTGAATCCACCAGTGGTTGTTTTAAGCAGACACAAAATTGAAGCAAGTGTGTTCATCTCTGGTATTTTCATAACTAATCAAAGGGAAAAGTTACTGGGGATACTGTTGGACATTCCAAAGAGAGGACAAACTGACACAGGTATAACAGACAGCTTCAGCTTTTGTTTGCCTACAAGGACAAAGCAGAAAGGACTTTCTTATGGACTATCCATTTATTCACCCAAACATTTACTGTGATGTCCAATGACTTTTACAGGTCAGGCTGAAACCTATGTAACTGTAGCACCTTTACTATGGATATGCAGCCTAGCCAACCTAAAATTAGCTAGGGCACATCTGTGCACGTTCTCAGCTGCAGAATAGGTATGTCCCAACAAAATAACATTAGATCTGTTGACAGTTTGACCTAAATAACCCTGCAGGAGAATAAAAGCAGATCACATATTCTTTGTGTCTTTATTATAGGTAATTATGGAAGGAACAAATACCTTGTAACTGGAAAAGACAGTAATCACCTACACAACAGAACTCCTGGCAGACCTCTTTGACTCCTGTGGAAACTAGCCTCTCTTTGCTCTGCATCCAGCACTACGAGCAAATAATAATCTTATGCTTAATTAACAGCTATTAAAACTACAGCTCACTTTATCAGTTCGACTCCATTCAACCTTTTTTAAGGATTCATCCATTTCCCTTATCCAATTCCTTCTGGTCAAGGATTCCTGATGGATGACATTCCACAGTTCTTTCAAATCCTGCAAGAAGGATTTACTCTCAATCTTACCGAAAAGTAATGTCAAAAAACCCCACAAACAAACCAAAAAGACCCCACCCCAAAACCAAATAAGCATTTATATCTTAAAACTACAGCAAGACATCAGAAGCTATGCTATACAGGCCAGGTACAAATAACTGAAGATGAGACAATGGCATGAGCTGCCTTACTTCAATCGAGAAACCTTCCAGAGCAGCGTCAAACTCAATCTTTTTAAACAGAAGTTCAATTTTTCTATCAGATTCCATCAGTTTTGTCAGAAGGAATTTTCCAGGCTCCAAAACAAAGGGCTCCAGCTCCTAAAACGGTAAAGAGGTCAGTCTGATCTTTTGAATATTAGGCCCTGACCTTAGTATAGCACTCTAGGCTACCTGGATTACAAAATCCAGTCTTACCCTGGCAATGCAGGCAAGCTCATGATACATTGCGGTTAGTGCTTCATCATGACGGCCTCGCCGGTGTTCTGACAGGCATTCCAAGATGTTACTCCTTGTTTCCTCAGGAACTGCCAAGAAAGAAATGAGGATGATGTAGCTTGGAACTGTTGCTGCAGAATACATAATGCATGCACAATGAATCACTAAATCCACACTCTGACCCCTGCGGTTTGTGCGGCTATTACAGTGCACGACAGCTTTCCTGGGGAAGGGAAACCTATGCAAATGTAGGTTGAAAATAGCAAAGCATATTTTAAAATTTCCTTTGATTTTAGTAATTTGTGATTTTCAGAAGGATAAAAGCTTGGAAGCTATGAACTAAGTTCAGGTATGATGCAAATAATTGCAACTTCCAAGAATGAGATCTGCCTATATCATAACTGGAATTTACCATCTAAACACAAACTGTGATTGATCGACAATTTTACAACCATTTTTTCTATGAGTAGACTCTTCATCTTCAAAATTACCTACAAATCATCAAAAATGTGTCAGGTCACTTCTGAGCTTGATCTCATACCTTGTCCAGCTAAAACCATTACAAGTATGATGGCTCCTAAGAATGCAAATTAAAATATCTGACATTAAAGGAAATAAATTTTACCAACAAAATCAGGTAGGGCTCTGACTTCCTCAGCTGCATTTACATCTACACTTTTCCAAGCCTTTTGAAATGTTGTGGCTTCTCTGAAACAGAAGGAGAATAAAGCTTTGATTTGTACTAAACATGAAAGAGAAGAGACTTGCAATGGATATAATATTTGATTTAATTAACAAAACATAACATTTAAGTGAACATAAGGACAATTCTAACTTCAAAGAGCATGATTCAAAGAATCAATGTTGCTACTCCTGAAACGAATTGAACTGAGTAATTATCTCGCCTGGGTTGATCACAACCTCAAATCTCTTATGATGGCATAAAAGAAATAAATGCTAGATTTAATACACGTAAACTACAAAGACACACATATTATCTCTAAAAGGTATAAAATTCTATGAAGTGTTAAATCAGAACTAGCAAGAAATGCAGAGTTAGCCTCTATCTGCCCACTGCTCTTCCCATCTGCTGGGCACTGTGTTTCTACTTGGGAGAAGTGAGAATAATGGTGTTGTCATCCAGCAGAAGCGTTAGAGTGAAAAGGACGGACACGCTAATTTCTTTTCTTGCTCATTACATAATCATTACTGCATCATCACGTAAACCATTAACGTAGTTTAAAATATAGTTCAAACATGTATCAGAATGGGCTTATATCTAGATTGCGTTGAATAAAAAAAGACATAAAAAGAAAAGCCATACAATATGCATGCCATTGCAAATATTGGCTTGTTAATCTGCACTTTAACAGGCTGCACCTCATTATGCTCAATTTACATCTGGCAAGGAGGCCGTCTGTTACAAATCATTAGCGCTCTGACGAAGAATTCAGGAGTGTCTAGCTCCCGGTTCAAATCTTACAACTTCATAGCTATAGTGATGAACATATAATTGGGGTTTTACGCTTCTGTTCTCTACCTGTACATTGGTGGCTTTTCTGTGGAGTCGCTGTAGGGAGTTCTTTCAACGCGCTTCTCCTGGTAACATGGCAGTAGCCCGGCATCAGTAGAAATTTCTGAATCCCTAACCAAAGTGAGCCTTTCACTCTTTGCAGAAAACCTACTCTTGTTCCTTACTTCATCCAAAGAGCGCACTAAGCGAACCTTCAATGAACCGTAATCAAAATGGTTAGAATTGTTTCCAACATACTGAACAGAGAATAATAACAGAATAATTGAGAGAAACCGTTGGGGAAAGGCAGCAAAAGAGAAAGATAAAATAATGAACACTACTTGGCAAGTGCATAACCATTTTCATCCAAGGCTGTTTTCAAAATGAGAAAAAAATAAATATCCCTTTCCTCAGAGAGGAAAACTGAAGAAAACAGGACTTTGTGCCTTGCTTATGGTTACAGGGAAGGTCAACAGCAGAGGGAGAAGTGCCTGAATCTGGCTTGTTATGCCTCTTAAGTTATTTTCTACTACTGGGTTGTAATTATAACCGTTCTGCTTTCAGTTAACATATCCCGATACACAATAAAGACACAGGAACACCCACAGACGCATTGGAAAGCATACGCTGAGGATAACACAACTATTTTCTACTAAAACAAACAAAACCCAGAAAGGTTGCAACTGACCTCTGGTTTCAGGTCACCACTTTAACAGCCAGCAAACAGCTGACCAACAAAATTAACTCATTTGGCTTTTACCCGTTGGTTTTTGTTTTGTTTTGTTTTTCTCTTTTACCTCATCCTCAAAGATCTGCTTGTAGACTTTCCCTCTGGGAAGGAGGCGCACAGCCCCCGCCCGCCGCATGCCGCCCAGGCCTGGTTCCAGCGGAACTGCAGTTTAGGAGCCAGGGGCCAAGGGGAGACGGAACATTTCAGTTTGGCAAAGTTCTCCTCGCGGAGGGTGAAACTGCACGCCTGCCGCGTGGCCCCCACCCTCCGCTAACGCTACCGCAGGTGAAGCGTTCGGACGATGTAAAAAATAGGTACGTGATGATGTAAAAAATAGGTACGCGATGATTTACCGGCGCCCCCGCGTCCCCTCAGGGCAGCCGAGGTGGGCCCGGGCCGCGCTCCCCTCAGCCCCGCGCCCGCCGCGCGGCAACCGACGAGGGGGTGTGGCGTCGCCATGGCAGCGCGGGGAGGCGGGGCCTCGGTACACCACGCCCCCCCCCCGTGCATCCTTTGCAGCGCAATGGCGGGGATTCCGCCCCGCTGGGGAGCGCCCCCTGCAGCGCTGCCTCCAGCGCCGGGGCACCAACAGCGGGACACGGANGGCCAGGTTGGACGGGGCTTGGAGCCACCTGGGCTGGTGGGAGGTGTCCCTGCCCAGGGCAGGGGGTTGGAACTAGATGGTCTTCAAAGGTGCCTTCCAACCCAAACCATTCTGTGATTCTATAAAATAATAATTATTACAATAAATCGACCAGAAGGTTTTTTCTTGGGGATGGGAAATTTAATTAACAAACATACAGCAGGCTTTTTGTTGTTGTAGGTTGGGAAGCCGCAGCAGTTACTGCCCCACAGGTCGGTTTCCTCAGGTGAGGCCTCCTCCTGGGCAGCACTAGCCCAGACGCTCCCAAAGCTCCCCACGGACCCCCCAGACAGAACCCGCAGGGACCAGCTGTGTCACTCTCACTTTAAACCAGCTTTTTTCAAGTCCTCTGGCAGAACCCGGCCTTTCTTCCGGGCCCTGGCTTTCTTCTTCTCTATTCTGTCCTTCTTCTTCTTTTGAATGTTCTTGCGACGCTTTTCCTGCCGCTGTTGCATCTTTTCCACCACTCTTTCTGTACGCTTCTCCCACTGCCTTTGGCGCTGAGCTTTACGCTTCTCCTTACGCTTCAGAGCTTCTTTCAGACGCTCCTCATCATCACGAATCTTCACACCTTCTGCCTTATAGAGAACATTTGTCCATTTCATCTTGTTCTCCAGCTCCTCGGCTTTCTTCTGGTCCTTATCCTTGAGCTCCTCCAGCTTATTCTTCCTGGTCTCCAGCCTGCTCAGCAGCTGCTTGTAGTTTTTGCCCGTCAGGGGAGTGATATTGCCTTTCACCGCTTTCCTCTTCTCTTTCTTCTTCTGGATCTTGTTTAACTCATTCTCTTCATGGACTTCAACCCTGTTAAAGACAACCTCAGCTGTGCTCTGCTCCTTTTTGCTTTCTGGCTCTACTGGTACCTCCTCAGTTTCTTTCTTCTCCATTTTCGCCTTCATCTTTAACTCCTTCCTTCGGCGCTTCTTTCTCTCTCTCTCATACTTCCTTCGCTGCCTCTTCTCTAGGACTGCAGGGGACAATTCTTTGGCATCATCCTAAAAAGGAGGAGGGATGTGAGTCAGGAGCCTTAAAGGGATAAAACAGAATTAAAAGTGGGATGTCCTCAAGTTCCCAATTTCAAACTTCTCCTAGGAAACACACTACTTGAGAAGCTGCAGGCTCAGTTTTTAGAGATACTAAACACAGCAAAGGCATTTCAAAGCCTTTCCTCTCTCTCAACACCCCGCACCTATGTGCTCTTCTAGGCTCTTAGTGCTATTCTCTTTCCTAGGAACCCCCCCGAGCCAAGCTCTCCTCCAGGCCAAGCCCTACCTCTTCTCTCACGTTTTTCCAGACCACAGAACACACACAGGTCTCCCAGCAATACCTACAAACGCTTCCTTAGAAGGTGGAATTAGCTCAGACCCTGAGCCTGGTCAGATCACAGTCGTGTCCTCACATCCCCTGAGAGGCTAGGGAGAATTTATATTGCATAAACACACGCGGTAAGCATTAGGAGTTCTCGTACTTGTCCAGATGCTTTTTTAATCTTCTCATGTAGTCTCTGACGCAAGAGATTAATTGCGGAAAAAGAAGGGGAACCCAGCTCACTTTTGCTCCCTAAAAACAAGAAGAAAATAAAGACACTGAAAAGAGAGCACTAGGTAAACAGAAGAACTTTCTACAGCTACAGGAAAAGCTCTGAGAACTCTTCAGATGCTGTGAATAGAAGAAGAGCAATTCTAAAGAAACCAAGAGTTTCTATTTCATTGGTTTCTTTAAAATTCCCCCTTTTCTATCCATATTATCATTCAACACTGGCAGCCAGAGTGGCCTGGCACACTCTGTGGCTGCCTAACAAGCCTGAAGACAAGTATCAAGCTTGTGGAAAAAATGACGACAAGGACATCTTTTCTTTGTGATCAGGCTTTTCAGATTCATAATGGAAAGCCGGCCTGGCATGACAGAGATTGCATCCACACAACAATTCCCAGAATTTACCCAGGTAAAGTGATGTGATAAAGTCTGTGATTCAGGCTAAGTGCTATTTCCAGAGAGCCACCCAGTGGTGGCGTTACAAATGTACATACGTATGCAAAAGCTTTTAGGGCACACAGAATAAGCAAAGATGTTTTCAATGTAGCTGGACTTCTTAAAGGTTTTCCAAACTATACACATGTGAAGCAACTGAAAAGCAGCCACCTCAGCTCAGGGAACTTTAACCAGACCACGGCAACACTGGTATTCTTACCTGTAACCAAACTCTCATTTCTGCTCTGTGCAACACCCTGTGGAGATGATTTGCTGGCTTGAGGGGCTGCTTTCTGTCCTGGAGTAGGTTTATTGGTGTTAGAGACCACCTGTTTGACTGAAGAAGCATTTATCTTCTCAGCTTGCTTCCTAGATTTCTTCTTCTTCTTTTTCTTGGGCGGCCCACCAGCATCCTCAGACTGGCCTGGTTTAGACACTAGAAGACAAAAGACAAATTACACAAACAACTCTCTCTACAACTCCCTGAAAGGTGGGTGTAGCGAGGGGGGAGGTCAGTCTCTTCTCCCAAGTAAGAAGTGATAGGACAAGAAGAAATGGCCTCAGGTTGCGCCAGGGGAAGTTTAGGGATGCGTATTAGGAAAAATTTCTTCACCGAAACGGTTACCAAATGTTGGAACAGGCTGCCCAGGGAAGTGGTTGAATCACCATCCCTGGAGGGATTTAAAACACGGGTAGATGTGGCACTGAGGAATGTGGTTTAGTGGTGGTTTTGTCAGTGTTAGGTTGATAGCTGGACTCAATGATCTTAAAGGTCCCATTCAACCTAGGTGATTCTATTCTATGTTAAAACAGGACAACGCTACATGCCCACTTTATAACATTCAGTTACCACTGAAGGCTTAAGTTCCAGCATTACAATGCCATATCTCAATCTTCAAAAATTCCACAGTTCTCCCACACCCAATCACCACGTGTACAGAAGTGCTCAGAAGCCCCGCATTTCAGAAGAAATTGTTTTTTCTTAAGAAGCGGCACACCGCATTGCTCCAGGCCCAGCACCCCGCGGCAGGCCTGTCCCCAGCCCACACCCCCACACACCGGGAGGGACAGAAGCCGAAACTCCGCATCTCCATTACCAAATTTCCTCTTCCGCGACTCCGGGGAGTGCTGCACACCGACCTTCCTCGCCAAGGCCTGCAGGTAGGAGTCCTGGGCGGCCAGGCTGGCCATCCTCGGCGGGCCCGGCTCCCACAGCGCCGGCAGGCCGCGGAGCCCCGGCCCGGCACGCCGTTCCCTCCTCACGGCACCAAGTGCCGACAGGAAGTGACCTCAGCGCGCCGGGCAGGAAGTGACAGCATCCGTCGCCGCCATGCCCCGGCAGGCAGCCCTCCGGTAGCTCCCCCGCCCCGCGAAGCTCTGGTCTGGAGGCCAGAAGCCCGTATGGGTGATGAGGGGGCCGGAGGAGAGACACCCGCCCCGGTCCCGCCTGCCGGCCCGTGGCCCGGAACACGGCCGCTTGAACTACCGGTAACGGTGGTGTCCGGGGCACCGGGAGGGCGGCAGCCAAGGAGCGGGGGTGTCTTTCAAACCCGTGGGGGGGGGGACACTCGGCCTAGCGCATGCTCAATATTGTCGTATTTTCACAAAACCTCGCGGCTGAAAACATACGCTTTAAAAATTATACAAACGAGTTAGTTTTATTAAACCATCTAATTACAAAAAAAATAAATGGAACGGAAGAAAAAAAAAAAAAAAAAACAAAAATTACACCCAAATTCACATCTGAAGCAGTGAGACGTTACAGCGGGAGCCCGGCTTGCCCGCGGTGCTGACACCGAGCTGCCCGGACCCTGTTCCCTGCTCGGGTTGGGGTGAGGCAGAGCCACTGGAGCCCTCACACACACCCACCGCGCAGGAGAAGGGCCGGAGCTGCACCGCGCTGCCAACAGCTGCAGACAAAGCACCAAATACATTTCTTGGGAAGGAAACTGAGAATAACTGAGTGTCCCTCACTGCTCCGTACGCCCCAGTCACCTCGAAATTGTTAGACAAAACTGCTAGCCAAATCAGTGCAGGCTTCACGTTAGCACAGGCTGTGTTAACACTGGAAAGGGAACCAGACTAACTAAAAGGTGTCGCTGCTTCTCTCTGCAGCCTTCAAGCGGCACCAGTACCTCCGTCCGATTCCTCAGTTTGCCCTTTCCTCCTTGAACAGGAAAATACCGCTCATCCGAAGGGTCTCCTACGAGCCTCCTCCCAAACGACTGCGAGTAAAAGTTCAAGTTTGTGAAGCACTCCGACAGTGAAGACTGCTCTGTAAAAAATACTACAAGATTCTTACTCTAATTAAGTAGAACGGAGGTTGTCAGATGCCATCCTGAGAGAGCTTCAAAGCAGCCAGAATGTCAATAAACTTGGGAAGCAGGGTAAAAACCCCAACACACTCACTGCCCCCACATTTGGCTCAAGTTTATCCCAAAGGAATTCAACTCCCAACACTCCAGCGTGTACTTGCTGAGATACACATGGAAACAAACTGGATTTCTAATGAACTCTACATGTAACAATCATGTAAAAGCAAACCTAACTCTAACTTGTTAGAACAATCAACTTTGTATTACTTATCACATTCTCTTAAGGGAAAGTAACACTCATGGCAATGTCCCGGGCGTGGAGAAAGCACTGTGGCCATCCAGTGAGCAGACACCTGCAAATACAGTTCCAGTGCTTTCTCCTGACAGCGGGAGACGCTTGCTCAGTACAGCAGGTGGAAGACTTCCAGCAGCGCAGTGCCGCTGGGAGGAAGAGGTTTGTCAGGAGAGGATCCTCTTCAGGAGTGCTCCGTGGGCCCTGCCCCGTGCCCGTTCACGTGAGGGTGCGATGGTGTTGAGCTCTGGGACGTAGCAACGCTCTGCTCTGCTGTGGCAGCTGCCAGAGGCATGGAGAGGCTTTCAGGGGAGAGCGTGGCAAAGTCTTGTCTCCAGTAGGCTTCGCACAGTGGAAGATCATTGCTGTCACACAGACTGTAGCTTTCCAGAACAAACAACCCCAGTGAGGAGAGACAGCGGGTGCAATAAGAGAGGAGGGGAGTTAGGGGAAGGGTGGGGGGAGCAAGACAGAAGCAAAGCATTAAGAAAATGGCAAAAAGACGTTCATGGATGTAAGGTCTGTGTTCAGAAATTCATCGCAAGTCTTGTGACACTGGCCTTCCCTAAGACACCCCTTAAGGACTGGTCTTGAACCTCGTGGGCCTGGTGAGGATCACAGGAATTTCAGAGTCAAAGCTGTTGCTACAAATTCAAACAGAGGCTCAGTTCTAATCCAGACGCTCCTAGTCCCTGGGAAGATCTGGGCTGAAGTCCTGGCACCCCAAAGATGGGAGTTCTACTGAGTGAGGCAAGGACCTCGTCCATAATTATTTTACTTGGAATTAGATCACATCCTATGTGAGGAAAAAAAATGTAAATCCTGCTCTAAATTTTAGTTCCGCAAAAAAGCTATCACAATTGTTTCAGGGCCTGTCCCTGTCATGATAAACAAGAAACCTATTTGCACCTTGGCCCTTTCAAAAAAGTGCTTCACAGAAGGTCTGAGTCTTCTGTTGGAAGCTCCCCAGCCTGACTACAAAGTACTGATGGCTCCTACCGTTTTTAGCAGAAGCTGAGTTAACAGTTCTTCTAAAAGCAGCTTGCTGGATTTGACCACTGTAGACTACAGAGATGGATGAACCAGTAGGAAAGTAGTGTTTTTAACTAACTGTCTAATTCTTGCCTGTGCTCTGAGGAAAACACAACATGGAAGGGCCAAAACTAAAAAGAAAAATTATGGAAGAAACTGGAACAAAACCAAAACAAATTCCAAAGAGAAGGAGCTGCACACACAAGAGACACCCAAGACAAAGTGAGCGCTGAAGCAGAAAGCAGCTTGCGTTCAGGTAAAAACAAACCCAATGGGTCAAGTGATTTTGTTGTTGCAGCTTTATTTACATTTTTAATGTATGGACTTGAATAGACGCTTTGGAAAATATTTTAAGTGTAGAAATATGAGACACTTCAAATTGCACAAACATGAAACATGTTGAGATCTAACCCCACATTCAAGACAGCTCCAGTGATCTCAAAGGAGGGAGCAATGGAACATAAATGCAAGATTGGGGTTTAGGATGAGAGAAGGCAAGCTGGACTTGGAGTTACCACTTTGGGGAGTAAGCGCACAAAGCACTAGTTGCAAGCATCTACGTTTGAGCTCTTTTCTGGCAACATCACCCAGCTTGTTTTGCAGTAGAAGTAAGAAGGCAGTGGATGCAGGTTTTATATCTGGGGCCTTTGTAAAACCCCTTGGAACATCACCCTTCCCTACAGTCCCCAACACACAGTGAAGCTGGGTTCAATTAGCAAAGACCTTGAGGATTGAACCAGAACTACGACTCCTTTTCTGTCAGTCTTAGACCTCAGGCCATGGTTTCCAAGGAGAACCTGGCCACAGCATCCACCACATCTTGGCAGGTGAGTTACTGAGGAAATTTCAGCTGCGTCAGAAGCATAACTGCTTCTCTTGCTGTCCCAGTTAGAACAGTCACAGAAGTCTATGCTTTGCCTCTCATGTACCACTCCTCAAAAGTCAGGGCGAATGAGCAGCTACTACATAGCCCACAAAAAGCACTGGCCAGCCTGCTACTCTGTCCTTTGACTGAAGGTTCCTTCACTACTGCCCTCAGGGCATACAATGAGGTCCACATGCAGAGGAACAGCTCTAGAAAACTACCTGAACACAGGGACTGAAAGCAAAGATTCCTTCAGAACAATCTACTCAGCTTTAGTTTCAGGGACCTGCTTTCAGGTCTCCTCAAAACCCCCACGTACCTATAAAAATCCTTGCAATGAAAGCCAATCCTACACCTGAGGCACATCCTATTAGTTACTCCCTATGGGCAAGGGGCTGTCTACGCCCCTTTAACACAATGGCAGTGACAAACGTTGGGCAGGAGACAGTCCCTGCCACTGGCTTTCCACAGTGGCCGGGAGCAGTGCACAGGGGCCAAACAAGCTACACAGCACGGGGCAGCTCTCAGCTCTGCAGCATCTGCAGCTATGCTGCACCAGGGAGCTCGCTTTTCTACAGCCTTCCCTGGAGGGACAACCTAAAATAAACTAACCAGTGAGCTTCAGGGAAACTGGAGCATGGGAGAGCCATTTGGAATCCATGTCCTGGCTTCACAGGACTGCACAACTCTTTAGAAATCCTGTGGGATCAAGCCCCACAAGAAAGTAACGGATGGTGCAGAGGGGCAACCTCAGCTGGGCGCCCAGGAAAGCACAGAATGCCCGCTTGTGGGCAAACCAGATATTGCATTTACAGCCGTTTAAACATGATTATCACTCAAGACATAACAAAACCCCTTTTTCCCACATTAGACAATAAGATTTTGTTAAAAATATTTTAGCGCTCTAATTATAAAAGAATTCTGAAGAAATCACTGTTTCTATATTTACACACACACAATTTCTTTGGTGTAGAAAAAGACAGGAAAGAGTACAGGAAGGCAATAAGTGCTAAAAGCAAATGACTAAGTGCTACATGATAACAGGTTTCAGTGGAGGGATCATAGCTCTGTAGAGCTGCCAAGCTTCCTACCTTGTGACCACTCATAAGAAAGAGCATGAAGGCAAATCCTTTTGGTGTATGCCTACATTTGTGATTAGATGTTCTGTTACAAAGGGTTGCTTTACAAGGCATCTGGTGCCAGGCAAGTGAACAGACCACGGTCGGAGCACCTTAGTCCAAAAGTTAAAGCTACTGACCCACAGTGGTGGCAGCCTGCTGACAGTGTGAGGGAACACACCTGGCACACATGAGGCACTGTCATCCCACACAGCATCGTTGTGGATACAGCTCACTGCCACGCTGTATGCAGCCTAGGTAGTGGATGCACCTTGACCTCTCAGGACCTGGACTGGTGCTTGGGTTTGCGACCATCCCTTTTCCAATTCTCAGATATTTCTAGGATCCCTTGCCACACCCCAAAAAACTCTTAAAGTTTGAAAAACAACTGTAAACTTTTACCGCGAGTTTTCTTCCAATGTCATAGCAGCTCCTAAATCATATCAATATCTTTTTACTCTTAAAATACATATATTATCCATAAATAATGGCCTAACTTCCAAAGATATTGAGCATCTAAGGTTTTAGTTGACTTAGCTGGGGTTATAGACATTCAGCATTTTTAGAAAGAAGGGAAAGGCAAAAATAGAAAAGCTGGTCACTGAAATTTTAAATAAGTTTTGTAAAGTTAAGTTTCTGTTTAGAAGTCATAGCATTATTGCACTGACTTCACTTAGCTTGGATAGTGCAGCCAAAATAATCATAGAATGGTTTGGGTTGGAAGGGACCTTAAAGATCATCTAGTTCCAACCCCCAATAAGGTTCTCATTTGTTTTCTCCTGCTTTCATTTACTGCATCATCACCTATAAGTGCTGGAGTGCATGACAGAAAATAAAATTAAAAAAATAAAGTGTCTGAATTCTCAAAAGCCTGTTTTCTAAGAGTCTTTTAAAAATATTAAAAATCCCACAAATCACTATTAGGTCTTCCTTAGAAAATCCGATCATAATACTTCATAATTCAATGAAACGGAGCATGTCTTTTTTGCTCATTTCAAATGTTCACCCCAACAGGACTCCAGGCAGCTGGGGCAGTGGACTACAAGGGAAAAGGCACACTGTGAAACCAAGTCACTTGTGGAAGAACTCACCATGAAGACATGGTGATCTCATCTAAGATCGGGACCCAGCTCAGCAAGCTAGTCTCTCTAGGGAGAGAGAGAGAGGGGCTCCTCCAGAGGGATACTCAGACAGAAGCCTATACCCGCAAGGAAATTCATCTTCTTTTACAATGATCACAAAGGAAGCCTAAGTAAATTATCTGCCAAATCTACCCAACTAAAGCAAGCACCTAGAGTTGGATGCTGTGAATACCTCCTCACCATGACATTTATACCCTGTAGGATATCTACAAGGAAAAGGCAGTTGCTTTAGTTGCAGAAAAAGATTCTGACCTAATTAAAAACAGGAGCGAAATTTTGTTGGGAACATTCTGAAGACCTATACTCTATGAACTACTTGTTTGTCTAGATTAACTACCCCAAAAGGGCTGGAGTCATAAGGCAGAAGTCTACTGCCCTATTTGTACCTGGAAGAGTAATATTCTTCTTCTAGCTCGTACAGGTCAATGGAGATCTCATCCCGTAGCGCAATCAACTTCTTGTCACACTCTTCCTGCAAGCTTCTCAGCTGCTGGTTGCGCTGGTTGATAGCTTCATTCACAGAGGGGAAATCATTGAGGATCAAGAACTGCTTCAGGTCAGACACAAGTTTCATCAGGGACTCACCAGCTCGGACCTTGTAGCAAAGAGGAAAATCACATAACACATAGTATATCAAAACAGTGCTTTGGTCCAATTCTAAAACAAGATCTCCCAAGCTGCTCCTTCAGTCCAAGCCTTGAATAAAGCAGAAACTCCCACATTAGGTGAGCATTCTGACAGAATCCTGTAGCTGACAAGCCAGGCTACCCAGCTTTCCCCTAGAGAAGGAAATCGCCCAACAGCCACTCCAATTATCAGGTTACTCTTCCAGGAGCAGCCCTAGTGAGTGTTATAAAGGCTGCCCTAGATGCAATAATGAACCCAACGGTACCTGAAGGATGTGCTGCCACCAATTTGAACAGCAGGGTGCTACTCACAATGTTTGCAGCTCTGACATGCATCTCATAGTTATCTTGTTCACCCTGGGTTGCTCGAGAGACTTGAGTTTCATCCTCAATCTAAAGAAAAAAGCATACGTATCCACCTTTACATACTAAAATCATGGCATGTGATTACTGCACTATAAGGCTTCTCATTTCAGTTCAATCCACCCCTGGAATCCCTGGAGCGGCCTCTGCAGATCACCTTTGCTACCCTCCCCGCTTGCTTCTGCGGTTCTCCCGCGTTCAGCAGCACCGCTTGGCAGCCCGAAGGGCAGAGGCAGACAGGCCAAGGCAGCAGCAGCTGAGAACTGACAGCCACCTGCCCTGGGGACGGAAGGAACCCTCTTCCGTCACGGCCGCCCTCAGGGGAACCGGAGACAGGTCCCCCTGCCGCCTCCCACCCTCCCCTCAGGGGCTCGACCTCCCCCCGGGGCTGCCCCTCTCCCCTCAGGGGCTTTGCTCTCCCCTCACGGCCACCCCCTCTCCCCTCAGGAGCCCGGCCGCTCCGGCGGGCGCGGCCCCCTCCCCTCGGGGCTCGGCTATGTCCCAGGCCCAGGCTCACCTTGGCCGTCTTGATGATTTCGGTGAAGTTGTCCATGATGGACTTGATATCATCCTTGAGGCGCTTGTTGTAGGACTGCAGCAAGGTCTCCTTGCTCTGCGGCAGCACCCGCTGCTGTGCCATGGCGGCCCGTCGCCNCCCCCCGGGGCCCCGCCCCGCCGCGCGCGACGCCGCCGTCCTCTCGCGAGACCTCGCGCCGCATAGATATTTCCCAGCATGCACCGCTCCGCCTTTCTCTTCCTCAGTCCAAGATGGTGAGTGGCGGCGAGCGCGGGGTGGGGGCCGGGCCCATCCGTCGCCATCCACACCCATCGCTGCGCCGCGGCTCAGCGGGGAGCGCCGCGCGGGTGCTCGGCAGCCCCGGGGGGGCGATGGAGGGGTGTTTCGTGCCCGGTTTGCGTGCTCCGGGGCTGGTCCCGGGGAGGTCGGGTCTGGGCCTACCCGGCTGCGCGGCGCCGCCCGGCTCTTCAGTGCGGGGAGCGGGGCGGCTCGGGCAGGCCGCAGCGTTTCTCCCCGTGGATGGCGGATCGCGGGACGGGCTCGGTGGCCGGTGACCCGCGGTGAGGGTGTCGGGGGGTGCGGGGCGCCAGCCTCTCCTTGGACGATTGCTGCCCGGCCGAGGCGAGAATATGTGGTTTTAAACGGCCTCGCTCTCTGGGAGGCTCATAAACTTTACAAAGTTAAAGCAAAGGATTCGGTTTCCGCGGAAAAGCGAGGCAAGGCTGGGAGGCTGACAGGTTGGGGAGATGCATTTTCAAGCTGGACTGAAATCTCTGTTAAGTACACGAGTATCGGAGGCAAAAGAAGGAAGAGTGTGTTTCTTACTTGCAGCCGAAAGGAAAGAAGGCCAAGGGCAAGAAGGTGGCACCGGCCCCTGCTGTAGTCAAGAAGCAGGAGGCCAAGAAGGTTGTCAACCCCCTCTTTGAGAAGAGGCCCAAGAACTTTGGCATTGGTGAGTAACTGGATATTGGGCTGCTCGCTCAACGCTTTGTTTCATAGGCAGATGTCTAAATGGTAAACAGAAGGGTATTTTAATAAATTTATGGAGTGGAGAGAGTGATGGAGGCAGTTGACTTGCAGTTAAGTGCTGTCCTTCCTTATGTATATGAAGGTGGCTGTGGCCAATTTGCTGAATTTCACATATGCTGAAGATTCCTTATATGATTCTATTGTTATTAACCTTGCTGTTTTGCGTGTGGTAAATCAATTCAGATTTCTGCAGTGCCATTTTTATACAGTGTGCAGATGATGTGAAAGAATATTTGCTATCTGAGTGATAGTGCTGACATACAACCACCAAGATCACTGATGCACCCGTGCCTGTTCCATGCTGTTGCTCTGTGGGTTTGGAACAGCTTTGAGTTAAAGTCTGTATTTTTAGGACAGGATATCCAGCCGAAGCGTGATCTTACCCGTTTTGTGAAATGGCCACGCTACATCAGGCTGCAGCGCCAGAGGTCCATTCTTTACAAACGCTTGAAGGTGCCTCCTGCCATTAACCAGTTCACGCAGGCTTTGGACCGCCAGACAGGTAAGGATGTGCCCCACAAAATTCTCTGGACTTGGGTCCTTAATGGAATATGCCTCAAAAGAGGAAAGTAACCAAAATAAAGACTCAAGGGAAAGTGTCTTTGGAAGCATTTTAGGGAGGCTTTAATAGTCTCAGTTTGCTGACTTATGTCTTGATAGCTGTTATGTACTTTGCAAAGGGGTTTAGAAAATGCCAGAGCTCCCACTTAATGACCCAAACTTAGAGTTATCTTAACTGTATGTTTCCATTGTAAAACACAAAGGGTTCTTTTAGCTGTGTAAACAGATAGTCTGAGAAATCTGTGTGAGTGCAGGCTTTGGGGGAAAAGCCAGCATCCTGCAGGCTGACATTGAAATGAGGGAAGAAGGAACTTCAGGGTCTTCTGTGAACAAGTAAATAGTCTTTTTCAGGTGATAGTGTCTGTGCAAGAAACTTTCAACCTATGTAGAATAACTCCCTCGTAGATGTTGCCAAACAAGTTGCTTGCTTTAAAGGAGAAGGTGCATCACCTTTAACCATAATTGCTGTGGGGGTCCACAGGCATTTCCTCATCCAAACAGTGAAGGAGCTCTCATTGCCAGCAGAGGTAAATGTGGGCTCTGGAGGTGCTTCGCTAGCTCTGCTCTTGCACTGTGCAAATGATGCTGACTTTTTGCCATCTAACTACACTTGATGACAGCCACCAAGATCGCTGATGCACTTCAGTATTTTAAAAAGTAATGTTTAGATTTTCAGGTCATGCAACTAACTAACTAGTAGATGTTCTCTTCCAGCTACACAGCTCCTGAAGCTGGCGCACAAATATAGGCCAGAAAATAAGCAAGAGAAGAAGCAGAGGCTGCTGGCTCGTGCGGAGCAGAAAGCTGCAGGAAAGGGAGATACTCCGACTAAGCGGCCGCCAGTCCTCCGAGCAGGTAATGTTGTACATGGACTTGTCTGCTGGTGTATGTGGGAGTGTGGTGCTTTGTTAGAGAGAAAACTGATGAGAAGGGTTGGTGCTCTGCTCCAGCCAAACAGGATTGGACAAGCTATTGCAATGATGTATGAATTTCTTCACCTGAGCTCAAAGTGAAGAGCAAAATAGACGAGCTTTTTAACCCTGAGCTTTAGCAAGTTGTCCAGTTAATACCTTCTCTGTGTTACTGAACAGATGTGAGAAGTTTTCATAATGAAGCTGTGCTATGGAATCTGAGGTGGTTGTATGAGGCTTATATATAAGCTCTGGGAATTGACCGATTGGAATCAAAGCTTTTCTATTACTTGTTTTTTAGGTATTAACACTGTCACAACTCTGGTAGAGAACAAGAAAGCTCAGCTTGTGGTGATTGCCCATGATGTAGACCCCATTGAGGTAAGTGTTCTTGCTGGTACAAGGTACAGGCTACCTGTGTGACCTAAGCTGAGGTCAGAACTGGGCGTAGGGTGAAAATGCATTTTAGGACAATTTTATTGCATGAAAAGAGAACGCATAAAAAGACTTCTTAGCTATGTATGTTCGTAGTTGTCCTGACATTACAATGAGGCTTGGCCCTTGCAATGATGTATGAATTTCTTCACCTGAATCAACAATGAAGAGCAAAACGAGCTTTTTAACACTGAGCAATTGCCACAGCCCAGGCTGATTCAAAGAATAAAAAGATGTTCTCCCTCAGTTACACAGCATGCTCCCTTTCTTTTCAGCTGGTGGTCTTCTTGCCAGCTCTGTGCCGCAAGATGGGGGTGCCATACTGCGTCATCAAGGGCAAAGCCAGACTGGGGCGACTGGTCCACAGGAAAACTTGCACCTGTGTCGCTTTCACCCAGGTTAACCCGTAAGTGTTCTGTGTGCTGACTGGATTCGCTGTAGTGGAGAACGCAAACTGCCTGTAAGCACAGACTGTAGGGCAGATCAATAGCAAACTTGAGGGTCTCTAGTTTGAAGTAGTAAAATTAAAATACTATCTCTATATAGATGTTCTTTTGTATGAAGAGCTCTATTGGTCCTGAAAATACAGATTACTTTGGTTTACCAAAAAGGATAGTTACTCTAAAATACGTAGATGAAACTATTAAACTTAATCTGAGCAATGGCAGTGCAAGTTCCTAAAGCGTTGGCGGCTGGAATGATTAACCCTTTGCAAGATGCTTAACCAGAAGACTCACATTGCCACTATGAGCTCTTAAATCCTGAGGCAAAACATTTATGGAAAAAGTTAAATTGAGGCTCTAAAGGAATTAAAACTGTCACCAACAGGGAGGATAAGGGAGCCCTTGCAAAGCTGGTGGAGGCTGTGAAAACCAACTACAATGACAGATATGATGAGGTAAGATGCTCTCTGCTGCTAGCCTTGTCTTCTAGTTTGTACTGTAAACATCCCCAAAAGCTTGCCAATGAAATGCAATTTCAGACATAGTGACATCATGACATCACTTTTAAGCCAGTTGGATGTGTTGTACCTAGGTTTGCTTACAGTTTATACAGATTATTTAACTGAGGATGGGGTAAAATGTGAGCGCTGTCACCAAGTTACGAGTAAACAGAGCTATCGCAGGGCTAAGATTCTAGAGAGGGCAACACCTTCTGCGAGGCTCAACTGTTTCCCCCATGTGTCGTGGCTGAATCCAGCACTATTCATGGGGGAAAGATTTTAAAACTCCTGTATCTCTCTGCTGCCCCGAAACGTAGTTCACTGCTTGAAATATGTAGGACTTGTGCATTGAGCGAGCTCTTTCCCTTGTGCAGAAAGGAGTGTCATGAAGCAAGTTGTGTGAATGATGTGTTAAGAGATCGTATGAGGCATCTAACCTGTTCTTACTTCTTTGCAGATCCGTCGTCACTGGGGTGGTAACGTCTTGGGTCCAAAATCGGTGGCTCGCATTGCTAAGCTTGAAAAAGCAAAGGCTAAAGAACTGGCTACTAAGCTGGGCTAAAGATGTACTGGATTGCTACCGTGTTTTCTGTACATAAAAAGAATAAACCCACAGATTAAGTTTCAGTGGTCTCTATTAATGGGAGCGTTCCAGGCAGTGGTTAGCAGATTAGCATGGCTTTCCATCAAATGATTGCATGCAGGTTGTTACTTGGAATGACTGCCCTTAATTAGTCCTGTGTAGTAATTCCTCTCCTTTGAACATGCAGCCCATCAACAGCAGCTCAGCAGCACGTGCTGTGTGATCATAAAGTTGGATGGGCTAGGCTAGTTCTGCCTTTAAGCCTAGCTTGCTTATGCAAATACCTCTCATCATCCATGGGTTTTATAGGGTTTGTATACAGCATTTACCAGGCTAACCAGATAGGGACCTCCCGTGAGGAAGGCTGTAATCCCTCTTCTCCAGGCTGAAGTGGTAGGGGAAGAATCTAGATCTTCTTGTCCTTCTGTTCTTTCCTGATTTGTGACTTGGTCTTGTGGTGGTGTGGGAGGTTATAAAGCTTGACAAGGCTCCATCTGAGGTAGTGCTGCTTGGGTTTGGTAGCCCTCACGCTCTCAATGAAGCCACAGGCTACCTTACCCAGTTAGACTTGAGTATCCACAGTAACCTTTCATTCGGGTCTGTGGCTGTTAAGATGTAAGATGTGCAATACAAGTCACAAGGCACGCACCTCTAGGCCCTCTTTATTTATTCTGATGCAACTGCTGTGAACCACTCTTGACTTCAGGAATGACTACGCCGTGCAAAGAAACTTGGATTCACAAAATCCCTCACCATCTTTTGGAAAGTACAGCAGTGGAGAAGGTAAAGTGTTGTAGCTTAAAACCAACCACAATAGAAAAATATATCCTTGAGATTACTGCATAAATCTGCCTCACTAGAAGTCTCAACAGCCATGTGCAATTTTGAAGTTTAATACTTCCAAGCTGCAGCCAGAATCACACTGGGAGGAGCTCAGAGTCTGCAGTGTCTATTTGCAGCTTGAGAGCTGCACGCATTGGCTGAAGGTGTTGCTCTGAAACTCTGGGTGCTTCAGGTAGTTCAGGACTGATCAGACTGCTGTCTTCTATAAAAGTTTGCTCTTGACTGCAGTACAGAAGAGATGTCAGCCCTTCCCCTCATAGAGGTATTTTTTGTATAAATTTTCTGTACCACAAGAATGAAGTTGCAGCACATAAGCCATACCTACGAAAGAAAACAAAACCACACATTTAAACCTTCATTTCAAGGTGGACTGAACCTCCCTAAGTCAGCTGTGGTGCAATACAACACATTTATTTCAAATCCAGCTCACCCAGCCTCACTGATGCAGGAGCAAGAATGCCAGGCAAAGCTTTACGTTCAGAAGAAACACGGAAGGTCGGTCACACGCTGTCTGGGTAACTCACCAGGTGATGATGTACTGCATGTGCTCGTTCCTCAGGCTCACTCTTGTCTGGCCTCCAATGGGTCCCCCTGGGACCGTGCTTCCTATCGGCACAACACAGCGCACAAGTTAGATCTCCAGTCTGCACTGCAAAGAGCTGCCCTTGCCGTGAGAAACGGCATGCAGTCACACGAATGCTCTGCTCCTCTTCCTCAGGAAACCTGCCCCAGATCTGTGGGGCAGGTGGCCCTATGGCAAGTGACTGGTTGTGCTCGAGGCAGCGAACGCCACCTGCGCCTCCGAGCATCCTAACTGTTGCCCAGGGCTGGCTGCCCACCGCCTCCAAAATAGTAAGCCTAGCAGAGTACACAAAGATAAGGGAAAGATGCACTACCTTGTTGGACCTGATCTGAAAGGTCTTTTCCAACCTAAATGATTCTGTGATTCTACCTTTACAAATGCCATGGGGAAATAACCAACTGAATGGAAAGGTGGGGAGAGCGATGTAAATTGGAGGTGAAGTTGGGTTCCTCTGTGACTTACTGAAATCCGCATCAATAAAGACGGGCTCGGCTCCTGTCACCTTTGCCATAGCCTCCAGGTCACGGTAGTGCCAGCGGTTTTTCTCAATGTTATTTTCAGGCACAAAAGGTTTCCGGGTTTCTGATAACCTTACCACCCCAGTGAGATCAATTTCGTCTTCAATCTGAAAGGAAGTGCAGAAGAGAAAAGAATTCTTCAAGAGTCATTGCGTATTCTGGCATACCACGTCCTGGTAGAAAAATACAGTGCTTTGTGGGGTCCAATTATAAATCTACTGGTCGTGCCCTGCAGTGGGGCAGGGCTGTAACACAGCAGGGAAAAAGGCAGATCAAGAACAGCTCCTTGTTTGAAAAACATCATTTACCTTACAAAAAGGTGGGAAGAAAAGGTTTGCCACCTTTGACAAGTGCAATGACTATATAAGTAACCTCCCATGATGCTGAACATGCCTACCGCCTTTCTTGGTTTGTCAGCAGTGCCTCTGGGTAATCACAGGGCAGAAAGGAATACGCAGTATTTCCCGTATCCCCCTTACCTGTCCCTTCAGCCTGGTCTCCGGTTTCAATTTCTTTTTGGGCACAAATCCTCGGTTGACTAAAATGGTGACCCTGGAGTTACATAAAGAAGTATGGCTCATGAGTAAAAGGAAATTTATTCTTGCTGCTGACGAGAACTAGGTACCAAAGAAAGAAGCAACCCGTATGTTTGGTGGCACGGTTTTTGTCATCTGAGTGCACATTATAAGGGAATTTAAATACAATTTTGATTCAAGCCTCAGTGACGTAACAGACTGTGAGGTAGAGAATGACTTATATAAACCCAACCACCATGATTCACCTTTTCAAAACAGAAGTGAGCTGCTCACATGCTCGACTTTCGTTACCTTACCCTAGCTCTGTGCAGTAGAAAGGAGTAATGACATTTGCTCCATTTTCCGGGTGGGATGTCAGACGCCCGGCTTCTCTGGCTTCTCGCTCAGGGTCCACAAGTGACCGTGGCAAAATATAGAGCTCCTTGGAGTGGTCGAAATGCCCTCGGACCTTTACAGGTCTGTACTCCAGTTCCTTCAGTTCCATGGGGCTGCATGGAACAAGAGGAAAACAAAATTGTGTCTGTGATAGGCAAATCAAATTAGGGGATTTTACGTTGGGATTCTCCTTTTCCCTAATGCTTCACTCTAGAGCCAGTTGGCAAACAGAACACAAACGCCTCATGGAATAAGCATCTGGCTTAATATTTTGTTACTCTCACAATGATAGTATCACAGTCACAGTTTCCTTACTCTAATGTCAGAGGGATGGGCTCTGATGTAATTCTTGATGCCAGTTGTGCAATCAAGTCTAATTTCCACTTTCGTCGCTGAACCTGAAAGTACACAAACACGAAAGCAATTCCTTATGGTAGAACAGAGAAATGTAATGACACCAGCAAGCCCTAAAATCGTCGTGAGTTTCTGCTCAGACCTGGCCTAACTGCGCCAGGGTGATTGGAGATACGGAAATGGCTGCTGACTTTATTTTGAGGAAATACTTAAACTGAAATGAAAGTGTAAAAAATAAGACTCTCTCCTTTAAAGACTTACAAATGTACACTTGGAAAACAGAAAGATAAAATAAGAGCAAATCTTTACCATGTATGTGATCTGAACTAGATTAAACAGCCAGAGATGGAAAAACCTGACAGTCCTCAAGTGCTCATCTCTTCAAAAAATGAAATATTTGTTTGTACCTGCCAAGTGCCGAGACAGAACGTGGTCAGAGGGACCAGGAAAAGTCCCCATTTGAGTATGATGTCCTCTCCCGATGTGCCAGCAGCTGTTGTAGAACTTCGTGGTCTGCAAAACCTCAAACAAATATCTAGAGAAAAACAGAATGAGGAACAGGATTTGTACAGGAGAGGAGGTGCCAAATTCCTGCACAGAATGTCAACTCTTGGTATAAGGTTGAAACAGGGCAGAAATCCAATCAAGTATTTCCTTACCTTTAGTCTTCTGGACCAGACCAGAATCTGCTTTAGTTAAGGGATACCCAAAAAATGTTCTTCTGATCAAGCAATGTGATACCTACGTGAAATAAGAAACATCCTTTGTAGCATCTCTGCTTTGTAAAATGTATATCTAGATGATATGAGTTGTCTCAACATGACATATCAATGGGTAAACCAAATTTCATGCAATCATCTTCATCTGAGCTACCGCTGGTGAAACACTAGAGGTTAGGTTACAATTAAAAAAAAAAAAATCGAATTCCAGTTACAGAGCTGACTATAACCCAGCAAATGATCTTTCCCTTTCCATGCATGCTATCAGCCAATGTACACACCGTCTTAATTTGGTCTTGAAATAAGTGCCAGCCAAGCATCTGCCCTCCCGCTTCCTTCCCTTCCTGCCGCGCTGGAGCCGCGCAGGCACAGATTTACAGAGGAAGGGGGCAGCCCGGCGGGTGCAGGTATAGAGCCGAGCACCGCGGGGGGACGGGCTCCGGACAGGATCGGGACCTCGACCGGGCCGGCCCCGCTCCCCTCAGCCCGGTCCGGCTCCGGCCCGGTCCCGTTCCCGTTCCCCTCAGCCCGGCCCCGCTCCACTCGACCCTCACCCGGCCCCACTCCCCTGGGTCCGGTCCCGGCCCCGTTCCCCTCAGCTCTCACCCGGCCCGGCCCAGCCCCACTCCCCTCGGCCCTCACCCGGCCGGGCCCCGCTCCCGTCAGCTCTCACCCGGCCCGGCCCCGCTCCCGTCAGCCCTCACCCGGCCCGGCCCCGCT
>VXBH01002343.1:302640-378158 GCA_013400035.1 Rynchops niger | reverse complement strand
AGCGGCTCTTCCTGCGGCAGCACCCGCTCCTCAGCCTCGCGGGGCCGGGCAAGGTGCGGCTGGGGCGGGGCCATGAGGGGCTGAGGGGTTCGTGAGGGGATGCCGGGGCCGCGTCCCCTGAGAGGGCCGTCAGGGGGGAGGAGGTGGTTGGTAGCAGGCCGGGGAGGGTACTCCGGCAGATGGGCTGGGCCCCGGGAGCTCCCTGGCCCGGAGGCTTTTCTCCCGCCGTGGCAGCCAGAGGAGGGCCGGGGAGGGGGACGCTGGCGGGAGCTTGAGGTCCCTCCTGCCCTCCCCTGCCCTGGGGTAATCCCCTGAACTTCCCTGACCAGAGATCGCTTTTCTTCAGGTGAGATGCAGGCTGACAGGCCACGAGATGCCATGTCGGCTGTCGGAGCTGCAGGCTTATACTAATGGCAAGAGGTATCGGCGGCTGATAAAGACAGCCAGAGAGTTTGACTATGGCAAGTTTGAGCCCCATATAGTGCCCAGCACAAAGAATCTGTACGTATTCTTCCTCTTTCTGTGTTATGGTTCCCACTTCTTCAATCTCAGACATAAAGTGGTTGAGCTTTCTTGAGTGTTTATGGGTTTTGGGAGACTGGGAAAGCCTTTATAAAGTATTTACCAACTTTGAGCACAGTGCTTGTAAGTGAAAAGTTATTAATAAAATACTTAAACTCTGTCGCTGGTTCTTTCTTTCTTTCTTTCTTTCTTTCTGCGTCTGTCAGACATCAGCTGTTTTGCAAGCTGACTCTCAGACACATCAACAAGTTTCCAGAGCACGTGCTGCGTCATGTCCAAGGGAAGCGCTATCAGAAGGCCCTAAAAACATGTAAGTGGCTTTTCTGAAGATACAACCAGTTGAGTTTTTTCCCTGAGCTGTTGAGATTCCAGTAGCTCTACATGAAGGAAGGGAATCCATTTTCTCTAGATTGACAGTAATGTACTCTTGTTGCTGTGTGTGGTAAGGAGGATCCCAGGTATAGGGAGCAATCGGCCTCTAGCAAATACTTTGGAACAGCCTTACTTGAGAGGAGTGGTTTTAAAACTTCCCCAGAGAGGGTGGTTCATGCAACCAGCACAGTCTCTGTGTTAA
The DNA here is from genome assembly GCA_013400035.1 of Rynchops niger. NCBI lineage: Eukaryota > Metazoa > Chordata > Aves > Charadriiformes > Laridae > Rynchops > Rynchops niger. Next base: position 377,062 of record VXBH01002343.1, on the reverse strand, counting down.
CATCTTTCCCATCCTTTGTGGCCCATAGTATCGTGACAGATTACATGAATGTGTGTTTGTTAGAGTTGGACCTCAACATACTTTTGAGTTGCATTTAAATATAAGCCAGAGCTGGAAATTAAAAGGAGTAAGGTGACGGGGTGGCCTTGCTAAGTGCTGCCCAATTGCACTATTAGATGAGGAGTGCCAGAAGGCAGGAGTGGAGTACGTCCCTGCCTGCCTGCGACAGAAGAAGCAGCGGACACAGCATCCTGATGACCAAATGAACGGGAGCAGGCAGCCTTACAGAAAAGAGGAATTCTGGGAGCCGAAGTCCAGCGATGAGGATGGCGAGGACACGGACGACAGCATGAGTGACCTGTACCCACGTGAGTAAGAATGTTGGTATTCTCTGCAACCTGAAGGGAGTTTGTTGGCTCATGGTCTCCCGGCTTTCTTATACTGCTCCCCGCTGCTCACATGCCAGAGTCGTGTGACTTCCATCCAGCTGGGGGCTCTTGGGTTCGGAAAAGGTTACCACCACCAAATAAGAAACAGCAGTTATCTCTAAGAAATATCCAGAGTTGGATCACATAAGGTGTGAGAGGAGGGATATCACAGGGGTTTGCTGCTTTAGGTATCTCTACTTTCTTCATTTCTCAGCAAGTCCTTGAGTCTGACAGAAGTAGGTCAGACCATTGTGCCGACTTACATCTGGAGGCGCTGCCTTGCTGCAGGAGAGCAGAGGTGTAACACCACAGCACCGCCTGTGCCGAACGGTTCCCAGAACGGGGCACATTTCTAATAAAACACCAGTGTGTTTATTTCCCAAGTATTTCAGCAGTGACACGTATATGCTCAGAGGCTGGAAATAGCTTGGCAAATCACCTTTAAGATGCCCTCAAAGCAGTTAGGGGGAGGCAGAACCTGTCTGCACAGAGAACTGATCCTGAGCTAAATCTTTGTATTTTAGCTGCACTCTTCCCAGAAAAAAGCCCAGCAGCTCCCCAAACAACACAGGGCAGTGATGACTTTGCAACAGACAGCGAGGATGACGGGACCAAGCAGAACGGTGACATGAACGGAGAGGCTGGTGGAAGAATGGATGGCAGCAGAGCAGTTGGCAACAAACGGGGAAAGGTGGGAATCACATGCTGCGTGCAGCAGCGGGGGAGCGTGGGACCGGGATCCCATCCTGTAGGTGTTTGTCTGATCTGTTCCCGCCTGAGAACCAGCAGAAGGTGCAAAGCTGTTCAGAACAGATGTTTCCCATGTGCCAGACACTGACTCGCATCCTGTGAGGTGCGAATTACTACCAGTAAACGTTTATCCTGTCTGGTAACCAGGGATGTTCCTGCCTGTGTAAACAGCTCATCTTTGGTGGGATCCTCTTTAACAGGGTTCTGTGATCTTCCTCCCCATACCCCCACGAGTTAAACCCTTTTGAAGTCACAGGGTCCTTCTAGACCCTTTTTCTTTTGAGGAGCTGGCCAGGTCCCGCCTTACAGGACACACCCCGATCCTTCTCAGTTTGGGAAGCAGGCAGACGTTACGGACATAAAGATGGATAAACCTTTAACTCTCTAAGGCAGCACCTGAGGGAGGGGCTGGATCATTTATAACCAGATCAAATGGGCAACTGAAGAGTGGCTGAAGTTCAGGTTTGTTTCGATGACGAGGCTGTCACTGTATCTAACAGAACCACCTGCCTGTCAGAGAAAGGGCTGCTCACGTGCAGGACAGGGCAAGGAGAGATCCCGGCTGGCTCTGCGACCAGGGCTGTGTGCCTGTCTCTGCTGGTAAAGGAGACCGCGCTCAGTTTCTCTTTAGGCTACCTTGGGCAAGGCTGGGTTTGGAAAAAGCTGATTAACTGTTTTTCTCTACAGAAACAGTCAGGCCCTTTAAAGAAGAAATTCAAGAGTCATCATCGAAAACCCAAGAACTTCAAAAAAGCAACCAACAGCAAATAAAACTTATAATAAATACATGGCCTGAAGCCTGTTGTATAATAATTCCAGAGGCTGCACAAGGCTGGCTGAAGTGTTTACCCATTCCATTAACAGTTACAGCCGAGAAGGGGAATAGGCGGGTGGAATTAAGTTGTATTCTAACAGCCTTGAGCTACCCCCCACCACCACAGGAAGGATGATGGCTGCAGTCAAGTACAGGTGGCCCCGGGCTCAGACCTTTATGGAAAGATGACTTTCAGTAGGTGGGAGAGAAAGCACCCAAGACCACTAACCGACATTTCCAGGTAGCCCATCTGGAGCGTCACCAGTCACACACGCCAAGTGGATACAAAGATGCCATTGTTTTATTTTGATTGTTTCCAAAAATCAAAACATTTTTCAAACACAACTAAGGTACAAAATACAGCATAAAATGAGAATTTATACTTATTTCTTTTTCCACATAGAAAGCAAAAATATATTCAGAATGAATTCCAGAACACTTTGCAGAGCCAATTGACAGCTGACATCCTGCTTGTGGGAGCTTCTCAGCCACAGGGAGAGGTCGCTGTATTTTTTGGAGATGCATGAATACAGCAGTGTATGTAGGAAACCAAAAGTCTTCTGCATCAGGACTCACAGTTAGTAAGCCTGCACATTGCGCTGCCTAGAAATATCTTATAATGCCCTCCACCTAACTGGGCCCCTTTAGTACCAAACTATTTCTGCTGCAAGGGACAGTATCAGTTCCTTTTCCAGGGTCTTTTGTTGGGAGGGGGACTTGATTTTCACAGAGGAAACCAGTCAATATTTCATCACCCAGCTCCATAGTTAGACAGGACACAAAGTTGAGAAAAATCAACTTAAAGGCTACTTACAGGAGTTGTTTCTGTCGTTCCATTTATAAACACTATGCGCATCAACACCAGTTAGGATATCTGAGTGGCTGCCTTGATGTAGCCTAAAACCGTTCTAGGATCTGCAGTGAAACTGAGCAAACGCATCCTATGCTGCGCATCCGTAACAGAAAGGACCAGTTTGTTTTGCTATGAAGAGACAGGCACAGTGAACACTTGAAGTGAAAACTTCTCTTGCAAAACCTATTTAAGCAGAAAGCCTTCTCTGCGTGACCTGAACTGAAACGCTGGCTTCTCCTCCCACCTACCCCCACATAGGGATTTATTTCCTTCAGCAGCAGCACATCTTGCTACGACATAGGCTATTTTTCCCTTAAGATGATGAAATCGCTGGTTTAACATTCAACAGTGCTCTTCTATTTGTCATCAGTTCTTTCAGCCTAGTTTTCTCTCCTAAAATGCAACCGTTAAGCTGAACTGTCCAGGTTAGTGTCCTTACCAGGAGACCCTGGTAAATAGCTCCTGCTGGAGGCGTTCAGCTGAAAAACTCCTTGAACAAACAGTTGAGCAGCTTTCTCAAGGGAGACAACAGTGCAAGGAATCAATGTAATGTTAGCAAGTTGGTAGGGCTCATGCTTTCTAGAATTCTTTCATAATCGAGTGAAACAGGTTCACCTAGTTGACTAGCAGAGGACAAAACGCCTCCTCTGAGCAGCACTAAGCATGTTCATGGCACAGAGGTCGTGGCACTGAGAGGTGAGAACAGGGCCTTCCTCTCTCCTCACCACTACGCTGAGGAGTTCCTCCCTCTGAACACGCAAGTTACATCCCTGGCTACTTATTCACTGCACAGGCTTTGCACTTGCATTCTTCAGCTATAACCGCTTGCATACGGAGTCAAGAACTGGGGCTGTGGCAGCACAGAGCTGACTTCCAGGTCTCCTCCCTACGCAGCCCAGGTGTAGTCTGAGACAGCAGAGAGAAGGGGCTGTACTCGAGCGCGCAGCCCCCCAGCTCTTCCGCTGCTCAGTCACCTGGGACTCTTACAGCTGAGAGACCAACAGAAGTGAACCTAAGAAGCAAAGACTACAGATTAGAAGATTGGCTGCTCTCATCTTGCATCTGAGTGCAGGGAAAAAGGGGAATTTCTGCAATTCTGAAGACGCTTTCACCAATAACCTGCAGTTCAGATATGAATTTGGGGCAAACATGGATGGAAGCTGGTTAATAGCAGAAAGGAGCTTTCATTATGGAACCTGCAGCACAACTTGGCTCCCTTCTTGGGAATTCAGTAGGGGCAACGTTGGGGAAAGAATGCTGAAATAAAGAGTTCTTTTGGCACAGAATTTTAACAGAATCTAACATTCTGTCTCTTCAGGAGTATCTCCCCCCTTCCTTCTTGAAAGCTGATTAGCCATACAGGATTCCCAATTAGCAATATAGGATTCTCCCTTGTTCCCCTCAAGAGCAGAACTGGGACATGTTAGAAAACCCTCGCCCTTTTCTTAACTCGAGGAGGGTTCAGTTACTTTCCGGGTTTTCTTTTTGACTTTTATTTGGGGGCAGGAAAGACCTCGTCTCTTGTTAAAGAAAAATGGAATTACAGGCCTCTGAGCAGCAAAATAACAAGTGATGTATTTTTTTTTGATGCTGCTTTCCACCTTGATAAGCAATGCTATAACCAGCAATGGAACTCCTTATGCACAAGACAGTTTTGATGAGGGTGAGAAAGGGGATCCACTCTTTTTAGTTATAGCTAGAACCCAACAGCACAGTGAATGATACAGCTGTATCTGCTCACAGTACTTCAAATTTTAAAACATTGCTGACATTAAAGACAGCAACTGTTCTACTGCAACTCACTGAAGCATCAGCAAAATGCAGGTTCCTTGCGTTAGTTCCAATTCTAGGAAGTTAGAATAAGCCTAGGCAACATTTCTTGAAGAAATAGGGGTTTATCTATTATATTACCGGTGCCACTGTGAATCAAATTCAAAACATCTGTGCCTTTAACTGGAAGGGGGCATGTACGTGTAAGATGCTGGCAGTTTTTGTTGAATCCATAGAGAATCAGTTCTGGACTTAATACATTATGTCCCAAGAAGTGTTGCTATTCCTGTTACCACTCTTTTTTCTTCTCATCCATGGAGACTCCACCAGGGCCCAGTGCAACCACAAGGAGGAGCCCTCCAATTACAGACATGGTCTGGAAGAAATCGTATTTGAGGAAGTCGTGCATGGGCTTGTAGGCTGGGACGGTCCAGAAGGCATTGAAGTAGATGTTGATGCCAAACAGCCAGATGACTAGAGTCAAGGCAGCCAGCTTAGTCTTGAAGCCAATTGCCACCAAGATAATCAGAGCTGTGCCCACAATGTTCTGCAGAATCTGCAAGAAAAAACCCCACAAGCTTACATATGCGTCTTAAATAGATGCACAAACATCAGAACAGAGCATGGATAAGTTTGTCAGAACAAGCTGTCACGGCACAGATTATTTAATAGCTTTTCCTAAACATTAATTCTACTAAAAAGTAGACTTTAATGATAAGCATTGAGTAGGTCCTGCAGGCAATCTGGGAGCTGCTACTATATTTTAGTTCCTTAACTCATACTTTTACACTCGGATACTTACAGAAAAGAAGTTCATATCAAAATGTAGCAGTGTCATGAACATGAGGACCAGCAGCACGCGCCCCCCCAGCTGCATGTACTGCTTAGGAGAGCTTTCCCGCATGGTAGGGACACCAGCAAACATGCTCTTCCCCTCTGAGCGCGACTCAGCCAAAAGCAGCAGTAAGCCTCCCCCAAGGGCAAGGTTCCTACAGGAAGACAGAAATGGCGAAAAAACTCCAGTTTATTACATTTGCACTGATCTATAAAGTCTTATCTGACAATTTCAGCTCAGTAAGAATCTGCATGCTAGTGAGGACTGACCTACTCTGCAATCCGTGTCTGCATTACACCTCACAGCTGAACCAGCAGCATTGTCCACAACAACGATTTACACAAGCTTGTGTAGGCGTGTGCAGCCTGCCAGAGAAGTCCAGCACCCACCGCTCAGGCACAGTAGCTTAGCATCTGTTACAGCATGAATTTAGTTGTGCTGAAGTTATTCTGTACCTCAGGTTTAGCCACACATGCCAAAGTAGTTCAGAGGTTGCTTTGAGAGAACAGAACAGCGGTACTGCTAAAAGTTACACATTTACAGGGTTGTAGTAAGCCCAGAGTATCGTTCCTGTGCTGCCCCTGCCCTCCCCTTGGACAAGAGGGGTGAAAAGGTAACAACAACCAGCCATCTCAGGATTTGACAAGAAAGCTCACATTTAAAAACCCTGTCTTTGCTTAGAGAGAAGGTGTTAGACATTTAAAATCCCAGAAACCACTCTAAAATCTACATGCTTTAGTTTTCTTGGAAAATGGCTTCAGTCATGCGTAAGCACAGCTGCCATTTAGGAAATAATAGCAGCTCGCTGACCCAGTCTAGACAATTTTTGTGAGCTCTCAACAAGGAGGTTAGTACCTGAAGCACCTGGATCCTGGTGGGTTAGTATTAGTCAATCCTTTCTACAGCACCGACCTTGCTGTCTGCATTTTAACTGTGTGGATACTGTTTTTAAGTGCTGTCATTTCTTGTTTAATGTAAGTGCATCATCTATAACATCTTTCTAGTAAATGCTATGTACAAAGATCATTTCCTCTGTCAGAGATTGGCAGTGACAGGTAACAGTTTTTATTGCATTTTGTACTTCCATTTCTACTTTAATTAGACATACCTCATCAAGAACTTCAGGTCCCATAGAATGCTGTATGCAATAGTCTAGGCAAAGAAGAAAACAGATTAAAACACCATACAAATTACAGTGAAGTTCTGAATTTGTCCTATAATCTCAAGCCTACTATCCATAGCAGCAGTCAATTAGAAGTACGTTATACTGAAGGAAACAAGGTGGGTTACATCACTGTGGTCCAAGGAGTCAATGTAAAACAGGGAAGGGAAGCCAGAATTTGACTTGTGCTTTAACGCCCACAAAAGTTTATCAGTTTTGAACAGGAAGGATGCTATTAGCCAGGATCCTCCGTGATGGGGACAGTCCTTTATAAAAGCTGTGTGCTGAAGGCCAAAGCAACTACAAGTTCCACATTTGGCACATTACTCACATACAGTTAAAACTGCAAGCTACTTCTGCTAAATTGGTCAAGGGCAAATATTCAATCAACATCTCCAGCTAACTAATTGCAATTACAGCCAAGTATCTATTGGGCACATAGAAGAACAGAAGCAGTTCAATGCCACTGACGACTGGCACAAGGCCAGGGTGGAGAAAAATTCCGGGGTTGCATGTTGTGTTTTATATATGTTGGTAGTACTGGGGCTAAGAGAGAAGACTTGAAAGATATGATTTAGAAGGGCTGAAGACTTAAGCCTCCTACCTGTAATGCTATAATTCCAAACAGTCCAAAGCAGGCATATTGCACAAAGTTCCTACTCAGCACCAGGATGCAGCCGCCTGAGTTGGGGAAATTGAACACAGTTACACTTCTGGCTTGCGCAGGAAGAGATGCTGCAGGAATGCTAACTTGTTTTGAACTGAGCAGACTCCAATTTTTTTCAACTGTGCCACAGAGAACATCAGGCAGGAAATTTTAATGGCATGTTGTCACAAATCAGTTTGAGAACCAAAAAGTTTTAGTGCATTTTGAAATGTTTTGTAATTCTAGAAGTATCTTTTATTTTACAAAGGGTAAGCACATGCTAAATGCAGTCCCCAACACACAGCAGTGTACAGCAGCTATTAGCGTTAAAGCATTAAAAGATGTTAAAAAGAAACTCAACTCATTGTGGATTTTCTTTTTTATTTTTAAATGAGGTAACTGTTAGGGCAAACATGCTGCACTCCTTTTCCTTGAAAGCTTTTGCTTTATATCCTTCCTCAAGTCTTCTGTCACTGACAGCCTTTGCCACTTTGACATGAGGACTGGTAACTACATTAAATTCAAAAATACAAGGGTAAAAAAAAAAAAAACATGAACACAAGACAAGAAGCTGGCAGAGTAATCAAGAACTCAGAATCAAGATCAGGCACATAACAAAACCAAGAATAATTATACTTCTTTCCATTTCTGATACCCTAATTCCGCCTAGCACAAATAGAGAAGCTCTGCTTCTGGGATTACTTTGATTCCTGGGCTTTGAAGGTCTGACACAAGCACCGCTCAGGCTTAAGCATATCAGCTGCAGGATAAGACTTTGCCATTGAGATTAATACCCATAAAACCAGCAGGCTGAGAAAGTCTTAACACTGCCCTGTTTGAGAAAATATGAATATTTAGAGAATTCAGGGTGCGTAGTATGTGTTTATAGATCCATGTACAGAATTGAAACAGATTGTCCTAATGGACTCTTGGCATCTCTGACTCAGAGGTAGTGTGTCACAAGAAATTCTCCAAGATTATTTCCAGGAAAGGCTGAAGCAGGTGAATTAAGAGTTCCTTTCATTCAGCCCATGTAGTACTATCAGTTCTAAGCTGTCAATGGCTATTAAGAAATCAGTGAGGCATCCCGTGCTTACATGATTCACACGAGCCAAAGTGGCAGACACACTGGAGTGCTCTGGCATCCACCTTAACAGCCTTAAAGCCACTTACTCAGCTGTCCGAAGAGATTAATGAACACAAAGATGGAGGCCAGGAAATAGCCACAGTTCCACGTGCCATCAATGTAATCCCTCTGTTCGCTCCACTGGAACCACATGCGGATGCCATCCTCCAGGAAGGTGCTGATCAGGCACAGGCGGGCCACGTGCGGGAGATACTGCTTCGTCACCCTCAGGAACTGCATGGGCAGACAGCATCGTTAGCAGGGAAGGAAGGCAAATAGAATCTCAAAGCATAATAGATCCACACACTCTGCAGACTGAGGTCAGCAGTTCTCACGCACACAGGGTCATCAACATCTAGAGAGAAACACGCATTTGGATTTAACAAAATTCTTCTCCAGTTGAAGAACACTTGGGAGCAGTGGGGGAAACCTGTTGTTATGCTCCACCCAAAAAGCATTCTGGACAAGGACTTGTAGAAAAGCAGAATCCAGCCAGCACCTTTCTATGTAACAGGAACAATGTTTTGAGGGCGATCTTTCTAGCTGAAGGCTGACCTTGGTTTTAGTTTGTCTATCTCAGGGTTTCATGTTACAGCTCGACTATCAGATAGCCAGGAGCTGAAAGGGCAATCCTACTCCCACCCACAAGCTCAGGCATTCAACACCCTGTAACAAACTGATTCAGGGAGTCAGGCTGACAGAAGACTAATTCCATACAAATCAAAAAAACATTAATAAACTTTCTGCCAAGCTATTTCCCTCTTAACAGCTCAGAAAAGCAATGGTGCAAGGCACGCATACTTGTGTAGCAGCAGCTGTTAGATCAGTGCAGACACTGCATGGAGTTGCACCCTCTATCCTCTATGCAAGTGTACACAGTTTTCTACTTCCATTAAAAATGGCATCTTCCACAGAAAGAAAATAGGCATTTATGTATACAAGTCAGTGTAGTAGTTAAAAGAAAATTACATCATCATGCAACAGATGCTGAGCCTTAGTACTTGGGAATGCAAGATGTATCTGGTCCCGCACACCCCTTCATCCTGCAAGCCCATCGGTTAGTTTGCTCTACAATTACAGTAATTATAAAGGAACAAATACAGAATTGCCAAACAGGGCCTAGACCAGCATGCTCTTTCAGACTGTGAGGTGCACAGGAAAACTTGCTGCCTCTGGATTACGATAAATTCTTAACCATCATCCAGTTTCCTAAACAGCGCTGGTTATTACTTAATGGGGACTTCCAACCAGGCTCTGTATTGTCACTCAATGCAAGCTGGCACCTGGCTGGCCTGTTTCACACACAGGTTTGGCTTCAGCAGATCACCAGAAGGACACACTTGCAGTCAGTGTATGCTACTGTTTGAGTAAATACAATCTCGTAGGAAACAAACGTAAATTTAATTTAAAACTAACCACAAGATTATCCAGCAGGTTTCTACCTCCAGCTGACAGGCACAGTTTGGGCAGGCTAACACTTGTAGCAAGCCTTCATGCAGAACTGCCAGACTCCGCAGAGATCCCTGCGTTAGAACTAGGAGGAGGAGCCATTGCACAAAACCCCACCATCCCACACAAAGTTCGACATGTTGTAAGGCACATTGATTCATGCAGTTTATGCAATATCACAATACTTCAAGCATGAAAAGGTGTGGGTCAACATACATGTGTATAGATGTCTTCCAGACAGCATTGAACTGTATTATATAAAATAAGATGGACAGAAAAGCCACACAAAACTTTTGTTTCATAATTTAGCATTAACATTTATTTCAGGTTAAACAATACAGCTGATTTGTTTCTTTCTGGGCAGAATTTTTTTTTTTTTTTAAGTTCTGGCAGCTTTGCATGCTTTTAGCATATATGGAAGTGCAGAGAAAGGAGACTAAAGCCATCCCTGAAAGTTTATTCTTGTCACAGTAATTAGTAAATACTAAAGGATGTTCCAAATCCTATTCAAATGAAGAGCCTTGCTTACTGTGTAAGTGAAGATTATGACATGGAAAAGAACACAGCAAACATGCTTAATAGTTAATTGAACAGTTAATATCAGAATACACTACACTAGTTGTACTGCATGCATCTAGAGTCTAAGGGTCAAGATCCAAGTTAATCAAGTGCATTTTAAGTGCAGCTGTACTCTGACTCAGGGCTGCCACCTCAGGCTTTTTTTTAAGCCATGTCAACAGTTGAATGAGTGAGTCAGAGGAGAATTTGTGATCTTTGTCACTGAATGAGACACACATCTTGGTTTAAAAGCTTTCTTCTCTCCTGGATTTCGCTGTGCATTTGGGCAAACTTGCTCAGGAATACCAAGGATAAAGTTATTTTGGAAATAGTGCAAAACTAAGAGTGGTTTGTAAAGTAAGTCTGCCTTGACAAGATGCAGGACAGGCAACTTTGGTCTAGAAGGAAATTAAAGAGGACAAGTGCTGGGCATCTGTAGGAAGAGGGTAAAAACACTGCTGTGTAAGAGCTGAAAAAAGAAGCAAACATTAGAGAGGGTATCTGCCTCCAGGCCTCATCTTTGCTGCTTCTGAAGTGGGTCACGTGAGCTGATCTCATCTTCCCCTTCCCTGAAACCACATCACTGCCAACAGTCCAGGCAGAGAAGGCATTTAACATTAACCTGTTCTAGTGGCACATAGAGGGAATTTAATACTATTTATTAAACATGAGTGTGCACATCCAATGAGCTTAAGACAAGTCAGAAAGACCGAAGCCTGAAGCAGCTGCAGTGCTAAGCAACCTTATCGTGACACACATCATCTTCAGACATCCATAAACTCGTGCATCTGCATTTACCGAGCTGCACGCAAGCTGAAACCCCTGGACACAGCAGGCTTAAAGTAAGCAATGAAGCTTCAGAGAAAGACTGTATGAACAAAAATCCAAGCCAAAAGAACAACTAGCCATGGAGATTCAGAGAGAAAAAGAGAACAATTACATGATAACAACATGAGAGCATAACAGACATCAAGCAATTTTACAATTAGAGAATTCAGGTATAAATCACCAAAGTAATTTAACTAACGACTGAGTGACTTTAAGAACAGGAGATCTCTAGAAGTGGGACTAAATAGTACCAGACACCCTGTTTTTGTCCCTGCACATCACTAGCAACATGTGGTTCCATCACTGCACCCCGAGACCACTTCCTTTATGATTCACACAGATAAAAGCAGCACATACAGGAAACTTGGTAGCTGCAGTTAAGAAACATATCCAGCTAAGACATGGGACTTGAAACTCAGACTCCACTAAGCACAACTACATACAAGCCAAAAATCAAACTGCTGAGATTGAGGGAAGCAGCAGTGCTAAACTCACGACATGAAGTAACTCTGAAGGGCTTGTTCTGCTATGGGCTTTGCATCAACTGTTCTTAGCACATACTGCCTCTTTGCAAGAGGCAAAGCATCTTGAGAAAAGACAACTGAATGCTATAGTGAAACTATTTTAAAGAACAGCTGGTTCTGTGTTGGCAGCCAAGTCACTAACATACATCAGTGGGGCTTTGTGTTGGCACTTCCCCTTCTAACAGGATTATAAATGCAAAGATAGAGTTAAGTGTTTCTCTCAGTTTAACTAGCAAAGATACAGAAAGAGGATCCAGCGATCCCTAAAAATCAAATCTCTGCTCAGAACCTATTTTTCAAAAGGAACCTTGAAATAGTCAAATCCATAGAGGCCTGCCCAAAGTGAAGTGATTCTGTTTTGACTCTTATCACACTTTCTAAACTACATCCCACCTCCAACCGCTTCAAATTTGTTAAAAATCCAGTCCTTTTGTTTGAGAAGTATACATACCCTAGCATAACTACAGGTATTTTAGGACCAAAACACAGCCAGGAGTTGAGAATTTTTGCTGTCACCTAGGGATATTCTGTCCAAACACAGAAGACTTCTCTGCGTGTGTACACACATATGTTCTTGGATCAGAGAAGTTATGATCATGGTGATGAACAGCAGTCTGCCAATCTACACAGAAAGCCCTCTTGTGGGCTGCACAGCTTTATTAGTCTAGAGCTTTTGGTAAAGACATATCTCAAGTATCTAGCTTGTATTCACTTAAGGGATTGCTGTGTTCTGGGAGGACAGAGACCTCTAGCAGCCTGGGACACCAGTGATCTTTTCCACAGTACAATGCTCGATCCTCTGGCAGAGAGAAAAATCACTTCCTTTCACCAATGTATCCATTTAAAGAGATACCACTAGAAAAAAATTAAAAAAAAAAAAAAATCACAAGGACAGTAGCATCCATCACATTAGGCTAATTAAAGTCTACAAGTTATTTGTGAAAAGTGGGAACAGAAGCTTTCCCACTTACTTCAAAAGGCAAGAAGAGAGCTCTGATCTACCAGAGCATTGCCAGTGGTCTTAAGTTTTTTAATTGCAGGACTATTTCTTATGACAATGCTTTTCACTCCTGAAGTGTGCCTTATAGCAGTCTCCTCTCCCAAAAGGCTATTTATTAATCAAGTATTTAAAATGGGATTTATTAGTCATGTACTGCATTTTGCTATCTCTCTTCATTGGAAGATTCCCCACCTAACCAAAATAGGCTATTTGGCTTATAATGATAAAGGATCAGTGCACTGACATGGCTACATTACCAAGGGAGTTCCCAAATTTGGGGGTTTTTTAACACAAAAAAAATTCAGACTAACAATGAAATGTTTTCTTCTCCCTTCTATTTTCTGCAAAATAGGATACAGAGATGTTAGAATTAGCTGAACAACATGCATCAGCATTTATGTTGGAAAATCAAATAAAACCCCCAGAGTCTGGATCTCCCTTACAGCCCTTTCACTGCAGTACAATGACTCAATAGTTTCCTTACATTTTTGTCCATAATTTCTTTCAGAGTGGCAGAAATACCAGGCACCCACATTCCTAAAGATTACTAGAGACACCAGAACTTGGGATCTGCTCCCTCTTATGGGGATTACGGAAGAGAGAGAACCAGTGCTATAACCATAAACAATCAGTACAGGCGCCAAATACAGCTATTTTCAGTATGATAATGTCAGCTATACATGACTGCAATGAAAGGCTTAGCATTTTAACAAGGATCACTAAAAAAGGGCTTAACTTTGAGTATGTAGATTATTTAATTAATAACATTAGGCTGGTGTTATGGGGCTTAAAAGCAAACCACCCTGCAAAACCTGTAGCTGGGCATCATTCTGAACCAATATCTTGATTTCCTTGGACTATGAATCACCTAGATTTTTGAGAACCCTTAGTAGCTTTTCCCACCTTCCCCAATATTTAGTAAGTTGCCTTCTCTAAAAGCAACAGGACCACCCCCCAGCATCCACTGAGTAGTTGACTCCTCCACTGCAGTCCCATGAAACTGCCAACAACGCAGAGACAGAACAGCTCACCAGCTGTATTAGACACCTGCAGGCTACAGACTCCTGCTACAGCCAAGCTAAACTAATGGCTAGTTCTCATCACAAGTGGTTCCACCACCAGCACTGGTGCTCATTTGACCTAAACAATGAGATAATTGAACTAACAGAAAAAGTAAACTCAATTTTTTCTCCCCTGCCAGTTCAGCTTTCCAAGTCCTGTGACAGAAAACCTCTAGTGTGAGAGCTAAGGGGAACAAAGCCTTCAGAGAAGTAGGACAACCCCTTTCACTGACAGTTAGCTGCCAGGCAAGCTTAGCTGCCTTGTAAAACCATGTCTTCAGTGCACTAGTTCTCCTCTGGATTAAGAGCCACTTGTTACTACTGAGAGTCCTGGCATCCAAGACATAATTTACTAATTCAAAGGGAAGTTGTAGTATTAGAGAAAAATTAAGCTTTAATGTTCGAGTTTAAGGAACAGTTTATTCTTACTTTTTGTAAGAGACATTCAGTACTTACTGATAAACCAGGGAAGCAGCTGTGACACTTTCCCGCAGGGCTTTTATGCTACAGAAATTAAGACTCATTAGGTCTTGAGCACTAGTACAGTGAGTGGAGAAAGCAAGGTTATCAATGCGAACACATTCAGCTTCCAGAACAGCCATTGTCCAGCTTCACTTCCTCCACCTCCATCAAGGGGAATTTCAACATGATTTCAGTTCAAGTGTTCCAAGTTTGTTTTTTTTTTTTTTTTTAATCCAAGATGAACTAACAGTTTCTGTAATGCCAAGTGTTAACTTCGCAATATATACCAAAGGTTAGTGTTCAGTAAATCTCTCCACTCCTACACTGGTGTGATACTGAGTTTTAGCCACATATACAGTACTGAAAGTATCTGATTGAGCTACAAGGCAGCTATTTGGAGGCAGATTTATCAAAGGAGTGAGTTACTTGGAAAGTTGTAAAAATTGTTCTGCAATCTGATGGGTAAGTGCTTGCAAACACCCAAATTCCATAGCTAAAGGAAAGACTAGTCTTTAAATAGAATGTGGCTAAGCACGAATAAAGTTGTACCATTTAAAACTCATTTCAGGAGGAAGCAAACCGCACTTTAGCTAGACAAAAGAGCTTTCAGTACTATGAAAAAAGGGGTGTTAAAGACATCTAGAAATAGTCACACAGGAATAAATAGAGAAGTGTTATAAAGAGGTCAGGACAAGCGTTGTAAATTTTGGCAAGTGATTTGAACACTGCAGTGATAGTTTAACTTCTCCTTTAAAAGGAGTGAGAGGAGAAGGTAAACAGAGGATGATGAAGATGATCCACACACCACTTAAAATTGAATGCTACCACACACCATAAGCTCCGTCTCTAAAACAGGTCTTCCATCTGGGGCTGGGGAGGAAGTGCAGAACAGGTTTTCCCAGTGAAACTCAGTTAAAGACAGAGGTAGCACAGCCCCCTCAGAGCTGTGACGTGTTATCGTGCACCACACAACTCACACTGCTTCAATAGTCAGAGTTGTAAGCCAGGCAGAATCAGATTTTCCAGAAAACTTGCTAAATGTGATTAGATGCTGCCTCTTATTTTCAATTAGATGAATCACCATGACAGTGAAGATCTTTCCAACACCATCAGATCTACTTACTTACACTCAAAATATTCCTGCTCTCACCTATAATAAGAAATCACAAACTTATATTTAAAAGAAAAGTCTGTAAGGACTTCCACTGAAATAAGCCTAAAAAAAAGAATTACAAGACAACATCAGCTTGCTTGCCCTCATTCTGCCCCAATTCTAAGCACAGCACTACGGTGCTGGCAAGTCTCTTCCCGACATGGCTCAGNTATGCCCCAATTGCCACCCCGGACGCTTTGCAAGAAGACGAGAGCTGCTCAGCCTCCTGCCCTCCTTCCATTTACTCGCTCCCCAGGAGAAGCCCAGTCCCCGAGAACCCGCCTGCTCGGCTGTACGACTGACTCCAGAGCTCGGCCGAGGGCAGCCACCCCCGCAGAGACCCAACTGGGAGCCGGGGGCCCAAGGCTCCCCCTCAGGGGCGCCGCGGCTAGGAGAAGCCACAGCCCCACCACAGGGACAAGCCAACCCCCACACCAGGCCGCCGCCACTCCAGCCTGCCCTGGCTCTAGGCCCCTCAGGGCGGCGGCCTAACAGCCCCCTCAGCTTGGGGCCCACCGCGGCGGCCCCTCGCAGCCGGACCCAGCGCCTGAGGGAGCGGCCCAGCACACAAAGGCCGCTCGGGCGGGCACCCACCTGGTCCGCGAAGTCCTCAGCGGTACTCATGATGTCGTTCTGGCCCATGGCAGCGGCAGGAGGAGGGTACTACCGGCTGCTGCGCGCCCGGGGCCCGGCCTGACTCTGGCAGACGGCGGCGGGAAGGGCGGGCGGAGGGAAGGAGCGCCGGGCCGGGCCGCGCCGCCGCTCGGCTGCTGCTGCCACGTAGGCCAGCCCTTAAAGGCGCCGCGCGGGCGGCAGCGCCGGCGCAGGCGGGGCGGGGCGGTGGCACCGGGGAGGGCGGGGCGGACACGCCCCTCCCGCGCCCCGCACTGAAAGCGCCCGCCCGCCCCCTTTTCGTCCCTAGGGTGAAGGGCCGCGNTTTTTTGGTCTGAAAGCGTAAGAAAAGGGCAACGTCCCTTGTCTGCCCTACGCCCGCTGCTGATGACTGAGGGGCCGCTCTCGCCCCTGCCCTAGGGGTCCCTCCAGGCCTCACCGGGAGGCCAGGCCCTGTCCCACCATGGAGAAATACGAGGTGCTGCTAGAAGGGCCAAGCCCTGCCCGGCGGTGTAGGGTGGTGCTGGGTGTGTGTGTGGTATATGGCCCTCGGGAGGGGTTTGTGGCCTAGGGGAGAGGGTGTAGGTACCCCCGGGGGTAGTACACGGCCATCGGGAGGGGGTGTAGGTACCCCTGCGGGGTGCCTAGGCATGGAGTGGGGGCAGGTGGCCCCGAGGAGGGAATGTTGTGGCCTTGGTGAGGGTGTGAGCTGCTCTGAGAAAAGGGCCTACAAGGTCCTGGGGAGGGAACGGCTGGGTTGTGGATGGCCCTGGGGAGATGAGGGTGTTGTGGTCAGCAGGGGTGAAGTGAGGAGAAATGTCCTGGAAGGGAAGGCCTGCGTGTCTCTGGAGTTGGGGTGCAGATGGGGGTGCCTGTGATCCTGCTACTGGACTGGAGGTGTGTGCTGTGTGGAGGGTGTCTGTGGGAAAGTGGTTTGAAGGGATTTTCTGCCTTGGTTGTTCCCCTTCTTAAAGCTGAGCGTCTCTCCTCTTCCTTGCAGGTGCTGGAGCAGCTCCAGCCTGGGGCGCTGGGCACTATGCTGGTAGTTGAATTGAAAACAGAAAAGGGTGCGGAGGATAAATATATAATAAAGCAGGTGAGAGAGTGGTTGCTAGGAAAACAAGAGTCCATTAGCACGTTTGTTATCTCTATGGACCCTTCTGACAGTAACAGATACAATCATGTTAGGCAGCTGGGTAAGAGTAGGCTCACATCTTACTGTGCTGCTGTTTGGAAATCGGAAGATTCAGATCAGTTTAGCAGAGTATTGAGGTTAGAACTGGGGAAAGAGGAGCAGCTTATTTAGGTCCGTCCAGTGTGTTTTCATCTTAGCTTACCGCTACTTTGACCATGCAGGAGAAAGACTGGCTAGCTGTTGCGGGCTCGTTTAAAGCTCTGTTTCTGGCCATCTCCCAACAGCAAGACAGCTCCAAACATTAGATGTTGGAGCTATCATTGAAAATTTATGCCAGTTCACACACAATTTGCAGTTCCAGTCGTTTTGGCAGGATTGTTCTGGTTTAAAGTTTGGCTGTATCTATATTACAATCTCATCCTTGTATTTTGTTTGGTGCAGGTTGAATGCATTGAAGAAAACCAAGCAAATGAGGCCTTGAAGGAGGTATCAGTGCAGTTTTTTTTACTACCTCGCTTACAAAGACCAAAGTCTTAACAGAACAAAGTCTTTTATGTACAAGGATTAACTAAGTAAATAGTTAAGATGTAAATCAGGTAGGACTGAGGGGTGTTCTCCCTGCCCTCTGCTTGAGCTCAGGCCAGGATTTTGTGTTAATTGTTCCCGTATTTGATTATGTAGATTCAAATGGACAGCTCTGATCAGAGGATAGTCCTTTTTCAGGGTTTGTATTTGTTTTGTGATGAAGACAAAGAGCAAAGCTCATCCTTTTGGCCTTTAAGCTGAAGGAGAACCTCGGTCTCTTTATAGTTTATTATTAATAACTTGAATTCTACTTAACGTATTTTGTATTAATTTCTTAGAGGTGGACATTTTTTATGTGAATTATTTGACTAGTTTTATGCCTTTACAATTTTGTGCAAACTTTTTTCAGTGCCTCAGGTAACAAACAACATCAGAAATACTATTAAAATAGCACAATTTGCTTCTACAAAATATGTGAAGTAACACCTGATGGATTAGTCTCACCGTTTCCAGTATGCATGATATCTGCAGTTGAAAATCAATGAGAATACGTGTCTGTACAGGTGCTTCATCCTACTCAGGAGAGGTGACCTCTTTTGGCACTGAGACTGGCTTTACTGATAGAGTTTGATTCAGTTTTTCTGCTGATGTACATATCTATTGAAATAAATGCAGTTGTGCCAGCTGGGAGTGTGGCTCTTCTTAGTTTTTCTCTGGTGTCTGCACAACCACAAACACAACTATAGGAGGGTAAGTTGAATTCCTTTTACCTTTCGCATCATCAGCAAATTTGTTAAAGTAATTGTTAGAGCCCTGTACGCAAACCAGTGTCAAGGAGATAAGCATCTCACTAGTGTCATCATATTTTCTGCAGTTCAAGCTTGCATAGGGATTACTGGAAATAATGGCTACACTTAGAAAAATCATCTTGACTTTCATATTCTAAGATGTGTTTTCAGGTTTGGATGTTAGGAACTGACAAAGAGGGTTGTTTACGTATCATCTCCCTGAGGATCAGTTATATCCTTGAATCTTACAAGGCTGTTCCAGCATTACATTGAGTAGAGTCTTGCTGAAGTATTTTCTTTAACTTGACACTTGTACATGCAAATATATAACAGAGCTTGCACATTGAAAGGATTTGATCAAACATGCAACATGAACAAGTCAAAACTGGCTTAGGATATTATTTAAGGTCCTGTTCAGTGGGAAGGACTGTATGGCTATAGAAAGTGCTCTCTATTGTTTATTTTTTTTTTAAACCTATGCAGGCAATGGATTTGCTAAAACTTCATCATTCAAACATCTGTGCTTACCAGGAATTGTTTGTGACTTGGGATAATGAGGTAAGATTTGAAACAAACGTGCTTTTTTAATTCCTGAATAAACATGCTGAAAAGCTGTGAAGATACATGGAGTGGAGTCCATCACATGGCAGTATTGCACGCTGACTCACGGATTCTGATGTGAATGAGTGTGCAATACTGATTTTCATGTCTGCATGAAAACCCTTTTATAGGGAGACTATAGGAAGCTGAAAGCCCTGACTTACTTATTTGCAGGTTTTATTCAGTGCTCGAGCAAAATTTGTGTTGATTTTACGGATGTATATTTGACTTGAATTGTCCCGTATGGCTTCAGATAAGATGCTTGATAATGTTTTGTGTTTTTTAAAAAAAACAACAAACATGCTTTATTTTTAATAAATAAAAAAAAGTCATTATTATCTCCTCTGTGAGAGATTAATCATCTTGGAACACCTTGGTATTGGTGAACATCACACCCACTGGTTTGGGCAAGTGCTCGGTTTTATCTTTCTTACTGGTTATGTTATTACCTGCAAACAATTAGACAATTTTGATGTAATGTTTTATTACAGATATCATCTCTGTTCCTCTGTCTGGTAATGCAGCACTCGGGCCAAGGAGATCTTTCATCTGTAATCAAGGAAAAAAGGCAGAAGTCAGAAAAAATAACAGACATGGTAAAAAGTACAGAAGAGGCATCTGACTGAACTGACAGTCTCTCACTGCTTTTATATTTCTTCCCTTGTGTTCCCTCTTTATCAAAGTCCTCACCAAAATATTGGACACATTGTGTTTTAGTGAAGAGTGGTTTTAGAAGCTATCTTTCAAAAGATATTTGGAAGTTATTCTGTTTGTTACACTTTCATGTATGTTTCCTTCAACAGGTGATTATGAAGTTCCTGGGACAGATGGTGGATGCTTTGTTTTATATACACAAACAAAATATTTTCCACAGGTGAGTCAAAATCTTGTTCTCTCTGTCTGATAGGTCATTGTTCATTTCAGTGACTGTTGGTTCAGCACAGCTGCTCGGAGGCAGTGAATTTTACAGTTCCAAAAGGGCATGTAGGAGGTAGAAATTCCAGACTTCATATATAGATTCATTTTTTGTGACTTCTGAAATCATCTGTTTCTTGATTTTTTTTTTTCTAGGATTATCCATTTGAGCAAGGTGTTCTCTCTGATTGTTTTTTTGTTGTTTGTGCTAAAAATCTAATATTCATGTTAATATTAGAATATTGAGCATATCTGTAAATGCATACATTTTGGTAGCTGTGATGGACAAGGTATACTTGGTGTATCTAAAGTAAGAGACAACCGTTGCATTCCACGTTCAGATAAGTTTGTGTCACAATCACAAATTTTAAAGCATTTCACAGTAATAGAAGAAAATAATTGTATTGCACTTGATTATCACTTCTATATAAAAAAAAAAATCAAAAACCACAAAAAAAAAAAACCCAGACCCCTCACCACCACTCCATCTACTCTCTCCCCAAAATACCCCAAACCTTCTGATGTGTGAGGAGGCTGGGAACCTGTAGTTATGTAGCATTAGACTCTGATTTCACAGGCTGACAGAAAATATTTGTGTTGCAGAAATCTCAAGCCATCAAACATACTTGTGACTGGTGAAGCATCCTTCATGCTTAGCGACTTCAGTACAGAAACACTTATGACAGATGAGATGAAATGGAAAATAAGAGTGGAAGAAAGTAGATACTTGTTTTACTTCTTTTTTATTTTATTTTATGTTTAAAAGATTCACTTATGGTTAATATTTTTAGTCCTCGGAGAAAAATCAGGCAAGAGGAAAAAAATTATCTTCCCACCTGTTTCTCTGCGTTATACTATTTGTCTTCTGAAGTATGAATGGTATATTCATAGGCAGTTGACTGCAGCATTAATTGTGTTCACAGTTGAAAACTATAGATATGTCTGTGAGTCTCGGAACAACTTAGAAAATTATTCATTAGTTATAGCGTGTTTCTTAGTCTTTTGTGGCGTATCACTAGTAAAAAATGTCTGATCTCTGCAGAATATCTCTATATTATTTTTAGTTGTAAAATGATTGCCCGCAGTTCATGCATGTGCAAGCAAAAACTGTGTAGTACAGTGTCAGCAATGTTACCATATGATTCTTATTTCAACAGATAGCAAGTGTTGGATGGCTCCAGAAACATTTGGTTTTTCTTTTACTGAGAAATCTGACATCTGGTCTCTAGGCTGTATTCTACTGGACATGATGACCTGCTTTGTTCTGAATGTATGTAATAATGTTTTATTATAGATTTAAAATGTCATTGGCCCACCAGGATATCTCTAAACAAGCGTGTGAAAGCTCTACTGTTACTTACTCTTTACAGGCAGAAGAGATAACTTCATTACTGCAGGACATCAGACAGGATACCAGCCGCCTTGAGGGAGTTCTGACACTAACACAAAATGGAGATAACAACAGCTCTTTGCCTTTATTTCCAGTTCTACTTATGATGCTACAGATTGAGCCCAGCATGAGACCCACAACAGAGTGAGCTCTGGATGCTTTCCCTTTATTTTTTGTCCTAAACCTCACCTACCATCACAAAGATGGGAGTGTTAGCTACTCTTTGAGAGAGATTGAGTTAAGATTGCTGATATTACTGCCTTGACAAATTGAGTTATGAAAAACGACAAAGATTAGGTGTTCGTTCAGAAGTGACATTCTGATAGGTGTAGATGTCCTTTTTTGAAGATTATAAATTCATATTATACACAATTTTATAAGCTGTTAACTTGAAGCCTGAGCATGGCTTCCTCACTGTAAGTTATTTCATTAGCCGTTTTGAAGTAAATTGCTTAAGTTCTGTCAAAAATAACCCAGTCTTCAAAGTTGTATTACTAGCTTTTTATATCAAAATGAAACAAAGCTTGTAGACTTTTTTTTTCTAACTTACCAGTTCTAACTCATTGGTGCTGCTTTTCTCTCTTGTAATTCTAGGGATCTGACTGATGTTCCATTTATTAGGGAATGCCTGACTGTTGCTCGTGCCTCTTCAGTAAAACTGAAAAATTCTTTGTCTCCTAGAATAATAGATACGCTCCTTGAGGGAGGAATCGAAAGTGTTCTAGGTAATAAGGAAAGTAAGATTAATATAATGGTGATTTTCGTAGGAAATAAACTCATATCTTTTCCAGTCAGCATATATTCTACTTGAAAATGAATTATTGGGCATTCATTTTACATGAAATAAAACGGGATGCTGTTTGGAGGAAGGATCACTCTGCAGCCTTTTCTGTAACTGGTAGTCTTACCAGCTATACTGACTGCAGAAGTTAAATGGAGTCAGAAATCATTCTTCAGAAAATTGGGGAGCGCCACTTTGTTGGCTTTTTAACATGTTTGCCAGTTTATGCCAACAAAGGAACTGCTCCGTTATTTCCCTTCTGAGTAAGGAAGATATTCTTTTCATCTGGAAAGGCTATCGGAATAATGCATTTAAATTTAATGCATTTAATGCATAGCCCTGCCCTGATTTAATATTCCATCAGGTCTCCAAAATATATAATACCAAAAACTTAGATATAGAGGTGAATCATAACATTTTGTAATATTTAAATATTTGATGCATTAGGGGAAAAGTTTTCCTTTTTTCAACAATCACAAATTATATTATTTTAGTTTATATGAATTCACATCTTGCACAAAACAGAAAATTTTAGTGCTTTTTCTAAGTGTTTGTATCAAACAGAAGAATTTTCTTGGTTTATGTAGAATTCATGCAGGCTTTCTGGGATATAGAAGAAGCACAGGATAAAGCCATTCAGCTCCTTGCCAGCTTTGTAAGAGATAAAAGTGGTAAGGCACTAATTTATTTATGTATTTATTCTGCCCTTTTCTTACATTTTGAGATGATAGGAAGAGGAAAAAAATTCTCATGAAAATAAATAAGAATGAAATTGTTCTCATGCTATTTCTCATTTTTGTAACATACTGGAATAGACCATTAGTTGATGTGACTGCGTTGATGCTTGTTTTGTAAATGCTTATGTTGAACAGCAGCTGTTTTACTGGGTAAGAAAAATGGTCACTGGAAAAAAAAAATTAGTGATATTTTAATTGGCAACCAAGGTGAATTGGCAAACTGACATTTGAAGAAGGTAATTCATATCAGTGTTTGGGGAGCTCGCGGGCAATGCCTAGGGCTATAAAACTGATAGAGCAAAAGGAAGCTACGTCTGTCTGTGTCCTGTGTGTCTAGTAAAGCTGTGTGAGTGAAGACTGTGTATTTTTTTCCCCAGCATCTGCACGTTTTTCAGACTACTCTTTCAGACCAAGATTAGTATTTTCAAAGCACCGTGTTAACTCAGTTATAAAATGCACTACCATTTGGTAGTGGTAGCATGTTAATGCTGGCATTGGTTTAGATGTTAAAACGCAGGGGTGCTCATAACTGTAATCGGTAAGGAAAAAGAATAATTTGTTTTTTTCCTTAGAGTTATCTGTATCTTCAGATCTGTTCATGAAGAAGTCTTTACTCAGTAATACAGTGGGCTTTGATTTATTAATAACAAAATCAATGTGTCTTTGTCATTTCTCATTCCAAACCTATTGACAGCGATACAAGGCCACGTACACATCTGACTTGATTAGCACTTCTGCACCATGGCTTGCTGTGACTGATGCTCAGATCTTTGAAGGTGCTCAAAACGGATCCCTAAAACCCATTTTTTTCCCCTCAACATTTTACCATATATTTGTGGTTACACTGAATAGCTGTATTAGCTATTCCAAAAGCTCACAGCCTTCTTAGATCTAAGAGACCTGGTGAAATACTTCCCTCCAGAGGTTCTGAAAAGCGTGGTTTTGGACTCAGGCACAATATTCCACCCCACAGCTTGCTGCATGCCCAGTGAACAATGCCAGTGTCACTTAATGAGGAAGGTGCTGGCTGCACTTAGCTTGCATAGCTTTTTTTTTTTTCTTTAATAAGAGACATTTCCCATAGAGACTACAAAATTCACTCTGTATTGTTCTATCTATGCTTGCATTTTGTTCTCTTTGATTCAGGAATGTTGTTCTGCTGTATCACGTTGCCCATAGGGACTCAAATTTATTTGAAACTGGAACTCTTGTGTTTTGGAGCATAGATAACCACTGAGCATTCTAAGCTGTGTAACTGAATGTTATCTCAAATCTTTTCTTTTCCCTGCAGCATTGCCCTATTTGCTAACATTCATGGAATTGATCACTTTTGCCATGAAGACTCATGCGGATTCTCTCAAGATACAAGTAGATGGTTGCAGTTTATTGCTTGAAATCCTTAGTCAAGGTACAGTCATGAGACTTCCAACTTACGCTGGGTAGTACATTCTGTTTCTTGTGAAGTTAGATGTAGTAGGTAAGGTTTGAAATAGGTTCAGTGGTGATTTTAGGGAACAAATTTAAAGCAGTAGAGGAATTTAAACAGCTTTAATAAGAGTCTGAATTCTCATGGACTTTCTTCAGGACTGGCATACGTGAATTTGGTGTTAATTTTAAATACAGGCTGCTGATCTTACTGCTACCAAGTTTGTTTTCATGTTATGTAGAGCATTGCTAGAATGTATAAATAAGAGATTCTCAGTGTTCTGGTGTTTGATTTTCAAACCATAAAAGTGTTTTTTGGTCTCTTGTGTGGTCCTTGCTGTCATTTTCTTGTCAATTTACCCCAGTAACACCTGGTAATGATAACAGCTTGAAAACAGTAAGAATTGTGTTTCAGAAAAAGAAAACTGAAAGTAACTTTTGGATATGTCATGCGAAGAAATGCTGTTAATTGAATGTTTTACATGTGCTGACATCAGGGGGTTCAGACTTCATTCAAAGCCACTGAAATCTGTGTTCTGTTCAAATGTTTATTTTGACAGCTCTAGAACAGGATGTGGTGGTGGCCCTGGATGAGAATGGGACCAGCTCTCTGTTAGAGACAGTGAGACAACACTCTGAAAATGAAGAGTTACTTTCGTTAGTCTGCACATTATTGATGATGATTTCAGCCAGTGGTGGGTCACCTTGTTCATTTTAGGGGAACATTCCTACATTTCTACTTTTATAATCTAATCCAAGATAAAATGCAGAACTCATGTCTTCGCTGAGAGATGTGGATGTCTGTAGGTATTAGTGTAACAGTAGTAATATTGGTAAGATTGACTAGATACTGGTAAGATAACACTCCTGAAAGTATAAGCTATACTGCAGAGGCTTCAGGTGCTTACAGAAATATATCTATTAGAGTGGTCCTGTATTTAATTTTGTTTTGGAAGCAAGTACAAACTGTGCAAATAGTAGCCCTTGGGAAAATGAGGGCATAGAACCTGGATTCTGTTTCTGTCTGTGCCATGGTGAATTGAAACCATTCTACCTAATTTTGCTACTTTGTTTTTTTCTCCTGAGATTGTAATTGCTAAATATTTATAGTAATTTTTACTTGTTTTCAGTGTCAGTTCAGCAGTCATCAGAAGACTGTTTTTATAAATGGTTACAGAAGTATTTAGCAGCAAGGATCTTAAAGAAAGAATCTTAAAAAAAAAAAAAAAACAAAGTTTCATGTACAGATAAACTTACCATCTGAGACCAAACTATTTTTAAACAGCGTTCCCTAATTCTGAAGCTGAGATAACTTGAATTGCTAAACTGCAAACATTTGAAAAATAGTATGTATACCCTTTCAGTTCCTTTTCTGCCCTAAATCCTCAGGTCTGTAATGAAAAAGGATGGGTAAACATCCATTTGAAAGGGTCAGTTGTGCCAAACACTATGCTTAAGTGCATTTTGTTAAAGAGTTTAGTCTGTTCTCTTACTTTCTTTTGTCCAGCTGATGGTATCATGTTACTGGTTTGTAATCACTGTTTAAATATGGTTAGTAGTGCTGTCCGTTGCAAGAACAGTGAGTGGGACAAAAATAGCAGATTCTATAGAATTTCTGTGTTTTGCAGAAGTTGCTGCAGAGAATCTAAGGAAAGTTGGAGTAATTCCAGACCTTCTGTCAATTTTAAGAAATTTTCTTCATAATGAACAGATCTGCCTCTCTTGCTGTGGAGTTCTCTGGAGCTTGGCTGCAAGTGGTAAGTTAAACACAGCAAGTATTGTGCCTGGGTTCATGTGACTGAAAGGGAGCAGGTATTGTGCCTAATTGAGTTCAGACATTCCTGTTGCTGGGAGTGGTTTTTTCTTCTTTCTCCCGTTGTGGAGAGCTGTCTCCAGAGCACTACTAGAATAACTTTTAAGTGATCCATAGTTAAGTGAGATAAAACTAAAAACTAATGTTGACTTTTTAGCAGCCCTTTTTGTGATAAGGTGTCAAAGTCAAATCTTTAGTGTTTAGGCCAAGGTATGTCTTATGAAGACTGTCAGAAACAAAAGGGTACACGCAGTTTCTGCTTTGTCAGTCACGTAGTTTTGCTCCGCACTTAGCAGAGCGAGTGCAGTGCAAGCAGCATATTTGATTAGGTATCAGAACAGCATTTGGAATTAATAGCATCTTATTTCTTTGCATCACACTTCTCTTGGTAGCACTGGGCTGAATCTTGAGTTGGACATCTCCTAGAGAATCGCTTTTCCAAAAGAATTGTGATTGACAAGGTGGCAAGCGTGCTCTTCCCATTGCCTTAGAACTAAACCAGCATCATCCCCACAGTGCTGGAGAGCCATGAGTGATTGCTTGAGATGACCCCTTCTCATGAGACCACGCTGGGAGTTTTTTAGGGGATTTGTTTCTGTGACATGTTCTTGTGTAAGTGTATGTTGTTCTAATCATCAAGGAAGGCTGAAAGCACAAAATGTGCACAATTGCACTTTGTGTGTTTTATTCCTTCTGTGCAACAAAGCACCCGCTTGATTTATGTGACCGGCTAAATATCCATCCTGCAGACCGTATTCTGTCAGAATGGTGGTTATTTTTGGAGGTGTCTTGCTGTGATCCCCATGTACAATTTGAATGGCAAAGAAAACCAGTTCTTGGAGAAGTTCAGCTTTCTGCAATAAACGATACTATTTATTAGTCCTGTAAAATGTGATTTGTTCTTGTACATATTAGGTTCATTCCCTCTGCTGTTGTCCGTACTAAAATAATGTTGCATTACTCTGGTGCCATTATGCATTAAGGTTTTACTGATACAGTTTGACATACTATGTGCTTATGATATTATTACTTGAGCAAGTAACTCTGCTTGATGCCTTTCCTTTTTGTTATGGTAATTCAGAGAATAACGTAGACCAAGCAGTGATGAAAAGTGCTGTCCCTGTTACCTCTGCGGTCCTTCAGGAGCACCTCCAGAATGGAACAGTTACGGAGTCTGCTTGCTCTGCTCTATGGGCATTGTCACTCCAAGGTGTGGTTTCCCAGTCCCCTTGTCCCTTGCGCACGGAGAAGGCTCATATGCCAAACATGTCTGTCTGTCAGTGGTGATCCCTGAAATCCAGGCTGCTTGGCCTTAGCAGGCTCTGCAGATGGCAGCAGAGTTAGGAACTTGCATCCCTCTTAACCAGTCTTCCCTGCACTTGCTCTCTAACACTCCCTAATGAAGTGATTTTTGACGAGCTGTAGCAATTATATAACTAGATGCTGCTGATGGGTACTGTAACAATGGGCGGCTACAAGAACCTTGTGCAGAGCATTATCTCTGGCTTCTCTCTTAAGACCAAGAATCCCATTTGTGTTACTCTGTTGAACACAGCATTAGTGTCGTGCAGCGTGGCCTGGGAGGTTTGTTTTTATGCTAATTGCTTTGTAAATTGGGAACAGTATTTCAGATTAAAAAATAAAACGCAAATCTCTGTCATGGGCACTAAGGAATGTATCCTTGCAGTACTACTCTGTCCTATTTCTTCCTCATGCAAGAATATGTTTATCTATTGCCCTGCACTTCTGCCATCGTTCCACTAGGAAGAGCGGAGTAAAACACCCCAAGCAATCTCATTTCTAGTACCCACCAGCAGACTAGGCTGAGTGTTCAGGACTCTCCCTTCCTTTTGGCTTGGAGAATGAAAGGGAATCCTGACATAGATGATGTGTGAGAAATTTCTCCTAGACCCCTGGATCAACTCATGATAAGACTTTATTTGGCCTTTTTTACTGCAATACAGGTTTTCCCATGCTTTCTTTGTAACTCTTATCACATAATTTAAAAGTTGTTCCAGAAACAGTGGGCAGAAGTTGAAAAGCTGATGACTATTTTAAAGGCTTTTCAGTATATTGAAGTTTTGAGGTTTTTTGTTGTGTGGGTGGTTTTTTTGGTTTTGCTTTTCTTTTTTTTTTTTTTTCTTAAAGGATGCTTCAGCGAAAATGACTATGAGCCCACAACAGCACTTTTACTGGATGCGCTCAGGATGAATCCAGAAAGACCGGTGCTGGTAAAGAACGCCTGCCTGGCATTAGCAAGCCTTCTAAGGCTATCTGGTAACGTTCAGCAATTCTTTTTTTTTGTTAATTGCAAATGAGCTCAGAAGTGGATGTTTCTATATAGTTCAAGAGTTCATAGTGGGATTGGGATTGACATCTGCTCTCCCGAGGTAATCTTTTTTTGCAGGACTGGAAAAGGAATTAGTAAAATTGGAGGTGTGAATTTTTTCTTCCCGTGGGCCCACCGTGCATGTATGAGAAGTACTAGATCAGCATAATCTGATCTATTAGTAACTTGAGAGTGTGTTTTGGCACTTATTTTATGATGAAGTTGTTTCAACTGTGTAAAAGGGAAATGCACAATCAATGTGAAAACAATAAACATTAAAATATCAGTTCTGCCATGCATGAGGGTGTCAGCTGAGTATATGGTCTTCTAGTTATTGCCCAGATATGCTTTAGAATAGCTTTTAGGAAGACTGAAAATATTGGGTAGTGCTAGCTGGAGCAGGGGATTGGAAAGCAGATAATTCAGTCTGCAGCTACCAATTAGCTTAGCAGTGTTTGCCTCCCTTTCAGAAATACCAGCTTTGAGACTTATAATGGATTCAAAAGGCAGTGGAATAAACCTGATCAAATATGCCTGCCACCTTCACTTTGATGATCCGGAAGTGGTGGAAAATATCTGTATGCTGATCAACGAGATGGTTCAGTATGGTGAGATGATGGTGGCGTTTGTCAAGTCTCTTCCTCTCCCCCAAGCCCAAAAGATAGCAAAGAAAACCGTAACAGCAGCTGCTCAGGGACATGTTAGTTGCTCTCAGGAGACTTACTGTGTACCTGAGAAAGGACGATGAATTGGAACTGAGTTTATCCCACTTGTTCTTGAATAATTATAAATGCTCCCCTGATGTTATAATGTTGTGACTTCATCTCATCTTGCCTTCTGTTTGTCTAGATCTGTCCCCTCCCTGCTGGACTTCAGCTCCTGCTGAAACCATTGGTTTCAGCAATTATTCTGTCCATTTGCATTACAGATGACGTTGTGCTAGATATGCTGTCCCAGAAAATGGAAGAACTGCTGTCTGAAATAAAAAGCTCTTTTCCATCTAGCACAGTATGTAGAAGTCACTGTGATAACAAAGGGTGGATGCTTAGTATGTTATTTCTGGTTATGGACTTCATCATTCTCAAGTATCTGGAATTACACAGTGCAGAAATTTACCGAATTATATGTATATGGGGTGAAGAGTGAGTTTGTAAGAATATTTCTAACTACTGGAAACAAGTAGTTGGAAGGTTTTTTCCTTCACGCTTTATGCTGTAATTTAAAAAAAAAAAAAACAAAAAACAAAAAACACAACCCTATGTTCTGGTCTCTTGTGACATTGCATTGCATTAATTTACTACATTCTTCATACTAAAACAGGCTAAAGTTTACAGGAATAAACTGTTGAAACACCAGAAACAGTAAAGTCATTCAAGCTATTTAATGTGTTACATTAGTATTTCCTTTGCAATGACTTGCTGTCAAGAAACCAGTAATTACAAGTGCTCTCATCAAATCAATGAAAGTGGTTTGTCTTATAACTTTGCTCTTTTTAGTTATGCATTTAGCCTGCTTACCTAGTTTGTCTCAAAGACAGTTACAGGTAAACTTGTTCCTCAGTGTCTCCTGCAGGCACTGCCTGCACCAGTTTAACGGACACTGCAGCTATAAGGTAGCGCAGAGAAAAATCACAAGAAAGCTCCCTCTTCCGTTGTGACTGTGGTTTGTTGTTCCCTGTGTCCCCTGTTGAGACAGCAGAGACGAGACCAGAATGCTCCTGTTCTGGCAGTACAGTGTGTGATGTGCAACTGCTAAATCTCTGAAACCCACTCCTTGTTACCTTCCAGTAACTATTTAGATTATTTAAATCACAGCATTAATAGTCAATCTAGTAATTACAGTTGCTTTGGATTTTGAGGAATCAGACTCCACATACATTTAAAACACCACTCACTTTAAAGGCCTATATTAAACACAACACTTTTATTAATAAAGGAATATAAAAATAAGTGAAGCAACAAGGTAAACTTGTATTTGACAATTCTCCCATTTCTCTCCAGGAGATAACGACCCTTGTGGATTCAGCGCTTTTGAAACTGCAGGAGTAAAAGAACTTTTTGTATAAGAACACGACCTGTTCACTTCTGGTTCAGATATAAAAGCCTGGATCCTCCAGAAATATTTTAAAAGGTTTTTCTCACCAGAAAGATTAAAGTTGGGCCATTAATAATATATAAACAGTTACATATTCTGTTGATTTAGATACCACAACTGTGAGACTAACAGCAATAATGAAGAAGTCACCTTACTTTGTAGACATTAAAATATTTAAAATAAAGATTTTAGTCTTGGGAATTTCAGCAAAGCAATGACAGTTTCTTCCTTCATCTATCTTAATTTAAAACCACTTTGTAAAACTTATTCGGTGTGTGTATATCCGTTGCAGAAATCGAACCGATGAAGTACTTCACAAATGCAGGTGTGTGTTACAGGTATTGTTTAAACGCAGTAGTAGGCATTAGGCTTAGGCATCATCCAGAAAGGGGATATTAGCAGTATTCTTGTACAGCAGCATTCACGTACCAGGTTAGGAAGCACTGTCTTTTGATTGATTTTACAAAGTAGCTGCTGTCCGTTCAGAGTTACCTCTAAATTTGCCCTGGAATGTGACATGAAACCAGCAAACGCTGCAGATAAAAACCATTCAAGTTTTGCAATTTTTGTTGTTAGGTTTGTTCTTAACAGCAGCTTCCCATTTCTTTTTCTCTAAGGTGTACAGTCGCATAGCTGCTTGTGCATCCTGAATCTAAAAGAACAGAACAGGAAGGTTAATGAAACATAGCTGATGTGGTTTTAGAACGTTATTGTTAAGAAGCAGCTAAATCTTCTATCATTTTAATGCATCCTTTTAATTAACATTTCATAATCTCTTTCTAGCTTTAGGTTCTGTGCCTAGTGGAAGGGGATGAATATGTATTCAGAATGCATGGGCCACCACCAGGCTATGCACTTCTCTTTCTGATTGTGACTTGGAAAGCCATCGTGAAAAAATACTCTTGATACAGTATCTTGGAGATACCCTCATATTTCCCCTGTTTCTTCAGTCAATTCCCCTATTGTATCCCCCTGTCCACCGAAAGAACGGAACTAACTGCTGCAATTCAGTAGTAGCAGGCTCTCACACTATTTTATCCCACCTGCTGTAGTACAACAGTGCAGAACGCTGCTTTTAAGGTAAGCAGTTGATACTTGGTAATTACTTTTTTCCCTGGGGATCTTAAAATCACAAGAATTAATATTTAAACAGAATACAGTTGACTTGTGCAAAATAAGTTTATGAAAATAAGGATATAAACCAAGTGGTATGAAACACGTAACAGTTAAGTAAGCTTAGATGGCATCTTACTGCGTGCTGGTGTCCAAGCAGAGCCTGCGAACTTTCATTGAGAGATTAGAATGAAGCCACAGCATTCTGAATTGAACCCAGAACCTGGAGCTAATGTGTCGTACCTTATTGATCTACCCAAAAATGTATGTTCTGATGAGATACATACCGAGCAGTGCTCCGAGGTCTGCACTTGAACATTTAGCAGTTTCTCACAGAGCAGTTTCAGTGATGGCCGTGCAGACTAGAAATAAAAAAGATAGAATCATGCTATCTTGCACTACTTGATAAATATATATGTGTGTGTGTGTGTGTGTATATATAAAAATACATTAGCTTAAGTGTATTCCTTAATAAAGTATAGCACACCTCCGCTTCTACTGGTGAACTAGCAAGAATACTTCATGAATTATGAGATTTATGCATGCACCGCTGAGAGGATTTTATGTGTATTACCGTAACCCTAAGATTTATGTTTGGGGTGCTTTGTTGTGAAAAAGAAAACCTGAGTATATAGTTACGAAACTTAAAATATCTCCCTATAATCTGAACCTTTACTCCACCAGTCTAAGCAGAAACTTGAAGCCATCTGTTTTTATATCACTATGGAAAAGATACCATTAAGATGATAAGCCTCACTGTAAGTAGAACTCTAATGTTTTATTTTGCTGTCCAGAAAAGCGTTACGAAGACCATGCAAGTGCTAAAGAATGGGAGAGCCACTGAATTTTGTGCACAGGTATTACTGGTAATGTCTGTACTGAACTAAGTAACTTACAGATATATTTCAAACACTAAGTAAGCATTCAAGTAGACTTGTATTTTCAAAGGACAGAAAGCAGACATCCCTGTTTCAGGTAGGAAAGAAGGAACCGGGTCAGATAGAAGTAAGTGTAGGAGGAGAGAGCTAGCAGCTGGGACTCGGTTAATGGAGGTGCACCTTCCCAACCATTTCTTACCTTGACCCTCTGTTTGAAAGGCTTGTATCTTTGCGTGTCACGTATTTTCTTCTTAGGATGATCAAGAAATAGGACCTGGAAGAGATCAGAATTCCAGTCCAGAGTGTATTGTTGCATAAAACTTCATACAGCTGAATGTACAACTTCTGCTGTTTCCTTCCATCCGTTATAAGAGATAGTTCAAAACCATGAATGGACAAGACCAAGATGATCCAGACAATGGCTGGATTCAAGAAACACAGTTCTACTTTGCATAAGGAACAGAAATGAATCTGGAGGCACCACCTGTAGAGACTACCTGCAGTGCTGGTACAGCATGACACGATGCCTGTCTCTTGTAACAATGACCAGACTGCCGAGCTCTGGGGACTAAGCAAAGCATGCAAACAGCAGGGGTTTTTTTCATCATTCTGTTTCTTTCCTGGCTCTTCAGTAGGAGATCAGTGCTATTAGCAGCACAGGTTAGAAGTGGACTGACTTTAGTGGGCAAGTGACTAGGGCTATACTTGGTGCAGCATGAAATGACAAGAAACTGAGGGAAAAGCGACAAAGCTGTAGTTTCTAGGAGTTCAGGTGTGTTCATCTGATCCAGAAAGATGTCTTAGAAATTTAATCAATCTTAAGTTTTTGGAGCCTTGTCTTCAAAATAACAAATCTGCAGCCGTGTACCTTTAGATCATTGCGTAAAGCATGTCCAACTAAAATCCTTCCATTCAAGATGTCAGCGACCTCCTTCTGAACGGTTTGAAAATCTTCACCTAAAAATACCAACAGAAACACTTTGCGTTAGACACATCAGACTACTACACAAGCTACAATTACAACACTGCAGTTTTTTGTGAAAGCAATTGTATCCTTGGGCCTGCACTTACACAAATTTCTACAGTACACTAAATCCTCTGCTTGTTACAAGAGCACAGCACTAAAAGGAAATGTACTTGATATTATTCCCATACCATAATCCATGAGTTAATTTCTTCTAGGGCATTAGTGACCACTCTCTAAAGAGGACTACTTCTCACAATTTTTCTAGCATTCAGATTTCATTTTGTTTCTCATTTCCCAAAATAAGTCTAAGGCTTATCCAGGCTCAGCTGATGAAGCTTCTGTGATAGGCTGTTAAATTCTCCCTCCTTAAAGAACATTTTTGCAGGAAAAAATAAAAACCACCTCCTACCTGTATTTATATTCTCAGGGCGTATGCCACTAACAGCTGTTCTGTAATCAGTCACCTCTTCTGTAGGCTTGACGTACTTGTCATAAATGCACTTTCCAAATTGGTTCACAAGGGACACACGAGCCACAATACTGTCTTCCCCCTTGGGTCCCACTCCCACCATCTCACAGTCCATGGCTACAGCCTGCGTCAGCCTGAAAGAGAAAGGACAGCTTGGTGACACCTCTGGTACAGGGACCACACAGTGGAATTCACCAGGTTCACGCGTTGATACAAATGGGAAAAACTCAGCAGTTTGTCAGCAGACCCAGGGAGATGTCAGCTTACATTGTGTACCTGCAAATCACAGTTATTAGCAGATGATCTCAATGCCTCTGCTGTGTTCCTTCCCGCTGGAATGCCACTCACCCTTCAGAAGCCTTTTCTTTAACCAGCACCTGCTCCACAGACTCTTTGGATTGCCCTGTTTCAAGTCCGAGATTTCTTCTGGCAATTTTTGCTGCTTCAGGTCCTATTGCTGCTTCGATATCTTTTGGATCGACGTCATCAAACCAGATTTCAGCCCTGGTAAGTACAGATTTAATTATATTTAATGGTCTTAAAGCTGCCTTGAATCTTTATAGTGTAGGAAAAGCTTATTTATTTTTTAAATTAAGAAATGAGCTCTGTGAAAATTAGTCTAGTACTGTCACTTATGCAAGTTTGTTTCTGTATCTGAGAAGCAGTGGCAGCATGCATCTTACTTCTCCCAAAATTTAGTCTGGAAGAGTGCAGCTGTTTTGAATGTACTGGTTGGTGGTCCTTAGGTACGCTTCCGAAAGGCAATATTCAGGTGTTCGATGCCTCAAGTACTCACTCTTTGGGTTGCTGCTCCGCTTGCTCTTCAGCTTTCCTCCTCTTATGTTTTATATCAGCTTTCTCCTTTAAAATATTGCCGTTTTTCTTTTTTTCTTCGCAGCCTTTCCCCCCGCTTTTGGTGCCATTTAAATTCTTATCCGTTGCAACCCTCTTGGCTTTCGGCTTTGCCAAAGGCGGATTGTCTTTCACAGAACCATTGTCCATTTTATTTGTGGATTTGGCCTTCTCCCCATTCCCGTTCCCATTGACGGCTGGGACTTCTTGGCTATTGCCTGCCCTGAGTGGTTGCTTCTTTTTGCTGTTTGTTTGACACGTAGAGAGAGGCTTGTTGGAGCTGTCTGCCTTTTGTTTCAGTAGCTAGAGAGACAAAAAACAAAAGGAAAGAAGGATTATTTCCCTCTGTTTCTGGAGGTCCTGAGGGCTCCTGGCATTCTGTCTCAGTGCTAAATGGCCCTGGACTCTCTAGCTGGCTTTAGGAGAATTACCTGCAACGGGACACCCCAGATCCCTGCCCGCACCACTTTATTTATTGGTGTAAGGGTTACTGTTTTTTAAAAAATCACTACCTACACCATGGGACGGCACGGAGAGAGGGGCAGCATGGCCGCGGCCCGCCCCGGGCCCCTTCCCCGGCCCAATGCCCCTAGGGAGAGATGGCTCCGGCTGTCCCCAAGCGCATCCCGCCGCTCCCCTCACCTCCTGCAGCGCCTTCCAGTTGGAGGAGAACTCGCGGGGGCTGCGGGGGGGAGCCGCCGCCGCCGCCATGTCGGGGCCTTTCGGCGCGGCCGCCGCTTCCCCGCTCCCGACCTTCCTCTTCCTCCTCCTCCTCCTCCTCCCGCCCTTCCCGCCGGCCGCGGGGCTCTGCTTCGCCATGCGGCACGACCCCGGAGGAAACGGGGCTCAACCGGGCCGGGGCTGCCGCTCCCCACCCACGCCGGCACCGGCACCGGGACCGCGCAGCGCCGCACCGGCCCGGCGGGGAACGGCGACCCCGCGTTCGGGTTCCGGGGCCGCGGAGGCCCCGTCGCCCCGGTGCGTGCCGGGCGGCCGGTGGTGGTTTCCCCCGCCGCCGTGGCGGGGGTGTGGGGCCTGTCAGGGCACAAGCCGAACATCACGGAGCCCTTTTTCCCCCCCACCGATCGCCCCACGTGTGCTTGGCTGCTGAGACTGGCTCAGAGCTCGTTATTGCCGGCGCTCTTTGGCTGCAGTAAAGTTGCAAACATTGCGCAAAGCCTCCCTTCCTTCCAGCTGTTCCTGTGTTCTTCACAGGCCGTTCCCCCCCCCGGCTGCCCCTCTCTGCAGAGGATCAGCTCCCCTGTTTGTTTAAACCCTGCACCCTTTTCCCTTCCGCTCCACGTGATGCCGTGGGCCAAACATCGCCTTCATCACCCCTGGGCCGGCGCTGGTCGAGACTCCTCCAGCATGATGGTCGTCAGCTTGACGATCCGGGTGCTCGTGATGCTCCCCTTGGGGTTCTGCTGGCCGTCAGCTTTCCAAGAGGTGAGTCTGACCTCCAGAAAACTCAGTTTCCAGGAAGCCTTTTGTATTTCTAGGAAAAAAAAAAAAAAAAAAAGAAAGAAAAGAGACAACACAGTGTGTTCTAAGCCAAAATCCATCAAACCTCACTAATCAAGAAGATAAAGCTGTTTCCTCTGGGTGGCTGTTGCGCAGCCCGTGCTTAGCGCAAAATAAAGCCATGAGAACTTGGCATCGGTACTTGTTGTTTGCTGGCGTTCCTTCCAGGTTAGGTTCAGTTAAGCGATAGTCTTGTATCCATTTGTTTTTCCTAAAAAAACGTAAAGCTATTCTTCTTCTTGCAGAAATTTCTCAGTGCTTTGGATGCAGAAGATGTTTTCTCTTATTTTGGAACCAGCTCAGTGTCTGATGGTACGCAGGGCTCCTTCTTCCTTGATTTTGGAACGCATCTGTCAGTTTCTTTCTAATCCTGTACATTTGATAATGCTAAGAACACTTATTAATGAACCCAGATCTGACAAGCATTTAGCATTTCTGAGTCACATTACGCAGTGAGGCAATCCATGTTTCGGCGTGAAAGCAGTTGAAGAACTGGGTCAGTTTTTAAAGTCTGCCAAGGAGATATGATAAATCTTTTTGCACATTTCTCCTGTGGTCCTCGTTCTCTGTATTGGTATTTTTCTATGAGATTAACATATTCAGGTTTGCTGAGGGCGAAGCTGTAGACTAAGAATAGCTTTAAATGCACTTGATAATATTTTTTTAAATAAACACATGGAAGGACTAGTATTCTGGGTGTGGATTGATGGTAGTTCAGAATAAAGATGCATTTTAAATTCTCAAATCCTGAAAGCAAGGATGTTGTCTACTTGTGAGTTCACCAAGTGCTCATCCCAGCGTCTCTGTCTGGATTATGATAATTCGCACTCAGTAATACTTAACAACTGAGGAAGTAAAACCGTCTCAGCCTTTGTTAAATGAACTGTTCTCCTTATCGAGAGAGGAAAAGCGCCAATAAATCAGGAGCCAGTTTCAAAGCTGCTACCTGTTCCCAATCAGATTACCCTCATTTTGGAATACATGAAAGCATAGAAGTTCTTTGTTGACCTGATCGATGTTGATGGTGATCCTGAAAGGCCACAGTTGTCATTTGGAGAGTATTTTTTCCTAGGGAGAGAGATCATTACATTTGTTTTCCGTGTATCATTGTTTCTCATAACTGTTCCCCTTGTTCTGGTCTTGCTTCATTTCTTTCAGTACCTGAGTTTGTTTTTGCTGAGCCAACTTGTCCTTGTAAAGAAGAACAGATTGGGCTGATGTCCTGTCGGATTCAACATTGCTCTGTTGTGGCCTGGGGGGAACTCTATGCCTTTGAATTTCGAGAGGACCATACCCTCCTTTCCTCTTCCTTTGTGAGCAAGCAAGTGGTGAACTCTTCCTTTAGCGTACTGAAGCGGTTCTCAGGCAGCTGCTTTGCAGGTGGAAACCCACTGCAGCCTCCCGGGGCCAAGTGTAGGGTCACTTACTGTGAAGGGCGGTTGGTGAGTATGGACTAAACTTATTCTTACAAGCGTGTATAGCCTTTGTAGGTTTGCAGCTTGATGCACCAAACATGTGTGAACCATGCGTTTAATAAATCTGAGCATTGCAAAGGAGAAACAGGAAGGATATGGCACACAATTGTCCATTGATAGCAAATGTCTTTGGAATAACTCAGAGATGGAATTTCATCTCCTTTAGCAAGGAGTCGTCATTGCAGATGAAGAAAAGATTCATATCAGGCCTGTCAGAAGCAAACATATGGCCCTGCTGAAGGACCTCAGCTTCTCCAGACCCCACGTTGTCTTCAGAAGTGCCACAAGAGAGACAAATACAGCAAGAGGTAATGTACATGGAGAGGAAGCCCTGCTTGTTCTGCTTGGAAGAGCGATCTCCTGGTAATGGGGTTGCCTGTATGGGCTCAAAGGAAAAATTTGTATCTACAAATATATGAGTATACTTAAATATGTTTCTCACCTCACTGAGGTGTAACCAGTGTGTTTTTATTTAGGTATTTGTTATTTTGGTAGCATAGGTGTGTTATTAAGGATGCTGGCAGGCAAAAGAAACCACGAGTAGTGGGAAACCTGAGCAAGCAACTGGAGGAGTTGTCTTCCAGCTGGATTATTCTAGTCTTTCAGGAAAAGGGAGTGGATCTGTAGGACCTTTTATGTTGTCTTGCATTTTAAACTCTGTGTCCCTTTGTGCTGTTCAGCAGGGCAGTTTCCGTCTCGCCTGCAGAAGAGGGCTGAGGGAGCTGTCAAACATCTGGAGCTGATGGTCGTAGCAGGTCCAGATGTTTACTTGTACCACAAAGAGGACACAGAGCGATATATTCTCACCAACTTGAACATTGTGAGTAGCTTTCTGTTTGGATTGCTGTCCCAGTGTGAGAGCTCACAGGCTGTGTCACAGGCAGACGGGCTTCTCAGAGTGCCCTTTCAGAGGTGTTTGTGATTACCTGCTCCTGGTACCAAGCACTGCTTATGTGCAGGGTGTTCCCCTCTGGCACTGCACGGCAGGCTTTCCCTTGTACAAGGAGCTGCACGAGGTAAAGTGGTTGTTAAAAGCTTTGGGGTCGTAGCCTTAAAGCCCATGTAGAAAATGTAGCTCTTTGTTGCATTACTAATATTCTTACACGCCAGACCCAGCAGCAAGAGTTTTATCACCAGAGCCTTGATCCAGTCCCTGTACCTTTTCAGATCCACTGAATTAATCTTACGTTTTACATGTCAATGTTTTATTTCTGTCACAGAATTTCTCTAAATGTCTCCCTTTGCTATTATTAAGAATTTGTTTATGCATGCTCTGTGTGTGTGTATTGCAAAAAACTCTTTAGCATTCACTCTTCTACTCTATGAAACTGTTTTCCATGCAGATTTTTCTCTCTGCTTCAGTGTATCTGACAGGTCTAACAACAGTTCTCATCTGTTGACAGATTTATTTACATTTGTAGTGCATATTTTAACGTTGTACTTCCCAGTGATTTTATAGCTGCCCCTTACGGTTACCAGGTGTGTTACCTTTGTCGTGAATGTGGCCCTGTTATTGGGAACAGGTAGTGGGGGTCACCGAGGTGCCTTCTTTATTGAATCCTTTCTGTCTCTTAACAGGGGGCAGAGCTGCTGAGAGATGCCTCACTGGGTGCTCATTTCAGGGTTCATCTGATGCAAATGCTTGTTTTGAGACAACCAGAGGTAAGCAGGGAGGCCGATGTTCAAGTGTTGTCTAAGGGGCTGCTGAAAGCTGGATGAAATGTGCAAACGTGTGCCTTCATTCTAGGCAGAGGTAAACATCACAACAAATATCACCTCCTCTCTGATCAGCGTTTGCGAGTGGAGCAAGAAAGTCAACCCCCAGAATGACTCTGACCCCCAGCATGCTGACATTGTCCT
Organism: Rynchops niger; assembly: GCA_013400035.1. NCBI lineage: Eukaryota > Metazoa > Chordata > Aves > Charadriiformes > Laridae > Rynchops > Rynchops niger. The sequence continues at coordinate 337,364 of VXBH01002343.1, read as the reverse complement.
CTACGTCACCAGGTACCGAAGCTGCCCTGCCCTGGGAGGGGACCAGAGACAGGGCTGATGGTGTCCAGCTGTTAGCGCAGTGACAATGATTTGCACTGGGTCTTCCAGCAGTTGGGCGTCACAGAGTCTTTGGAAATGGGTTGATTCTCCTGTTTGGGGTTGATTCTCCTGTCCTTAGTGTAATGCAGTTAGTCAGAGGTGCTGTTTCTTCAGTTTCGGAAGGAACAGGAATATTGCCCAAGCTCTGACCAGCCAGGCTTGCGCGGACGTTGTGTGCTTCCAGAGCAGCACAGCCAAACCCACTGCAGCTTTTTGTGGGCAGAGAAGTCGAACAGTGACTGGAAGTGAAAACCCATCGGTATTTTCTATGGAAGATTCTAATGCTACTCTGACTCAGACATTTTGTCTGACTTTCAGGCTCCTTGCTTTAAATTGCCTTGGCTAAATTTATTGAAGGCAAACTTTTATTGAGTGTAATGGCTTTGTTTTGGTGCTCTTTCTTCAAAGAAATGATGATACTGCTCTGTCTTTTGCAAATTAGGATTAGGTCATTTTATTCTGTTCTGCTTGTCTGGGTGATGGGGATTTTTTAATGTAGAATCACCACAAATTTTGAATAGTGGGCACTCATGGGACCCTACTGCTACAGTCTTGCCCCAGGGAGCTCCATGTGTCTAAAGGCATGTTAGGTAGCTGGCAAAGTTAGATCAGGAAAGTGCAGATAAATTCAGTTGAACGTCTGGACCTGACTTTATTAGCTGCAGTGGTTCTTTGCTTTTTCCTCTGTTACCTGTCTCACTTATGTTAGGTTTGACTTGGAGTTACCTGATGGGAACAAGGAGCTACGTGGAGTGACTCAGTTAGGTGGAGTCTGCTCCTCCTTCTGGAGCTGTGTTATTACCCAGGACACTGGCTTTGACCTTGGAGTCACCATAGCCCATGAGATTGGGCACAGGTCAGTAAGAAAGCCCCAGAGCAGCCCATTATGTTTTACTCGGGTAAAAACATTCCCCAGTTTAAAGGATTCTGAAGAAGGAAAAGGATCTCGTGGCATAACAGAGGGTTTCCCATAGATTATGCAAAACTTTTGGAAAGAGTTTCTTGCATTTCTTGCATCCTTGCATGCTCTGTGACAATTAGAAACTGCAAAGAGGAGAGAAAACCTTTGTGACAATGGTAGAAGGAAAGGCTGCAGAAGGGGCTCAGCCCTTGCTTAGAGAAAAGAGGCTTTGAGGGAACCCGGCCTCTGGGTTTCTTCTCAGGGCACTGTGCTTCTTCTGTTACAGTCTTGGAATTCCCCATGATGGCGAGGGGAATCGGTGCAGCAGCAGCGGTTACATCATGGGTTCAGCAGGAAACCACAACAGCATCGACCTCTCCTGGTCACAGTGCAGCCGAGAAGAGTTCCTGGCCTTTGTCAGGTAGGGGAATGGTCCAGTTCTGTGTGCCCATGTGGGAGAGGTTCCCTGTGCTGGGGGCTTAGGAGACAACAGGGAAAGACAAGGAATAAAATAGGACATTCTTGGAAAATGAGGAACTGTGAAAAACTTGGGGTTTGTTTATTTCTTATCACTTGCGTCTGTTGCTGAGGTTAAACTCAGTTTTTGCCTCAAGTAACTGGAAATTACAGACTAACATGCCTGTGCTGTGTTGGATTTCTCAGACACTAGCTCAGCCTGGAAATTTTATTTAAAATGTCAGAGCATCTAGGTTTAAACAAGCATTGCGGGCTGTGAGCTGGCTGGGTGAGGAACAGGCATGAGTTCCTGTTTTAACTTCAGCAGCAGGGAACTGTGAGCATCTCCAGGCAGCTGCTGCAGCTAAATCCATCACAGCCCACAGTAAGCATGTGTTGTCTGGGAAAGCAACGGCCAACTCCCAGAATGAAACTCAGCACAAGTTTGCAAACATGTCATTGTCCTTACTGCCCACAGCTGGGAAAGTGATATTTCTTATATTTCTATCAGCACAGGCCAAACAAACTGCTTAAATGACCTGCCGGACACAGACAGCAGCATCCCTGGATGGAAGCCTGGCTTGTACTATGGAGCAGATGAGCAATGTAAAATAGCCTTTGGGAGTGTTGCCACAGCATGCACCTTTGCTGACAGCAATGTTGTAGGTAGAAAGTTGGTCTGTCTTGCTAGGGGCAGCAGGGAAATGTTCTGGAACCACGAGTCAGGAAGAGGGAGCTGGGAATGTTTTTACTATCAAGGGATGGAAGGTGCTTTCCTGACACAGATTTCTTGGCAAAAAACAAATCTTTGAAAGGATTTTAAAATGCTTCCCTCTCTCCATCAACTCCTTCGTCCACATAAGTCTCCTTTAAGGTTTGCACAGTACCCAGAGCCTTCTGTCCAAACAGGGGCCTGGTGGCACTAGTGCTGGGTACCCCTACTCAGGGCCCTGTCTTAGGGAGCTTTTGTTCATTGAATTCCTTCAGCTTCCCTGCCACTGCTCGAGTCCCCATGTCTGAGAAATGCAGCATGGCTAATAGCTGCCATCTGGACATGCTTTGTTAATGAGGAAGCACTAAGGTGGGTGAAAATTTAATTGCTTCAGTTGATCATCTCCTAGTATTACAGCTGGCAGTGATGGTCTTTTGACATGCCCACAACTTTCGCCCAATAGCAGGAGAAATGGAGGAACTTGCTTGCATTGTTGGGTAGCTGTGGGAAACCAAACATCTGGGACAGGCAACATTTAAATGGAGTAGCTTTTGGGACTGATGTGTTGATGAGCCTGAGTGACTCCCTGAACTCCCTGATTTTCTTGTCACGCCAGGACATATGTGAAGTTCTCTCATGCCATGTACAACCAGGAGACAAATCCAGCTGTACTCGGCTTCTTGTCCCCCTGTTGGATGGTACTGAGTGTGGAATCAATAAGGTAAGGAGGCTGCTGATCTGATGATCAGAAGTGGGTGTGGGTGCTGTGGAGCTCATTAGAGAGCAAGACGTTGTTGGTGGCTGGAAGGTACATGGCACTCCCTGCCTTGGCCAGGGAGCTAAGGCCAGGCACTCCAGTCACAAACTAGTACCAGCTGATTTTGGTGTTTCCACCTTGTCTGTATCTCTGGAGTTGCTTTGCAGGTCTATAGCCTCATATCTGAGCTCTCCTCCAGGGCTTTGCTTTCTACTTGAAATGACCTCTCAGGTTGTTGTTTTAATCCCAGCCTCATGTTAGACTGTAGTTAGGAATGCAACTCTTCTAGCCTTTTGTGAGAAAGTGCCTCATTCATCTTGCGATTCTGTTAACAGCAACTGCAAAAAGATGGGGAGTTGTGCCACCCTTGTAGATCCCAGCCAGCCCTGCTGGCTTCACTGTGGTGCTGCTGCTGATTTTGTATATTCTTGGTCTTAGTGGTGCTCCAAGGGACAGTGCAGCTCTCTGGAAGAACTGAACCCAATGGCTGTAGTCCACGGGCAGTGGTCTGGCTGGAGCCCCTTCTCCTCCTGCTCTCGCAGCTGCGGAGGTGGAGTTGTGATAAGGCAGCGGTTCTGTAACAACCCCAGGTAAGAGGTGGGGAGCTGGGGAGTTTGCAGTGCCGCTTGGCTGGTTCAGGGCCACGGGGTCCGAGTCTTGCTCTTTGCTTGGGACAAACCCGCCTCTATTGAGGAGTACTTTTCCTGTCATTTCCAGGCCTGCTTTTGGGGGACAGGAATGCCGCGGCGCCAGCATCCAAGTGGAGATGTGCAATACTCAGGTAATGGAGCTGATCGCATCTTCTAAGCTTTTTCCTTAATGCCATTTAACCCTTTGAGAGCTGTACGGTTTTGGGACTTACTTCTCACAGCTGATTGCTCTGGGAAGGAGGACTAAAGATTTGTATTACAGCCTCCAGCTGTCTGACAACAGGAGGGATATTTGTTCCACTGTGTCTGAAGACAGCAGTATTATTTAATAGCATTGTTCACATGTAATCAAGCGTTTTTTCTATGCCTTCATAGCAGGACAGACACTGAGAAAACAGTGACTCACTTAATGATAGTTTTCTTCAGAGGGACATTCTTATATTGTTCCTATTTTCCTTATCCATTTATTTTGTATAAATAGCAAAGATATCAGCTTCCAAACACAATTCTCTGCATATCCCGCAGCCTCCCTTTGAAGTGGTTTTCTTTATTTGCAGTTGTTTTGGTGTTTTACTTACCAGCTTTCTGCCTTTAGCTAGTGGGTAAAATGCTGTTTGGGATTCTGTGCTCAGTCACTTCCTTTCATTACCCATACTATTCTCTCTGGGATGCAGGCCTGTTTGATGACCCAGCAGGACTTCATGGATGAACAATGTGCAGCAACAAATCTAAAGCCGCTGTATCTCACTGTAGAAGCACCATCCTTTTATACCTGGACTTCTGCTGTTGGCTTTGCCAAAGGTAAAGAAAGACTGAGAAACTGTGGTTTCTTTGTGAAGGGGTGCGCCCACAGACCTGTCCATACTGTGAAGTCAAAAGGGCGTTTCACTGATTGTTTTAGTTTTCCCATGGAACCTGGGTACCTTTTCCGTCAGATCCTTTTGACTTACTTGATGGTCAGCCATCTGCCTTTCTGAAAGAGTAAGTCCTTTCTTCTGTCTGCCTCCTCTAGGGGACATGCTGTGCAAGCACATGTGCAGGGCCGTTGGAAACGAATTCATGGTAAGCCGCGAAGACAGTTTCGTAGATGGAACCAGATGTGAGCAGGATGACTCTGAGCACCGTGGGGCTTTCAGTCTGTGTGTAATGGGAAGCTGCAGAGTAAGTGACTGGGGAATCCACGTGAACCTCTGAGGTGTAATCTGCACCAAAGGAGTCAGTTTACTAGGAGCAGGGGAAAAAAACCATGTCCCAAACAACAGATTGAGCTCTTCTCAAATGAAGAGAGTTTTGTTCTTAGCTTATTGGGTGGACTCCCAACAATCTACTGTTCTGTCTGTGCATCCAATGCCCTCTAGATAAGACATTCTGCTAATTACGCAGTAAGTACGTAAGGCTATTCATCTTTAATCCCAGAAGCAATTGGTTTATGCGGTGGCTGAGGATACTTCATCAGCTGTTTAGTTTGCATGGTATAAATAACCCTATAAAATGCTGACCCTGTTGGAGAAAAGTTAAGTGATTTGAACATACCGAGTCAGTGGCAAAATGAGGAGTAAAACCTGTGAATCCTAAGTCAACAAATTGATTGTTGCAGTATCACTAATTAAAACTGAAGTTAGCTTTTTTTTTCCCCCTCTGGACTGGACATGAGAAAGCCATTCTTTCATGATGAACTTGTATTTAACTCCCCTCGCGCTGTCTGCATTTTAGTAACTGCTCAATGCTGACCTGGTTGTATGTTTTCTGTTGTTTCTTTACATTCCCAGAATACACTTTCAACATTTTATGTTTTTCTCATTATCCTCGTGTTCACAGTGTTTTGTAATGCGTTTCCACCTAATGAACAGCAGAGGGTGTAGGCATAATCTATTCTGATATCTGCCGTTCTATTGGCGACAGTGATAAATATGTATGTTATGGCAGCATCCAAAGCTTGGGATCTGTTCCTCTAGCATAAATTCAGCAGTTGCACGTGTTCTGCTGCTAAGCCTGCAGAGATCCTCCTGTAGCTTTGTGTAAATTAGTCTTGTTCATGGGAATGAGGGTAGAATGTCTTTTCTGAGCTCCATGGGATTGAAGACCAGGCTGGAGGATGTGAGCTAGATTTGGGTTTGGGGGTTGGGGAGCTAATGATTCCTTTAGAACCTGCCATTCATGTTCACAGTTCTCCTGGGCTTTTTTTCCCCCCTCTGCCGCTCCAGAAAGAGTTCGTAGAAGAGAGGGAGTGCAGACCCTTTGTTTTAGGTCACAGGAGAAATCTTTCTGGGCTACTTCATATGGGAAAGAGAATGTCACACAATTAATGAAACTTGGGCTCTCAGCTAAGACTTTCCAATCCCTGGCCTTGCAAACTGCTGTACAGTGGTAGATCTAGGCACAAATGCATCTCTGTCTATGCTGGCTTCTTAAATTCGAATCACAAATGAAAAAGGCAGTTTCAGGAATTCAGGCAATGTTGCTTTCATTCACTCATTTTCTTCTCAGAATAGGCAAATCTTGACAGGCTCTCCCCTTTGCTCAGGCTTTCGGGTGTGACGGCCAGATGGACTCCAAGAAAATAATGGACTCTTGCAAGGTCTGTGGGGGTGATAATACCACTTGCACCAAAGTGAGTGGATCTTACACAGAAGGAAAAGCTAAAGGTGTGTAGTCCTTACCCTCAGGCACAACATCATGGTACTGTTTGTAGGATGGATATTTGTATTAATGTTCAGTGTTCATAATCTTCTGTTTGTGACTTCTTGTTTCTGGTTCTGCTTGATTTTATTTTATGGAGGATATGGTGGTGGAGTTTGGGTAATCAACAGAGAAGGCAGCTAAGATCTGCAGCAGGGAGGTAGCTGTTGTGTAGGCAGAGGGACTTTTTTGGTCATAGTTCTTCTCTGGACATGGACCAGAAATGTGGCCATCTGGGAAATCCAGTAAATTACTGGGAGCTGGAAGCTGTATCAGAGATGGGGTTATATTCATGAGATGTTAAACATCCGTTTGGTAACTGATCTGGCGCTTGCAGTAACACATACAGATATTAGCAGAGAACATAAAAAGAACAAAAGAAAAATGAGAACGAGACGCAGAATTCAGTTCAGTTTTGTTTGCTGTATTCACCATCACTGTGTTCAAGCCAAGCTGATAGAGCTAAGGTGAGTGTGGATTTAGCCTGCTGGCCATCGCTGTTGTATCCTTGTTTTTTTTACATTAGTTATATAACCCCTGTCTGCAATTAAGCAAGTGCTGCCTGCAAGGCTTGTCCTCCAACGGATGGCAGGCTAGGAAGGTCAAGAGGGCTTGAGCTGTAATCCCCAGCCTTTTTAACAGAGGTACAGTAATGGAAGGCAACCATATCTTCTTTCTTTCCATCCTTCCAGAGTACGTTACATTTCTCTCCCTGCCTTATAATACCACCTTGGTCCATGTTACCAATCGGAGACCGTTCTTCACGCATTTGGGTGAGTTGGATGAAAAGGAGAGGAGGGACTACAGGCAGGGCTGAAAAAAACTTGTAAAAACAAGAAAATGGAATTCGGGAGGAAAGTTCTTGATGACGCAACTTGTTTGTGCGATGCTGTCAGTGAGCAGTGGTAGGAGCCATGCTCTTTGGGAAGCCTGACTTAGATCAAACTGGTTTTTAGCAAATGGGCAGTCTGTAGTTGCCAGCACGAGGCGATCCTTAACCTCACTGTTACTTTTGCTCCTCTAGCTGTGAAGGTTAAAGGAGCATATGTGGTTGCTGGAAAAGGAAAAATATCGCTGAATGTCACCTATCCGTCAGTTCTGGAGGACAGCCAGATCAAATACAAAGTGTTTCTCACCAAGGACAACCTGCCAAGCCTGGAGGAAGTCTATGTGGACGGGCCAACACAAGAAGAAATTGAAATACAGGTACGTTAGAACAGCAGAGTTGGAAGGGGGTCGGTCAGAACTGGCCGGGCCGAGTTTGTGTAGCTCTGCTGCAGTGCAGAATCGAGGTGTAGTACGCTTCATGTCCAAGGCCAGCGGAGGTGGTGCTCACTAAGAGTGATGGCGTTGCCCTTCCTGGGAAAGGTTGAGGATTGGCTGCCTGTAGGCTTTCTGCAGGTCTGGGGGATGGTTGTATGGGGAGAAGCAGGCCGAGTTAAACCTTTTACTTGGCCTCATCTTTTTTTCAGTGTCCCATTCACAGAGTGAGTGCCCTGACTGCATCTGGCAAGAACTGAGAGACATAGTATTGGGGCTCAGGATTGGATGGAAAAGGGGGGGGACTACCTTCTCCTCTCTCCATCCTGAGAAGTAATTCTGAGTTAATCAGTGCATAGACCACAACTTTTTCTTTCACCAGGTCTATCGAATGTACGCAAAAGAATATGGCAATGCCACCAACCCAGACATCACCTTCAGCTATTTTGTCCCCAAAGAGAATCTGACGTATATGTGGATTCCTCAGCAGGAGCCATGTTCAGTGACCTGTGGGGAAGGTGAGACAGCAGTACTCAATCTTTACTTTTTACTGAGTAAAAGTAGGGCAGACTTCTAGTTTGGCTGGCTGGTAGTCACCTAGATCTTACTCCATGGGCTCTCGTGGAGAGCGCCAGTTCTTTCTTCCTGACTGAAAGAAATGCGACGTCAGTGATAGACACTTTGTTAGAACTTAAACAACTGAAGTGAATTTAAAGCAAATTGCTAAAAGTGAGCTGCAGTTGCCAGTGTTAAACTGAACCAAAGAAGAGAGCGGTACAGCTTTGGAATTGAATTAGCAAGTCAGCAAATGAGCCGAATCATCAAAATGACAGTGAAAATGTTTAATTGTGAAGAGGATTTTTAAGTAGGTTTTAACTGAACTTTTGGTTTTAAGACTAAATAATTTTCTCAGATTTTTCAAAGTAATTGAAGACTGTAATTTGAAGTTGGCTAAACATCAAAAGTCTAAGACCAGAGTGGTATCTGGTGTCTGACTAAAGCCTCAGAGCTAATTATGAAACTTCCTTCTTAGAATTCTATTCCTGTGCTGTGGCTAATCCTTTCTGTCTCCCTGAAGAAATCATAATGCAGATTGTAACAGATCACTCTGGTAGACAGTCTGACATCTTGTTTACCAGATAATACAGATGACACTGGCAAGCCTTGCAAGATTTTTATGACAAGGATTTAGAAAATGCATTAATGAATACTTACGGAAGTCAATCTATAGGACTAGTTACGTCTGGAGAGCTTTTCTCCAGCAGATTCCCCAGGTGAACTGGGGGCTGAAACCCTGAAGTAAAGAACTCAAAATGCTCTAGGGCTTCCCACCTAATGCAGTCACAAACAAGAAAATGAAAGCTGGGACTTAAAATAACAGAAAGTTGAGAATCCAAGTTGAAATGGCATCTTGAGAGCTGAAAGTGATGCTCAGGCCCTCCTTACCAATGGACATTATTTGAAACCAAGGAGGGTAGTGAAAAGATAACATTGCTGATTGATTCTTGACATTTGCTTCTCAGGGTCACGCTCTTTGAGATTCAGGAATGTCTGTCTCTCTGTGTGGGTAGCTCAGTCATTGCGACTCTTTACAGCTTTACTTATAACTTTTTAGGGTTTGGATTTTTACCCACTTTACCTGTTAAGTTCAGTATTTTTTAAAATCTTGTTTATAGCTGTAGTTTATGAATATTTCATTTTTTGCATGCCACAGGCAATGCAAGCCTGCAGTTTCTCTCCCAGTACCTCTAGTCTAGTTTTGGAAATCGGTGATCACTTTGAGGACATGGGCACGGGGCTGTCTGGGTACAAAGGCTCCGTGATGTTATTTCATGATTAGTTCTACTGGATGTCATTTGCAAATGGCTGGCTGCTAGAGCTTATTTTCAGCAACCTGTCCCTCATCAGTCAGACATCAAGATCATTAGAAGTAATTTGGACCAAATGATGATTGATATGCTTGTTCTAGCAAATGGCCAGTTTAGAGCTATCTTTCCATTTTGGCAGTGGATTATCCATCAAACTTCTCATCTTCTGGAGTGTTCATCTTGGAACGTCACTTTAAAACTCTTGAGGAAAAGTTATACCAGAAAGAAGGCGCTTCTGTGTTTATAGAAAGTCTGTATTCCCAAATATGCCATTTTCCTAGACAGATGATTTGAGTAAAGCGATATTACTGCATTGTCCTAGCATAATAAAGGTGAGCTGTTCCCTTTGTTGATGACTTCCTTTCCTTTTCCTTTTGTATTCCAGGGACACAACCAGTGAATCATGTGTGCTTTGACCAGACAAAGAATGAAATAACAGAAGACGAGTGGTGTCTGGGGCTCCCACAGCCCCTTTCGGGGCATAAGCCCTGTGCCATGGAGCCATGCCTGTACAGGTTGGTGTTCCCGGAAGCTCAGCTGAATTCTTGCTTCGCATGTCCTTTCTCTGGCAGCTAACCCAGTCTTTGCAGTCTCATTTGTCATTTGCATTGTGCAAGGTGAAAAAAAAGGAGAGGTATGACGTAGTTTCTTCCTAATTATAATGGCTCAGTGGATCCCAAGCCATGTTCTGTCTTTCCTGGTCAGATGAGGTAATTGAGATGTCAGCTGAACGAATGGGAGATAGTCCTTCCAATATTTTACAGTAGTCTGCTGAATGAAGGTACTTTGAGGGCATGGCCAGAAGATGTCTGCTCACATCCTTTCCAAGACTGCGCCATCAAAGATTTGATCTTACTCTGGAGGAGACCCTTGTGTTAATTAGACTGGAAAGAGAACCAAGAGCCAAACCTGCCCAGGCATTGATCTCATAGACATTTTAGTGTTTAATAAAAAGTGATTACACTGTGAATTATAGCTCCTTAGCTTTTAGCCCTAGAGAGCTGTCATTGCAACGACTTACATTTCCAGCAGTTGTCCTCTTAATCACATCCAGACAAGGCTCTTGGAATGGAGAAGCTGAATACTCTCTATGACCCAATTCCGTAATCAGTGGCATGAGTAATAAGCCTCCATGATCCAGATGAGAAATAGGGTGATACAATTACTTCCCGTTTAGGTGGAAGGTGTCTCAGGTAGATGAATGCTCTGCTGTCTGTGGAACTGGAGTTGCCCAGCAGAATCTGACCTGTGTTCAGTTTCGTGATGGATTGGAGGCTGCTGTGGATGACAGCTTGTGCCCAGCAGAAGAAAAACCTCTCTCCGTTGTGCCGTGTGTGGTTAACATCTGCCCTTTGGGCTGGGACAAAGTGAGTTTATTGGCTTGGCTTATTTCGGAAGTCTCGCTGAGAGCTTTCCATTTGTGATCCACAGGAGGCTACCAGTTAAGAACCACCTTATTACTGGAGTCTGGGAGGGTGGTTTACACCAAGGATGTCTGCTCAGTTCAAGGTTCATCCTGTCATTTTAGACAGCTCTTTCCCTCTTAATTTATGCTGCTGGATTCATCAATTCATAGTGGTGGTTTGTGTAGGGCAGCTGTTGACTATGTTTCTTCATTTCTCCTCGCAAAGTCCAACAAAACCAGAAACAGAAATAACCCCTGGTCTACTGGGAAATACCTCACTGGCAAACAGAGAGGTTCTGACATGGTGGGGAGGATTGCTAGCAGGGAAAAGGGCTTCTCAGCACTGGATCACTCGTGCAAACCTCTACTGGGGAGCCGCTGCCAGGTTTACATTTAGAGATGGGGAAGATACTGCTTTAGGCATCTCTAGTCTCAGGTATCTCTCTTCAGGTAGTGTGAATTAGACAGGGTTTGGCTGTTGGATGTCCTTAGCTATTCGTGGTACTTACATGTTCTGCAAAAATGGAGAAAGTGCTTAAATGTGCCTCTGTCTTCAGTGACAGCAAATATCTTGTAGGCTTGATCTGGAAGTATCCTCTGCCTTCATTAGATCGGGACCAGTGTGGAAAGCAGGTGCCAATGTCAGTCTGGGTCTTTTTGCTCTGTTCTGAGGAGGAAGATGCACACTTACTTCAGACTTCGGAGTCACTTGGGCATATCCAACTGGAAAATCAGACCGTGTATGTCTGGACCCCTGTAGCTGGAGAGTGTTCCGTCTCCTGTGGTAGAGGTGAGATCTTGCAGTGCTGCAGGGAAATGTTACTTGGCTGTAGGTGTGAGCTCGGTGCCTAGGAACCTCAGGAACCTGGTCTTTTCTCCCCTACAGTTCTAAGCGCATGTGTAGCTGTGTTCACAGTTTTTCTGAGCCTGGAAGAGGCAAGGGAGTTTGTCTCAGAGAGGGAATAGTTTAGAGAGCTGGCTGGCTGCTGCTTTGTTTCAGAGATGGGGGGATGAGTGCAGTAAGTGTGCCTGGGGCTTGGGCAAAGTTGACTTGTTTTGTACACGCAGATGTGACTGACACTCCTTGGCTTATTTTCAACCCTTGCGTGCACGCCATGCGGCAAAATCACTTTGCTTTCTAGGTAAGACTCAGCTACAGTATGTATGTGTGGCTTTTGACACCAAAGAAGAAACCCAAGAAGAAAACTGTCATCCAGTGCCAAAGCCAGAGAGCAGGATGGATGTCTGTGATCTCAGTCCCTGCCCACCAAGGTAAAGCAGTTACCAGGAGACAACGAGCCAGTGAGAGGTCTTTCCTTCCTCTCTCTATCGCCATGGACATGGCAAAGTAAGGGTCAAGCTACTCTGAGGATGTTATCTTCCTCCCCCCTGCGTGGAAAGCACAGCCAGCTGCAAAAACAGTAACGCTGATCCATACTCAGCAAACTAATTGAGAGTCTTTCCTGGGCTGGTATATTCTTAGGCAGAAGTAAGTGAAGTTTTGGAGTTTGAGTCCAGGGAAAAACTGAAAACCTCTTGATCCCATATTGCCCCAGATCCATAACTGCAAAAGATGGTGACACATTTGCCCTGTTGTCTGTGAACGTGTATGGTGTGATCTAGGATATGGCTCAGGGTTGATAAATTTGCTGTGGGACTGGAAAGCCACTGGCATCTGAACGTTTTTTATGTGCTACAGGATGCCATTCCCAGGGAGAAACACCCAGGGTCGGTTTCTGATCTGACTGTTCAGTGGTGTGTGTTTTGGAGGGAGATAAGATTGTTTTTGCAGTTAAGCCTGTGCGTGTCGCCCTGGGGAAGACTGTAATGGACGCAGAGTAAGAATCAATGTATTTTTTGAGTCTGTGGGCTTATGCAAAATGTGAGTGCCCTCTGTTTGTGTCCAACTCCAAACCTGCTCCAGCCTTGTTTCGAAGGCTGCCTTGTAAGTGCCATAGGCAGCAAAGCGTGCGAATCGGAGGGGTGAAGAAAGCTGCTGAGAAGCAGAAAGGGGAAGGATGCAGTGCATTTTCTACAGTGAGAGATAGTAGTGGGTGGGGATTCATCACTAACTTAATTTTTCTCCTCCATGTCCTCTGTCAGATGGAAGGTAACTCCATCTGGCCCCTGCTCCTCCAGCTGTGGGCTTGGCTTAGCTGTTCAGCTGGTCACCTGCGTGCAGATTCACCAAGGCAAGGAGATTTTGCTGGAAGAGCGTTTGTGTCCTGTGGCAGAGAAGCCCCTTACCAGCGTCCCCTGTGTCATCCGAATGTGCTCTTATGAATGGAGCTTCAGTGAGTGGACAGAGGTATCTGCTCCTATTCAGATGCAGCATTTGGTGTCTAGCGCGGCGGGTTCATAGCCGTCCACTTGCCTAAAGCACGCAGTGAAGAAATACCATGTCTGCCTTGTGTATTACTTCCCACAGAAATGCTAAACTGTTTCTAGGGATGTTTTCCACCCTTTCCACTGCCCTGTGTTTAGCAGCCATAGGTTTGCTTCCCATGTTTCTCAGGTTTTGGCTGCAGTTTAAAAATGGTCTTTGGCATGTTTTCTTCTGGAACGCGTATCTTTGGAATTTTTGGGAAGTGGTTCTACATTTCAAAGATATAGTTTGGAAGATCCCATGGGAGGTGGGCCATCTTACAGCTGATGAAACCAGACCACTGTAAGGGCAAATGATAGAACACCATCGGTGAATAAAAGATCAGCCCCCCAGATCATGCCTGAGCCAATAAGTGTATTTATTTCTAAATACCAACAGAAACACATGTATAAAGGCCTGTGGGTTTCTTCCTCTGCAGTGTTCAACTTCGTGTGGGAATGGCATTCAGACCCGGCAGGATTTCTGCCTCAACCTGCTAACCCGTAAGCACGTGAACCCCATCTTCTGCAGGCACTTCCCCAAGGCCATTGTGGTACGTGGCTGCTCGGCAGGGCCCTGTCCCGAGCAGGCATTGGGGACCGGGTCCCATGGAGCAGAACTGCAGACAGTGACACCAGCTGCACATCTGACGACAGCCGCAACTGCCAAAGAGGCGAGATACAAGGACCTGGGTCTCCCTCTGTCTGCTGTGCCAGCTCTGACTCAGGAACAGACAAAGGAGACGCGTGGAGGTGAGGAGGATACTACCAGAAGTTAGAGATGGGTCCTTACTGCATGCAGCTGGATTGTGGTGACCCTACTGCCATACGGGGACAGGAGCGTGGGAGGGAATACTTCTGGTTAGGAGGGACAACATGCTGCTCCTTCCAGCATGCCATGAGCTGTCCATGTTCTCTGAGATAGGAATAATGACTCCCTTCCCTGGGCGTCCCACAGCTCTTCTGCCTTGGGACTCCTTGGGACAGCAGCTGACTCTTCCTGTGCTTTACCTGGAAGGTGGGCACACTGCTGGCACTTCTCTGTTCATGGTGCCATTAGGGAATGGGAACTGTGTTTCAGCAACTCTACTTCCTTCTGGATGTGTTTCTCATCTGTCTCTTGTTATACAGGTGTCTGTGGAAACCTCTTTCTTAACGCCACTGGGGTCATCAACATGACAGGTGTAGAGAGCAGCGACTGCACTGTGGCCATCGGACGTCCTCTCGGGGAGGAGATCACAGTCAGCGTCCTGGAAAGCTCCCTCAACTGCAGCGCAGGTACTGCCCAGGGCGTGCTGGGGACCAGCCTGGCCCTTTTGGGAAATCTGCAGCGCATTTGCCCATGTGCTTTTGGTGCCCTGAATGGTTCCGCTGCTTTGAAGCCTGTGTAATCTCTGAAACCATTTTACGAGTTTTTCTGTCCCACCAAGTCTTTGCCAGACAGGACTAAATGAAGGTGGTGCCTTTCCTCGCCCTGTATAATGGTTTCTACCTGTTTTGTTGATAGATACTGGATGAAAGGAGTTTACGGGTTTAAAGAAGCCGATTGCTTTGGCCTGTTATGAACTCTCTCTGTAATATACCCTCTTGCTGGAATCAGTACAGTTAGATTAGTTAACTGGGCTGTTTTCATGACGGATTTTGATAAGATAGGGACAAGATGCAGAAATTACTTGATTCCAGACCTATGTAAAATAAGTTCCAGCCTTTTACTTAAAGTAAAAGTGTTTCTAGTCCTGGTGCTCATCCTTTCCAGGTGAGGTAGTGCTGTTTTCCGGGCGAATGATGTGGCGGACAGGCTGCAGGAAGCTCCCTTTGTCACTGATAAATTCCAGAACGAATACACTGATTGTGAAACAGCGTGCTTTGCTGCCAGGAAATGGAGTCATTCTTCAGTACAACAGCAGAACTGCAACTAAAAAATATTACCAAGGTACCTTACTGAAAGCTTTGCTATTGCTTTAGATTAAGGCACTCATGACAATGCCCGCAGAATTCCACAGATCATGGCTGCCTGTGGAAATCTATGGAAACCTTGACTCATCTTTAGCATCTTGTAAGCCCCTTCTTGAGGAGCGTTGGAATTACTTGTGGATTACCCCTCTGTTTTAAAGGCAAGCCCTCTGCAGGTGTTTGCTGATTCTTGGAGGTTCCCAGATGAAAATCCTTAGAGAAACTTTTCTGCCTGTGTTTAATTTAAATGATTTCTTTCTTGGAGATGCTGATTCTCTAAATCATTCTCTTTTCTGCTCCCTTTCCTCCTCTCAGACTGTGACAAGCAGCTGTTTGGTCCCCAAGGTGAAATAGAGAATCCTGTACAATTGCCCGATCAGAGGGAAGAAGTGGTGTGTCGGACCTTCATCAACGTGGCTCCTCGGCATCGCATAGCCATCCGCACCCTATCCACTGACCTGGGCAATGAGAGCAACCACACACATTTTAATTACGTCCTGGTGAGTCAGAAACCTAAAGGGGTTAGTTTGCATGGGTATGAACCCATCTCCTCATTCGACGTTTCCATCCAGATGCAAAGTTCAGTCACAAATCCTAGAGGGTCAGACTCTGATCTCTGTTTTGTAAATATAGACGCGAATGAGCCCTACTGCTGTCTGCTGTATTTATTGTGACCTTTGTATAGGGCAGCTTTTCCCCGAGTGACTCATTTGCCAGTCCCCAGTATTTTCTGGGTTCTTAACTTGTAGGCTGCTAGGATGTAACGGTTTGATCTTTCTTTATGCAGGTCCGTGATGTAAGCACCATGAAGACAATGGTGTTCCGTGGGAAACAACAATTCTTCTGGCAATCAACAGGAAGCCAAGCTGAAATTGAATTTCATGAAAACGTTAAGGATCGCCGAAACAGTTTCTGGGCTGAATATCATGCTGTTGACCCCAAATAAAAGGGTCCAGGGCCACTGCGCTGAGAAGGGCCCTGATCCAGTTACTCCCTGTTGCCTGTTCGAGTCATTTAGTCCTTTTGCAACTGCTTCCCCATCTATTGAGTAAGAACAATAATACCTACTGATTCCTTTGGGATGTCAGTTAGTATCTATAAAGGTTATGCAAAAGACCTGTAACTACCAAATATTTAGCAAATGGTCGTCATACGGATTTTCTGTCTGTGTTGATTGGTTTTAGTGCAGTTTACATGTCTGCAGTTAGTGACTTGGGTACCGAACTCTCAGGGTCCTGCTTCTGTAGTTCTCTGTGACCTTTTAGGATAGTAATTTGATTTCCGAGTGGCTCAGTGCTCCGTTACAAACCTCTGTGTACCTCTGGTGACAGTTGGTTTTGTATGGGAGGACTAAGTGACATCCAGAGGTCCCTCCCCAGCTACCCCTTCTGTGGTTCTATTATATAAGTGTCAGTGATACCAGTACTACTTTTCTATGGGAAAATAAAATAATTCTGTCTCTTCATGATGGGTTTGGTGCCAAGACGCATTTACTTAGATAAGAACAGTAGCTGTGCTATTAGTCGGCTTGTATCTTCATCTCACAGGAACCGTGCCCTGAGAGATTGTTGAAACTGCTTGATACGAGTTGTAGCAGGAAGAAATATTTTACAGCGGTTGCAAATATTCACTCAAGTTTGATTTAAATACATTTAAAAGTTGTTTTTATTTAATAACTTGAACACTGGACCATGCTTTGGTCCAAATCTCCTCAAAATCACAATATACTGCTTTAGGGGCTCTTCCGCACCTGGAGCCTGGCTGGACGCATCTGCCCTTGCTCGTCATGCTGGATGCAATCAGTGGTCCTGCCTGGGCAGTTTTGACCTTGCTTCTGCTTTCTTTCACTTGAATTCTCTGACATCTTTTAACAACCGCAAAATCTTATTTTCTTCTGTCTTCTTAATGGTTGTTTTGTGCTGGTTGAGCCTGGAGTTTTTTGCTTGCCAGCCTCCAGATTTACGTTCCATTCCTGGAAAAGCTAGAAAGTAGATTCTTGAAGCGAGATCCTTGAGGAGCTGGATATATCAGCTATCCCGCTGCAGTGCGTGGGTGATGCAGGCACGGGGCCTTCATTTCCTGTCGAACAGGAGATATTAATGAAAAGACATCCTTTTCTTAATCCGTTTTTGTAGCCTTTTAGCAGATGGGATCTGTCTTCCCACTCTGCTCTGGATCCCAAGTCTCACTGCTATTCATTTATTGTTCCAGATCAACTGTGCAGGGTCCCTGGTCTGCAGAGATGGGCTCTGCTTACTGACTGTACGCTCCATGTTAATTTGCAAAAAATGCAGCTGTTGTCACTATAATTTAAGAGAATTAAGGCTGTTTTCCTGGACCATTTGTTTGGATACCAACAGGCTGCCAAGTGGGACATCTCTAAGTTGTAAAGTTCTACTCCCATTTTCTAGGGAGAAAACCCGTTTACGTTCAGATTTAAGGGGGAGTGTTTCCCTCTCATCTCAAGGGCAGAATTTTGTAACACTGTGAAATTCTCGTTAATGCAAAAATTCATGTTTCCTTTTCTTCTGAGCACACACCGGCTGCCTGGATAACAGCATCTTAGCCAGGGGAAGCGGGGCCCTGAGCTCCGGTGCCCCCAGACCCTGGCGTGGAGTTCATTCCTGCGCGCCTGCTTATGAATATGTACACGACGGGCTCTGCCCACCGGCCTTTTAATGAGAGTGACATCAAAGCCCTGCCTGCTGGAGGAGGGGACCCACAATGCAATACGCAGGCGGACGTGGAGGCAGCTCCCACGGCCGCTGGCATCGCTGCTGCAGGCAGAGACCCTCCATTGTCAGCCCTGGGGGGGCCGCCGGGGGCCAGGCCCTGCATGGGGGTGCGGGGAGAGGCCCAGCAGCGGCAGGGCTGGGTTTAGGGGCTGTCCCCTGGGCTGGCTGGAGGGGAACACCGGGAGGAGTGTCACCGGGGGGGTGGCATCCTGCGCTGCTGGGGCTCAGGCGGGGAGCGGGGTGCTGCCCCCCTGACCCCCCGGGAGCAGGGGTGCGATGAGCTCTCAGGATGAGCAGTTCCAAGCAGGAGCCCCTGACCCAGCGCCTTCCTCCGCCGATGATGGCATGACCTGGTGGTACAGGTGGCTCTGCAGGATTGCCGGGGTCATCGGGGGCCTGTGTAAGTATCCCCTTCCCTTGCAGCCAAAAGTGCCCCCTCGGCGCCGCTCGTGCATGCAGGAGCGCGGGTCAGGGGTCCTGCCGGCCCCGTGTTAGGGTCATGTCTGTGCCGGGGGGGCCGTGCCATGAAACCATCGTTTGGGGTTATGGGGGTCGTGTATGCTCTAGACATCAGTTGGCTGCGTTGCGGGCAGGAGGAAGAGCCGTGGAGGTGCCTGAAGCAGGATGGTTTTAGCTGGCACACGTGCTTTGCGCTCACCGAACGTGCTGGACTTGGGCACCTTGGAGAAGGGACGTCACGGGGGGATCCGCAAATCCTCGAGTTTCTGCTGGGATAGAACGCTTGCTGGCAGTGGTGGGAGCCGCGGCCGACCCCGCTCCTGCGGGAGGGCTGTGGGCACAGAAAGCGGACGATGCTGTTAGTGCGAGCGCCGAGCTCGGGGTGCTCAGCGGGGTCGGGTTCAGGGCTTGGAGAGGGGCCGCGGGATTTGGTGCATCCTGTTTCACTGTCAGGTGTTCGTACGTTCCTGCAACTTATTTTCTTTCCCCATCCTGAATGTTGGAGCATGTTTCCCGTTACTCCTGTTGTGGATCACAGAGGGCCTGGCTGTGTTGTTTTTTGAAGGCTAATAACGAATTGGTTTTGTTGTGTGTTTTTAAGAGGTTTAGTCTTGGACAGACAGAAGAAGAGAGCCGGCGTACAGCGAAGTGAGTTGGCTGTGCTCGGAATTACCTGCTGCTGAAAAAAATTTTCCCAGGGAAAGAGTCTTTGCAACTTTGCCAGAAATCAGCCCGTCCTGTAGTGCTGTTTTGCTACATTCTATGGAGAGATTAATAGCTCTTAAAAGCAGGAGGGACTGTTATGACCGTTTAGTCTGATCTCCTGCAGAGCACAGGATGGAGAATTTCTCCTGCTTCGGGTCCACGACTTCTAGTAAAACAAGAGTGTTTCTCAGCCAGTGCAGTCAGCCCTGATTTATTCCCTTGGCTGTAGCCTTTCGTCCCATCCCCTCTCTCCCTGCCCCCTTCCCGTGCCTTTCTCTTGCCTCGGCATTGACTGCACAAGCCCGCGGCGTTTTTGCAGCCGACCTTGGAAGGTGGTATCGCTGGTCAGGCTCGGAACAGCCCTTTTTGGCTGGGCTGGTCAAGCACAAGCTGCTCTTGCTTTACGTCTTAGGTGCTGAAATTCCGGAGGTGTGAAAAGATTTGGTAGGACTGCTCTTACAGGGCAAAACGTACTGTCCTCGCCATGCTCTGACGGAGGCCCCAGCGCTTCTGGTCCCGGCAGACGGCCAAGAGCCCAGCTGGGACGTGTCTTCAGCGCAGGTCCCAGGTGGGGGTTTGGGTAGCGGCGCCGTTCCCCTGGGCTGGGGCTGGGGCTGGAGCCTCGGTGCCTTTTATGTGGCCTTGGGCCATGCAGAGCTCGGGGGGGTGTGGATGGAGGGTGAGGAGCTGGAGAAGGGTGGCTGCTGGGTGACATTGGTGGCATTGCCCACCTCGTGCTGGAGCAGCTCATGAGTGGCTTAAAAGTGCAATTGTTTGAAGACATTTTTTTATCTGTCTTCACGTTTCGGAGCAGCTGAATTATACTTGGATTATTTTCCCAACCTTTTGTCCGCAGCTCTGAGAACTCATGACTTGTTTTTAAAGGAAAGCTGAGAGTTTTACATATTTGGGTGAGTCTGGGAGAAGAAGTTTTTGGAAGAAGAGCCAGGCTCTTAACAGGATCGCTGATGATTTGGGGGGTCGGACAGCTTGCTCTGTAGCCCTGACAGAATCCCTTCATGAGGTTCATCAGGCGGAGAATGGGGCAGCGTGAGACACAGGCTCCTCTCACGAGCAGGGAAATGGGGGACCGTGGAAAGAGACAACCCTCCAATGCCCCGTGCTGGTGACGGCCCTCTTCAAAATGCCTCTTGTTCAGCGTCACCTTGTTGAAGGTGGCTGGTTTGGAGAAGGGGGTGACTAATAACACAGCAAGGCTGCTATTTCCAGAGCTTGCTATGAAAGAACAGAAATAGTTTATAAGGATTTTGAGCAACTGGGTTGTGGTCCTGCGACGGGGCTGGATTATTTCTTACAGAAGGAAAAATTCCCGGTAAAAAGGAAGAGAAACTTTGTCAGCGGAGGTGAGACTGGCAGACAACACCTACCACGTGCAAACACCTGCAGCCCACAACTTGCTCAAGCCAGAAAGGTCCAGGGGCTGGAGCCGGAACAAGACGAACAAGGTTCAGGTTCTGTCTGTGGCTCTTGCGCAGGCTGGCTGGGTGGCCTCGGCCAAGCCCCTTCTCTCCCTTGTGTTCCTGTTTGTAACCGGACGAGGAGAGTCTGTCGCGTTTGTAAAATGCTCTGGGAGCAAAAATAGGCTTGTGTTGAGGACAGTGACCAGCTGCCTGAAATGAATAGAGCCTCTGTGGGGGGTGGTGTTCTGCCCCCCCATTTTAGCTCCCAGTTATTTGTGCTTCCTCAGGGATTTGAGATGGGACAGCAGTTAAACAAATGTCAGAACTGTCTGTCTTCCATAGCTTACGTGCCATTGAGCATTATCTGCATTTTAAACCTATTGCGAGGCCTCTGTTTTGCAAAAAGAAGTCTCTGGCTTGGCAGCTCCATCCCCTTTTGGCTGCTGAGGCAGGAGCCGGTCCCGTCCCGGTGGGACAAGGCTGTACCAGGCTGCTGTGGGATGTGCTGCTCTGCAAAGGAGACTGAAGGTCACCGAATCGTTATCTCTGTGGCTGTTGGCAATCGCCACCGAGTGCAGTGTTCCTGCCATTATAAACCTTTGACTCCTTTCCTGCTGGCTGGCGCTCGTGCTGACGTAGGGGCTTGCTCGGCTCAGGCTTGCTGGGTCATTAGTCCATTGGCAACCAGGGCGGTTGCTTAGCTGACACTTAGTGCTCGAGGGTTGTTTTGGGGCATTTGAAGTCAAAACCAAACCAGAACCCTGACAAAACTATCCCTGGTTGGCTAGATTCAAAAAAAGAGTAGGGCCAAAAACCTGCTTGAAAAAAATAATATTCACAGAATCATAGAATCCTGCCTCCCCAGGCTTGTTGAGTGGCTGAGGTGAGTTTGTAGCCCTGTGAAGCTCTTGGACTGCTCTGCTCCCCGTGCTGTTAAAGAAGGCAGGGCTCTGCCCCAGCCCCGGCTGTATTTTGGGGGTAGTCGAGATGCAGCTGATTTCTGCTATTTATAAAGTGCCTGAAAGTCACTTAATACAACTGTGAGACGGTGAGAGCAAGTGTCAGAAGGCGGCGGTGCTTCCCCTGAGCTCCTCTCCCACCAGCATCCACGGGTTTGTTGGTCAGAGAAGAATCAGAAACCTCCGTGTTGTGCCCCCCCCTCCGAGCTGCCCGCTGCTCCCAGCAATCCTGTTTGCCATTGCTTTTCCAGCTGTTTTCATGCGTGACCCTGAGTGGGTCATCCCACCCCAGTGCCTCCGTTTCCCCTGCAGCGTGGGGACACTGACACTGGTGCCTTTGCGTTGGGAAGATGAGAGGTGCCCTTGGAGCATGGCCGGCAACATGTCCTCTGGCATTTCTCCTCTCTTGGCTGATCTTGTTCGTGCAGGATGCTCCGAAATGTTTTGGGTCCTGTGGACTAGTCCTGGGAAGCCATTAAAACCCACCTTGTTTGGTTGTTTCCTGAAACCAGGGGGTCACTTGCTTGTGGAATGACCTTAGATCGGTCTTACGTGGGCCTGCAGCTGTGTTTCCCAACCCGGTAAATAAGGGTAACTATTCTTAAGGGAACTTTGAGGATTCAGCAGTGATTGCTTTGAAGAATCCTTCCAAACATGTGCCAGGCTTTTGAAGGTCAGGGCTGCTGGCGGCAGCGCTGCTCGGGGATCCCCTTGGCAAAACGCGAGGAGAGACCTCAAATACCCAAACCCAAGCTGGTCTCATTCTCCAGAGGTGGACTCTGCTGCTCTACATTCTGCTGCTAAACATCCCCAAGACAGCCTTCAAGGGCTATATAATTTTAGCTGGAGTTTTGCGGGGCATTGTTGGTTACTGTGGCCTCAGCCCGGGTCTCGCTGCCCTCCCTGCCGGGCTCGGGTTCCCGTCCGAGCCGTGGCAGCCTGCTGGTATCGGCGGAGGACAAGGGCTGTATCAAGGGCGTATCAACTTGCTCTGCAAGTTTAATGAGGCAGGAGGGAGGTGTGTGCCACCTCGGCTCGGATGCCGCTGCCTGGTTCCTCTCCTTGCATTACAGTCAGGAGTGCTGGGCTATTTTGGGCTCTGCTTTATCCGCTTCCATTCGTATTAGCGGAGACCCAAACTTGGCTCTTTTCTGCCCATCTCTAGCGCAGAACCAGCAGCGTGTGGCAGAGACCGGGTTCACCTCTGCTTTATTTATTGTTTGCCCGTGTGCCTTGGTGCTGCGAGTCATGTTTTTGCTGAACGTTCCCTGTGCTGCTCCGAGTCGGGGGCCTGCTGGGACCTCTTTGCTCATCCCGGGACAAAGCAGTAATTCCTTAGCAAATAAAAACTAGGGTGCTGTGTACATGACTCCTTGTTAAAAGCAAATCGTCTGTTGTGAAATAGTTGTGCAAGTGCTACGCTGAGACCCCAAACGTTCAGAGAAAAAGGATACCTGGCCGGAGGAGCTGGGAAGAAGCCCTCTCCCCTGCACCCCAAGCTCATCTTCTGGCCACCAGCCCTTTCCACCCGCCCTCCTCTGATGGTCTGGAGAGGCTGCTCTGCAGTGCCAGGAGGTGCTGGCCAAGGCAAGGGCTCTTCTGGGCAGCCCTTGCTCTGCAAAACAGCCCAAAATACGGGAGACGGAAATCGTGCTGGTGTGGCTGCAAGGTCTAGCTCCGGGGCAGAGCCGGGAGGAGCGGCCACCCCTGCGTGGGACCACTGGGTTATTCTTCACGGTCACTGAAAGCCTCTTTGCTTTCCAGCCTGTGCCTTCGCTGGTCTCTGGAACTGTGTCACCATCAACCCCCTAAATATCGCAGCCGGCGTGTGGATGATGTGAGCAGAGTTTCTTTTCTTTTTTCTGCTGGGAGGGAGGTTTGGTTAATTAGACACCCCTGGGCAAGGGACAGAGCTGCCCCCTTGGGCAGTGGGCACGAGTGAAACGTCCGTCAGGCTCTGCGAATTGCCAGATTTTGCTCCATCGGGTGGATTGAGGTGCTGGGTTTATTCTGTTTGTATTCTTTCTTTACCCTATCATAGAATCACAGAATGATTAGTGGGAAGGGACCTTAAAGATCACCCGGTCCCAACGCCCCTGCCCTGGGCAGGGACACCTCCCACTAGACCAGGTTGCAGTAAATACCCAAAATAAGTCTGGGGCACGGGGGGTTGGGAATTATCAAGAAGGGGGGAGGGAGCACAGCGGGGTCCAACCCTGCCATTCCCTTCTGCCTGCGTTTGGCCGTGGGGGCGGCTGGTCTCGGGGGGGCCGGGGTCATTGCGGGCAGGATTAACTCTGGTTTTCTCTATCTGGAGGCTCAACGCCTTCGTGCTGTTCCTGTGCGAAGCCCCCTTCTGCTGCCAGTTTATCGAGTTTGCAAACGCCGTCTCTGTGAGGGCGGACAAGCTGCGGCCCTGGCAGAAAGCTGCTTTCTACTGCGGGTGAGGATGCTGCCGGGGGTGGTGCGGTGGGTGGTGAAGCCATCCCAGGAATCACCTTGGGGTGCCCGTGGGCGTGCTGCGACGGACGAGCAGCCCGCACCCCGGGGGGAGCGGAGCCTGGCTTTGAGGGCTGCCTCTGTCTTCCAGGATGGCTGTGTTCCCCGTCGTGCTCAGCCTGACGCTCACCACGCTCTTTGGGAATGCCATTGCGTTTGCCACCGGGGTGCTTTATGGCATGTCCGCGCTCGGCAAAAAGTAAGAGACCTGTCTGCTTGTGGAGGGGAGGGAAGGGGAAGGTGGACCTCCAGCCCTCACCCCCATCTTCCTCCCTGAGGCTACGCTTTCCTCTTGTACTAACCGTGCTTTCAGGTGTGAATGCTGCTGGAGAACATCTCCCTGCCACTTTCTCAAAGCCTGGGGAGGGAAGGTGCTAGGGTTGGCTGAAGCTCTGAGCTTTTCCTTGGGAGCTCAGTCCAGGTTGCCCTGTGGGTCATTGAATCACCGAATGGTTCGGGTTGGAAGGGACCTTAAAGATCTTCTAGTTCCAGCCCCCCTGCCCTGGGCAGGGACACCTCCCACCAGACCAGGCTGCTCAAAGCCTCATCCAGTCTGGTGGGTCCCAGCTCTCTTTCTGCAGCCATGGGGGGGGGCCCAGCTCTGGTGGTGGTGAGCACCTTTGGGGGGCTTGGAGAGGGGCCAGCAGGTCTCATTTCACGCCTGGCATCCCTCGGTGCGGAGAGTCCTGGGCCCCGGTTGAGACACCTTTGTGCCAGGCACTTACCCACCATGATGGGCGCCCAGAGCCCACGTCCCCACGCTGTCCCTTCTCTCTGCAGGGGAGATGCCATTTCCTATGCCCGGATCCACCAGCAGCAGAAGCAAATGGATGAAGAGAAGCTCACGGGGGCCCTGGAGGGACAGGCTCTCTGAAGCACGAAAGCTCGGGGTAACTTCTTCTGGACACTGAGATGGTGAAGATATGGAAATCCACTCCGCCCTTCCCTCTGCCCGCTCCCCTCTCCATTGCGCCACGATTTCCCGGGACACTGCAGCAGTTGGAAATCTCAGGGGCTGGGGCAGGCTGTGCCCTCTTCTCACACCAGCAGCCGGACCTCAGCGTGTTGGCCTCCCTCCTCCTCGACCCTCAACCAAATATCTCAGTCCCCCTATTTTTTAATTTATGTTTTTTTTGTTTTGTTTTTTGCTGCAGAGGTGCTGGCTCTTTGAGTGCTGCTTTACAAGCCTGAACAGGTAGACTTTCTTTGGAGTGACGCCTGATAACGAGCGGAGGATGCAGTGCTCATTTGGGATCTGCTCTGCGGAGGGGGTGAGGAGGGGCAGAGCTGCCGTGCCAGCTCCGTGCCTGCGCCGGTCTCCTGGCAGTCAGGGAGCCGCTGGCCTCGTGCCTGGGGACAACCTGCCGTTGCAGATCAGGTGTTTTTAGTAACATCGCTGGCGTGGCCCTTCCCAGGTCTAATACACTAATCCAGGGCTTAACAACACATGGCGATGCCTGAGCTTGGTCTTCCGTTGAGTATGTTTTAACGTGGGTCCAGTTAGGCCAGGTGTCGGGGGCATCGCTGCGCGGGAAGGGGCTTCCAGCAAAAGATCCGTGTAAAGACAAAAACCGCCTCTGCACAGGAGCTGCCGGAGGCGCCGGGGCGGATCCTGGTGCCTACAAAGCACAGTCCCCTCTTCCTCTGGATACAGCTGCGGGCAGTTACTGCAATTTACTTGAATTCTAAGAATTAATTTGTCTTAATAAGAGTACTTTTCTTAAGCTTCACTCTTTTAACTGGGGAAGAAGGGAAATAAGGATTGCTTTACCTCAGCAAAAAAAGTGTGCTATTGCTTGAGCCAAGCGGGACTTTTTGCTGGTGTAAGGGTTACTGATGTGCAAGAGCATCCTTCGCTCTGAGCCCGGGCCTCTGCTCTGTTCGCTCTCACTCCCCGCATCTGCTCCCGTGACCCATCCCTCCGCGCAAGGCACCTGCTCGCGCTTCTGTCTGGCACGGCCTTTCTCTTTGGGCTCACGTTCTTTTTGCGCCAGTCCTGGGCTGGTTTTGCGCGGGAAGGTGGCGTATCCTTCCTTTGCAAACCCAGAGAAATCCGCACCATGTCAGGGGGGGCAGCTGGGGTGCCTCGCGCCTCCGTGCCAGGCTCCATCAGTGGTTCTCGCATTGTATTTTCTGTTCGCTTTGTATCCTGCAGAACAAAACCACTAAGTCCAGATCCGCCTCTTCTTGTCATGCTTTCTTCTGGGTTTAATTTATTTGATTTTACGTTATTGCTTTTTATTTTGATTAGGAAAAAGGGGAATAATTTATTTCTAGTTATTTAGGCATTTTCATGGGACTTCTTTTCTCCAGACATAGGAGAAAGGAGCGCTCTGTTCTCTGTCCTTCAAAGGACCACCTCATTTCATTGCGGGGGGTCTCTGGACCCAGGGAGAGCCCTGGCTGCGGTAACTGGGATGCTGTAACTGGGATACTGTAAAATCCTACTTCAGCCGTGGGAGCATTTCTCAAACTTTAGAAAGTGTGTTGACAAAGTGTGTTGACGAAGTTTGTTTTCCCCCCTCTTCTGGGACCGAGAAGGGAGGAAAAACCGGGCTGTAACTGCTGGGCTGGAGGTTTGTGCTCGGCTCAGCAGCCACGGCAGGCAGCAGCTCCGGGGAGCCGTGACAGCGGGGATCGCAGCCTGTTCTTGCTCCCCTGCCCTGGGAGCTGAGCTCCCGCTGCCACCGACGTTTTGTGGTCCCAACGGAATCACGGGGTGCCAGAGGGGTTGTGCTGTGGCCTGAGAAATGCTGCTGGAGGCTGAGTGCCATCTGTCAGAAGGGTCTGTGCTCCAGCCGCTCTGCGGCTTCTGAGCAGTGTTGTCTTGGAAAATACCTATATAATCCTTTCTTTAGGCACGGGGCATATTCGCGTTAGCAGAACGACACCAGCACCTCCCTGGCAGAGCCTGGGATGGAGCCGCTGCTGGAGGGGGTGGCAGGGTAGGGATGCAGCAGGAGCAGAGCGGTCCCTGGAGACGGGGGGGTGCTGAGCTGCCAGCCCGTGTTAGCTGCTGTTTCTTCCTTGGAGTTCAGGGAGGCGTGAGGATTTACACCAGTCAGGAACGCGGCGTGGGTTTATTTAAACACGCAGGCCCGTGCAGCTGGATGCTGCGTAGCCATGTCGTGCTAAGCCCCTTCCCGCCAGGCCTCTGGCCCGTGATTGCTCTGACACCGGCCTGTCGGGGACACAGAACAGGCACCGCCAGCCCAGGTGCAGCTGGTTTCAATAACGACTGAGCCATTTCAGAGCCCCCAGCTCCCGGCTGATCCCCCCAGTGCATGGGGCACTGGCCTTTCTTGCGCGTGTGTGCGGGGACCGCAGGCTCCTGCGTGGGTCACGCTGCCGGCGGCGATGGGGAGGAACACACCGCAGCCCGCGGCAGTCTGCAGGGGGAAAAGAGCCTGT
Source organism: Rynchops niger (assembly GCA_013400035.1). Classification (NCBI taxonomy): domain Eukaryota; kingdom Metazoa; phylum Chordata; class Aves; order Charadriiformes; family Laridae; genus Rynchops; species Rynchops niger. Next base: position 310,071 of record VXBH01002343.1, on the reverse strand, counting down.
GTCCCTGCGCTGTACCTTTACCGGGTGGTTCAAGTGCAGAGTCCTGCCTGGCACACAGGACATCTGCTTTGATTTCTGGGGGGTTTGGGGAGTTAGGTAGTGTGTAGTAGAGGAATGTTGCAGACTGATGCACGTAGCTACGAGCATGTCTTTGGTAGTGGCTGCCTTGCTCTGTGAGTAGTTCCACGGTAGCTTTAGTGACAGGGGGTGAACGGCAAAGCAGAGGGGACAGAGGAGCACCTGCAGGCTGAGCTACGCCCGCGGTGACGAACCACGGAACTGGTAGGACCCTAAAAGGTTGTGGCCCTGGTGCTGCTGGTCTGTGGCATTAGGACAGTCCCTGGGGGTGGCACGGGCAGACGCTGCTCCAGGTCACCTGGAGGGCTCATTGGCGTGGATGGATCCACTCTGGTCCCTTTGCAGAAGTCCCTCGGACGCCAGCAGTGCTGTCATGCTGTGTTTTGTGGCAGCTGGGTCTGGCACTGGGGCCAAGGCAAGCGAACAATCCGCACCAGCCCTGCCAGCCTTGGCAGGTTGCAAAGCTCAGCTCTGAGCTCAACGCTTTTGTTGAAAATCGGCCTCGGGGACTCTTCCGGGAGAGCTGAGCTGGAGCCTTTGGCCACAACACTTAAAGACACCGGGACTGTTCAGTGTCTCTGTGCCTGCCGCAACAGGAGGTGTCTCAGATCCGAGCTCCAAGAGTGCCGACGCCTACAGAAGCGTGTCTGGAGTGGGAGCTCTTGGGAATTGCGGCTGTCTGTGGTGCAGCTCAAACCGAGCCAGAAGCTGCCATCATGGCAGACGTGGCCTGGTGACAGCACCTATGGCTTTTTAGAGTTGTAGTGACAGTTAGCGGATGGTCTCACCTCCGTGTGGGCCAGACACTGGTTTTGTGGAGATAGAAAGGACCTTTACAGTAGTAGCATCACAGTAGTTCATATGCCCGTTCACAGTGCATGGTGGTTATTAATTGTGTTTAGAGGCACCATCGGGGTGCGTGGAGCTGTGTAAGGATAAATGATTTAAAAGCCCTGCTCTAGAGAGTTTGCAGGCTGAACTCAATCCCCGCTGACGGCATCCAGGCTGGATGGCCAATCCATGGGGTCTCTATGGAAGAGGTGCTGCTTGCCAGGTCTTGGGAAGGCCCCTTGGGAGACGATGGGGCAGAAGTTTTGTTACATGAGGACTCAAGAGCGGGTGACGCAGTGACTACAGTGAGTTGTTGGTGAGTGTGGAAAGACACCTGGGTACTGGCAGTGCGTGTGCACTTGGCGATGGACTGTTACACCGCGCACCGCCCGAGCTGTGCGCTTCTTGCCCACGTGCAATTATACAGCGTGCGGCTCCTCCCTGTCCCATTCAGCCGTGAAGCTGACAGCACTTGTGCATGTCCCCTGGGGCTGTCTGTTGGGCGTGAAGAGAAGAGCAGAAGCTTCACTTTCTGCTGCGTACCCAGACCGCGCGGCTCTGGGCAGGAACGGATTTTGTAACACCGACTGATTCTCTGTGTGTGCAGTGAATAAAAAGACCATTCTACCTCTGGAAAGAGCCACTGTGATTTCTCAGACTCTAAATGTTGTAGCAAAAACGCTCAGACTTTCTATATTGAAGAAAGGATGTCACTCCGACAGTACTTCTCCAATGAGGTTCTCACAGGACCTGAAGAGTCCAACCTAATTTCATATTCGGGCATTTCCTCCTTAGGCCAAGCCCTGGGAAGCTCAATTTATCTCTGTCATTTTGTTGTCTTCAGGGAAGGGTTTCACTGAAGTGAAGATATCAAGACCTGGTCCATAGCCGTGCGAGAAAGCAAATGCTCTAGCACAGGGCTGCCAGAGATCCTGATCTTCAGAAGGTCAGTGGAAACCAGAGGCTCTCAAGACCTCTTGTAATCAGGCCATGCTTAGACATAGTCATATTCCAGCCAGAGCTGAACATCTTTCTGGAAGTGGGTCTCAGCTGCAAAGGTTAGGTCTGAGTTTTGTCTGTGGTTTTGATTTTGGCCCATCTCTCTTCCTCTGTCCCAGGCTGCTTTAAATTATTCCTCTGATAAAAGACATCTTCTCTTAGGTGATTTCTCTCCTCTCCTCCTGCAGGGGATCTAAATAGTAACTGGCATATCTTGAGATCTAGGTCAAATATGCTATGTTACCCCACGCTTCCTTGTCACAGCAGGCTGAAGGTTCCAGGAGCGGGAGGACACAAGCATCACCACCAGCCCTCCGGCTGCCGAGTGCATTTCGGGAGCTTGAGCAAACCATCTCCCAGCTCAGCCTTTGTTGTGCTGCCCTTTTGGGAGGAGTTAGGTTGGACGTGATACTCAGCAAGACCATCTGTTCCTTGCAGCCATAGCCACCTTCTGCATCTGTGTTTTACTTAAGGTTAGGCTCTAAAAAAACTTTTTTAAAAGTCCTTAATCTTGCAGGACACACAGGAAAGGGGTAAGAGCAATTTGCTACTAACTATGCAGTTGAAATCTCAGAGTGATGGAGGCGGAGGCTCCACACACAGCTGTGATGGAGGTGCTTCCACCTTCCTCGTTGTGGATGGGTAAAACCCTGGGGGGGGAAGGACCCATCCCAGTACAAAGTATTGTCAGTACCCACTGTGTCTTTCCTACAGCGAATCACTTGCACTACAGCTGAATGTTTGTCTGTTCCTGTTCTTTGTTTTGTCCTGGATTTTCTTTGTGAACTGTATTTGGTCTTGTTCATTAGGCTTCTAGTGTAATGTGTGTTTTTAGAGCAATAAAAAGTGGCAGCTTTTTATACAAGATATCTGGCTCTGCCTCTTTCCAAGTCCTCAAGTACCTGAGACTCATCGGGGAAGCTGGAGGCTGCTGTGGTCCCCTTGTCACAGTCCTGGTCTGCCTGTCCCAGCCCACCCGCCTGCAGCTCCCTTCTCTGCGAATAAAGGCAACACCTTGCAGTTGGGAGGCAAAAGTGTTTTATTCTTGCAACTACATGAGGAACTTCTACCAAAATGGCTACAGCTGGTAACTCTGTTCCAGCCAAACCCTTGGGCTCTCAGGCTGCGTTGGTGGCTGCCGAGCGAAGGACACGCGTGGTCTCTTGCCCACAGCCACGTGTTCTGTTTCCCAGGACATCTTTATCTCCAGGCTGGCGCTGGTTGCCTGGTCCTATACCTCGGGTTGACGTGTGGCCCAGAGAGCGACAGGTAGTGTTGAATGATGGGAGGAGAGGGTAAAGTTCTAGTTGGCAACTTCAACATCCAAAGCAAGATGGTCATTGCTGCCTGTTCCTCTCCTATTGCCTTTGGAGAGCGCTCCAGCCTCCACCTCCAGCAGCACAACACTTTTCTTTCTTGTCCAATGTCCCGGTTGGAGATGCATGTGGACTGGTGGCCCGGCGTGGCTGGCAGATGGAAGCTCCTACCTCATGAAGGACCTCCGGCCAGTCCTGAAGAAGGCCTCAATCTGTTCCAGGGACCTGCCTTTGGTTTCTGGAACACAGCAGCCTGTGAATAAGACGTTTGCGGCGCAGATGACAGCGAAGAATAGGAAGGGCACCTCGAGGCCGAAGGCTTCCTGGGAAGTGGGACAGAAAGCAGACATGAGCTGGTGCAGGGAGGGTCTGAGGAGGGGCTGATGGACACCCTCCTGGGGCAGTACCCACCACGACCAGGAGGAAGAACCGGGTCAGGGTGAAGGCTGTCAGCCAGCTCACAACAACGCAGAGGCCCGAAGCCACCCCACGGGCTTTCAGAGGCAGGATCTCCGACATCAGCAACCAAGTGATGGGGCCCCAGCCCATGGCATAACCTGCAGGGAAGGAGGGGTAAGGTGAGACTGTTGAGGCCTTGAAGCCCACTGGGGAGTGCAGAAGAGCCATATGCAATCTTGCCCTGCTCCCCCATCAATCATTATTCCCCTATTCATGCTGTCAGTCCTCAAAGTGACTTCAGATGCCATCTTTCTTGGCCTGCCTGCCTTCCAACTGCCTGCCTTCCAACTCCAACTTCCAACTCCAACTTCCAACCCCAAATCTCCTTGCTCTGTATCACCCTGCCTCAGGTGAGAAACATCCCCTCAGGCTGGCACCCAGCCCTGTGCTGTGGGTCCTGGACTCTCGCTCTCTGCACCTACCCATTATGAAGAACATGGTTGCCAGGAGTGGGATGAGGGTGATGTAGTTGGTCGGCTCAGCAGGAAGGTTGGCAAAGCTCACCAGCGTCTTGTTGGCAATGGTGCCATTCTGAGAAGCTGGCATGAAGTGGATGTAGAGCCCCATGGTCAGGTTGGAGACCAACATGACACCAGCTGTGGAGATATGCAACAGCATAGTGGGATCGATGGGTGAGTGATCCCATCTGTGCCAAGGACTGAGCTCCTGGGAACGTCTCTGCTCAGGAGCTGAGCCACCACCAAAGGAAAGAGACCTCCCCTCCTCCCTGCCCAAGTCCTCTATGGCTGACGTTTCCACTCCTGCACATTTGCAGAGCTCCTGGAAATCCTTAAATAAGAGCTTCCCTTGCACAACAGTGAGAGACAGACATACCTGATACAAAAAGAAGAATCTTCCTCCCAGCTTTATCCATCGACACAGCAGCGATCGCCACCGAGAAGAGACGGACCAAGCCAACAAGAGCTGCATCGTACTCTGGCTTCTGCAACGGCAAAAGCAGTGGGGAAGCTGAGATGGGAGAGCCAGGGACAGGGCAGGTTCCTACATGCGTTACCTTGACTCTGGCTGATGACTTTGTCAAAGTTGTCCTCCCATAACAAGGGATGGGAGAAGAGCCTGAAGCTCAGAGGAAGAGAGTGGGGAGACAGTGGGGCCAGTCCTGCTCCCCGTCCTCATGCAGCCTTTTGCAGGGCAAGTGCTTGGCAATTGCTGACAACCAGATGCTTTAAAAAAGGCTTCAAAGTTGGGGTCTTAGAGCTGCAAGGGATTTGGAGCATTGGGCAGCCATCACTGGAGGCGGAGCAGTCCGATCGTGGGCTGGACCCCAGGGCTCACCAGGATGACAGATGTTTTCTTGAATATTGACTGCAGGTACACAAGGACACAGGTGACGCCAGAGAGCTGCTGCAGGAACCTCATCCCCACCGCGATGAGGATGGGCTTGTAAATGAAGGGGTCCTTGATCTCGGCACAGGAAACCCGCCGGTTCTGGAGGGGACAAAGCCAGAAAGCCGAGGTGTTACCACCTCTGGGCACCACCACAGCACCCAGAAGATGGCTCAGGAGTTACACAAAGGAGCCTGGATTTTGCAGTTTTCACGTTACATCTGCCCCGTGCTGGAGGTGAGCCCCATCCCCTCCTCACCTGCTTCCTCACGCTGTCCTTGATCTGCTCATACTCCCGGGCGTAGTCCGTGTCCCTGCCCCGTAGCCAGCACAGCGACCCCAGGGCCTTGTCATCCTTCCCCTGGGAGAGCAGGAACCGGGGCGAGTCGGGCATGAAGCAGAGCAGGACGATCATGGCGAGCACGGGCACCTCCCCTGCGACGGCCAGCCAGCGCCACTCCAGGACCAGCCCTGCCGGAGCAGCACGGTTAGGAGAGGAGTCCTGGCCTTGCCTCCACATGGGCACCCCAAAGTGGAGATTTAATAAATCCAGGGCGGGGGAATTTCCCCCCTGGATTTTTCCATGTTTTTCTCCCAGCAAAAAAGCATTTTCAGCTGTTGTTCAACATGGGTAAATCCCAGTGAGCTCCCCCAAATCTTAGAGGATCCAACAAGACCCTGCAGTGACCAGGGCACACGCTGGCAGGAGACACGCGCGCAGTCTATTGTGTGCTGCCCTTCAGACCTGATGAAGCCTCGGCAGGACCCGGTTCTGCAGGCACGGTGATGGCCACGGGTCCATGCGAGTTACGGATTTATCCGTCTAAGTGTGGGTTATGCACGGGTGATCCTGGCCGGACCCGCTTTGCACACCCACGGTGGTGGCTGTGAGCTAGCTGCGATGGGACGGAATCCATCAACTTGCTGAGAAAGTTGTTTAAAATAAACTCCTCTAAGGCCTTGCTGAGGGTTTCCTGCCCTCCAAACACCGAGATACTTGCCCAGCGCGTACAGGACGAGGGAGCCCAGCACTGCCATGAGCTGAGGACAGGCGCCCAGCATGCCTCTGACCCCGGGGTGGGAGATCTCTGAGATGTAGACCTGGAGTGGGACAACACACGCTTAACCGAGCTGCAATATACAGCTGTCACCACCCAAACCTGTCCTCTGTCACCTCGCAGTCATCCACTGCAGCCAGGGGAACCCTGAACTGCTGAGAAACATCCTCTCGGGGTGGAAACCTGGCCGCTGCAGCGGCGTGAGCTGGTCCTGGTGGGAGGAGAGGACAAACTTGCAGGTACCACGCTTCCTTCCCTCACCCCAGTGTGGGAGAAGTGCTCCAGCAGCACACTCAGCCTCCCGTTACTGGAAAGACGTGCCCCAGGGTTACTCAATTGCTGCCTTCCCCTCTGCATGCAACGTGAGGTCTGCATTCAGTAAACACGGGAGGAAATAACGGTGGGGTGGAACAGGGCAGGGATCGAGGACCTGCCTTCCCTTTTCTGCAGGCAAGAAAGTCCAGCACCACGGGGGCAGCTCGGGCTGGCCGTGCCAGGGCCGTTAACCCAGCGCATCCTCCCCATTCCCAACCGCGACCAGCCCTGGAGCTCTGCTGGTGCCTCCACAAAGCAGCGGGATGCCCCAGGCTCAACTACAGCACCACCCCGTCTCCCACCATGCAAATCCCTGGCAAACTCCTTCCCAGGGCACGTTACCGGGATGGAGGCGGACGTCACGCCGCCGGCGTAGCCCGTCAGCACGCGTCCCAGCAGCAGCATCCCGATCCCCTGGGCGCCGGCCATCAGCGCGTATCCCACGACGGAGGGCAGGGCCGAGAACATGATGCTCAGCTTGCGTCCCAGGCGGTCATTGAGGAGCATGGCGCTGAGCCCCCCCGCCGCCGCTCCCAGCGTGAACACCGACTGTGGGGAGACACGGAGAGGGGCCTCAGTGGGTCCGGGCTCCCCCCGTCCACCCTCTGTCCCCAGCCCCCGGCAGGCACAACCCTGCTCCTTACCCCGAACCAGGATGCTGTGTACTGGTCCAGCCTCAGCGCAGGGCTGGGGTGAGCCTCCAGGGCGGGGATGACGGGCGAGGGGTAAACCAGGGCGAAGCCAAAACTGAAATTCCCCAGGACAGCGGCAAACACAGCCAGGTAGAGCCGCTTGTTGTGGAGGCTCCTGAAGGAGGGAGGAACCAAGAAGGACGTGTTGGGTGCTCTTATCGCACCCGCCTGAAACGTTAACTCTGTCTTGCGGCTTCCCCCAGCCTTCGCCAAGGCTCTCGTGACACCCACGGTGCGGGGGGGGATTTTCCCCGGGAACGGCCCTGCAGAGTCCCCGGCTGGTGGGATTTCTCTGAGCAGAGCAGCAGCCGCTCCTGCCCTGTGGCAGGGGGCGAG
>VXBH01002343.1:292193-302626 GCA_013400035.1 Rynchops niger | reverse complement strand
CCTCCCAGGCACCGCTGATGTTTCCTCTGTGCCGGGCGGTTTTCAGCGGGTTGAACAAACCAAGAAAAGCAGAAGCCGGAGCTGGGCGGCACCACGGACCCAGCCGGCAGCTGGCTCGTCCCAGCGGAGCAGGGAAGGGGCTCCATTCAAGACCCCCGTGCCCCCAGCAGGGTCTTATGCTCCCACAAGAGTTGGATACCCAAACGCGCGCACACCCACAGCTCTGCCAGGCGGGCTCATCCAGCACCGCGCCCTGGGCAGGATGAGACCCCCATCTCAAGGCAACTCGGGACTGACAGCAGCATGAAGCCGCTCTCCCGCCAGTCCCCGCAGCCCAGCGCTCCCGGGATGGGGGGCACAGCCCACCCCACAGCCGGCCCCAGCCCGGCCCTTACCGCAGGTACTCCTTGTCGAGCCTCTGCACAGCCCTCTCGGGGAAGGTCTGGTATGAGAAGCTCGTCTTCCTCACGAGGGGCTCCCGGGCGCTCGGCTCCATGGCCGTGCCGTGGCCGGTGCCCGTCCGCTGCTGCGCCCGGGTGTGGGTGCTGGGGGCTGCCTCGGGGACGGGGAGGAAGAAGCAGCTGAAAGCGAAAGGGGAGAGGCTGCCCCGGCGTTGCCTAATCAGAGAAATCTGTGCCTCGTGGGCTCGCACCCGGCCGGCCTCTGGGGAGGAAACTGGTGGGGCCAGAAAACCAGCAGACAAAGAGCCACGGGGAAACAACGGTGCCCTTCGCCCCGCGCCCACCCAGCCCTTGTCCCTCCCAGACCCCATCGGCACCGAAACCCATCTCTGCAGCGGCACGTACAGGGATGATCCTTGCAGAAACTGTTCCCACCAGCAGAAACGTCCCCTTGCCAAGACCGTGTCTCTCCCCTCAAGGCACTGGTTCCCGTCAGAATGGCTAAATGCTGCTTCTTTCTACAGGAGTAAATTGCATCTGTGTGAGCCTCCACAGGCCACCCTGTGTTTCAACACAGACCAGAGCCGAGGAAGAGGAAGGAGAGGAAACAAGAGGGAGGTGAACATGGAGGGGACACAGGGAGCAGGTGAGGGGGATGGAGAGTGCTGATGAGGATGGAAAAGGGGAGGGTGGCATCTCTACTTCATTGGGTGCAGCTGCTGGGGACCCCGGGCTGCCTATGTGTGCCTTTGTCCCCTCGCTCTGATCCTTCCAGCCCCACGGTGCTCAGCGGGCAGCGTTGTGCTGGGCCATCTGCAGGTCCTGGGGGGCTGCAAGGGACAAACTCACCCTGTAGGCAAGTCGGGGGGAGACATACCTCCTGGCTTTGTACTTGGATTTAACTAGCAAAAGATATCTTTCCATCATTCACCTTAGTCCCTGGTGCTTTTGTGACCCCCTGGGTGGTTTCTGCACCCCCAAGCCTGCCTGGGGGCCCCTGTGACGCTTTGGTGTCAGGCAGGAGCTGTTACGTTCTTCCCTCCGTGCAATCTGGTTCCCCTTCTGCAACCACCAAGCGCCGCATTTAGTGTCTGATCAATGCTGGGGATTTACAGCTGACTCAGGCACTCGGGGGTGCGATTTCTCCGTGGGAGGAAAGGTCATGGAGCAAGGGGACGCCGGGGTGGCAGGCCAGCCCAGCCAAAAAAAAAAAAGAAAAAATTCTAGTGCTACGTTGGTTCCTCCGCAGCTGGTCCCTGCACCCTGGGCACCTCCTCTATCAGCAAATGCCATCGGTCACCTCCCTCGCGTGCATTTTGCTCCGTGCCTCTAGGCTGGCAGCGCTTGCTTGGTCCCACGGTGGCAACGCTCCGTGCAAGGTCATGGTCCTGCATGGGGCAGCAGGGGCTGGGGAGCATCGCTGCCGTCTGCACCTTGTAGACCAAGGAAAACCTAAAAATGAGCGGCCTTAGGGACTTTGAAGAGGAAGGATGCTGCAAATTCACGCAGTGAATTTGCAGCATCCTTCCTCTTCAAAGTCCCTAAGGCCGCTCATTGAGAAAGTTATTCTTCATCCCCCCTGCCCTTCCCAAGCCTCAGCTTTTTCCCCCCAAAACCAGGTATACTGAGTCTCTACAATGCAATATTTGCCACATTCCACCCCAAAGCAGCTGCCTTTCAGCACTACGAGTTAAAAAAAAAGGGCCCCCAGAGCAGGATGCTGGGGGTGGAGGGCTTTAGGGTGATGCTGGTGGGGCTGGTCCAAGTGAAAAGTGGCTGCAGATGCCGAGCAGGATGGGACTCACTGGGGCATGTGGCTGCAAGGTCTTCAGGGGTTGAGGCTTCTGCAAGGTAAGAGCTTGCCTTTTCTCTTTTTCCTCCCTGATTCTTGTTTTTGCAATAAATATCTTGAGCGAGGAGGAAGCTGCGGGCTTGCTGGTTGGTTTTCTCTGGCTCGTTCCATCATGGAGCTGCTTGGCTGCTGGCTTTTTTTGGGGACTGTGGTGGGGCTGAGCGTGCTGCCCTGTGTAGGGTCACACCAGCTCTCTGCTTGTGTCTCTTGGAGGCGTTTGTGTGCTGGGTGTGGGTCCCTGCTGAGAGCCAAGGTGTGAACCCTGCGCTGCTGGGCTGTGGTGTGCCTGGGGGCGAGCGCAAGAAAGGCTTCTGTGCGTGTTAACGGGTCTGCTGCCTGTGCATCCTTTGGATGGTCACATCCCTCCAAGATGAGGGCTGGGAGCTTCCCCTTCGCAGAGGCCAACGCAGAAGCAGGAAGAGATGCTGTGCCCTGACAGGGTGGGGGGAGTGGGTGGCAGCGCTGGGCGCTGAGCTGGCTGTGCGGTTTAGTGGCTTGGAGAGGGAGAAGGTGACTCGGAGCTGACTGCCATGCGAAATGGCCATCTGCGTGCCGCAACGTCTCTCGCTAATGCATGTCCCTCCTTTCGTTTGTTTTTGGAGACCAATGCACTCTGTAGCGAGGGGCTGCAGAAAGCAGGATCTGCGTCTCCCTCTCCCCAGGGCTTTGCGCTCTCTTAGGAGCGGGGTGCTGAGCCCCAGGCCCTGGCAGCTCCCTGGGGCCGGGCTGTGCCTGGGGGCACAGGATGGGTGCTGGGTGGCCGGGGACAGCCTGCTGCAGCCCCTGGGACCTGGCAAAACAAGGCTGGGACCCGGGACCTGCTCTGCTGCCCCAGTGGGGTGAGCCCGGCCGTGCTGGTGCGGCCAGCACATGGGCACACAGGGCTGGAGCCCCGAGTGCCACCTCCTGCCCCAAAGGTCTACTTTAATTCTCATGCTTCCGGCTAAAAAGCAACTATTAACTGAAGAGTCATCGAGCCCCTGTCCATCCATTAGCTGGTTTTGCTGTATTTGTGTGATAATTTAATGACCAAGGCTTTCCCCCAAATAGCCCTGTTTGCGGGAGGCTTTCGGGAGGGAGCAGGGCGATGCAGCGAGGGCTGGCAGCGGCCGCTGCGTTTCCTGGGCTGGCAGCGGCGTGAGGATGGGGCTGGGGCACCTCCTGGGCACGTGGCCACTGCGTCTGCTTGCCACAGACCTTGCAGAAGGACACGGTGTCTGTCCTAAACCTGAAACCACTTGGACATGGGTCAGAGAGGGGTGTTCAACCCAACCACCCTCCCTTTATATTTTTATGTAAAAAAAAAAAGTCCATTGTAGAGGAGCTGTGCGCCAGAGCCGTTGATCTCCCTGAGACGTGAAGGGTTATCCAGTTTCTGTGCGGATTTGTCAACTGCTTCAAACAGGAAATTACTTCGTGTCTTGAAAAACCTCCAAGCACCTGTAACGCCGGGGAGCGCGGGGGAGCTGGCGCCCACGCTGCTCTCGGCTCGGGGAGCCGGGGCTGAGCCCCCAGGCAGGTCCGTCCCTCAGTGACAGGGGGACGGTGTCCCCCAGAGGGATGGGGGTCCCTCAGCCACGGAGTAACAGGTCCCCACGCTCGCTTTGGGTGAGCACCACATCCTCGCTCTGCTCTCCGTGGTTTCTTTCTAAGCGTGCGCTCTTGGTAAGGAATAAAGCACCCACCATCCTGTCCCCGCTCCACATCTCCGTGGGGGCTCTGCTGACTTGCTGTAGGTCCTACCAAAACACGCAAGGGGAGGGGAAGGTGGAAGAAAACCGTATCAGCGGTGTCTCCGGTGGGCTGTGCTTGGCCATCGGCACAGGGAAGGGGCTCCTGTCCCCCTCCCCGCCTCTGCGGCAAGTAAGGGCGCTCCAGGCCCTCGAGGGTGAACTGGGGAGGAAGGAGGCACCCGCTTTGGGAAAGCAGCAGACCGACCCGTGGCCGATTAAAGGGCAATCTGGTTTTGCTGAGAGCTGTTGGCTGCCTCTGCCAGAGTGTTGCATTTCTCCGGCTCAATAGGACCTTCCTCCCCCTCTGACAGCTGTGCAATAGATCATGAGCATATGCAAAAAAATAAACTGCATCAAAGCCACTTGGCAACTTAACTAACCCGATTCATAAATTAATTTCTATTCCCCTTGTAAGGGAGAAATCAGTCACTCCTCAAGGCTATTCGTCTCTATTGCTCATCTGGCCACATCCTTTCATAAATCTTCGTAAGCCTGCGCTGGTGACTGCTGGGTCAGGATGCCGCGATGCTCAGGGGCAGCCCTGGGGCTGGTTTGCCCTGCACTGGGGCAGGGTTGCTTCTCTCTGCATCGCCCGCATCCCATAAGGCTGTAGCAGAGCTGGTGCTTTGCAGGAGGGTGCTGCTCCGGGGGTGATTTCTGGGGAGCACGTGGTCCCCATCGGGGCGGTGCAGAGGTGTGATGGCGAACCAGCTCCTCACAAAACGCGGGCAAACAGCGTGTGCTGGATTTCCAGAGCTGCTCAGGGGGCGGACGATGGCTGCAGGGTGCTGGGGGCACACGGAGGGAAGGTGGGTGCCTGGTGGGGGCTGGTACCGTGCTGGGTGCACCCCTGCGGCATGGAGCTTGTAGAGCTGGGGGAGCCTGAGCTCAGGAGGCAGCTACGGCTGCTCCCCCTGCAGCTTTCCAGGACCCCACGGCTGTGCAAAACGCTGCCTTGCACCCCCCCTCCAGACGGGCATCGTTGCCGGAGCCCAGATTAACTTTTCCAACCAGGCAGACAGAATTCAGCTCTTCCCGGCTGTATCCCTTGCCCCGGCTCCCCCCTCACAGAAAAAAATCACCACCTTTTCAGGCTGCCATCTGTTTATTTTGTTGGACTCGGAACTTGCTGAAATGTCTTTCGATGGATGAAGCAACGCAGAGTAGAAGAACAGAGCCTGGCAGGCTGCATGGTGAGTGGAAAATAGTTTTTTGGGACTTTCTGGAGTTTGAAGGCCCGATGATGGATGTGCATGCGAGGGATGGTAATGGCTTTGTAAGTATCAAAACACAGAGCAAAAGAATAGCTGCCTAATAGACAGAGAAACGTACGTCGGACGGGATCCGCTTCGCCATGGGCGAGAGCGGCGGCGCTGGATGATGGAGTGCTGTGGGGCGCGGGGGCAGAGGCTTGTATTGGTTTAATGTATTGGAAAAAAAGGTACAAGTTTTGAAAAAAATATTAGATACTCACTCTGAATGTGTTGGAAAAGGCTGTGTCTTGCCTCAAAATGAATCTCAAGGAGACCCGCGGTGTTTGCAGGCATCTCTCCGAGGGGCTCGCAGCCGCCCGTGGCTCTGACCCGCCGGGCAGGGCTGCCGGTGCCTGTGCCCCCTGGCTCCCCTCTCGCTGCCTTCTCCCTCTGCTTCTGCCGTCCAGACCTACTGACAAAAGTGATGGCTTTATGTGGAAATTTTGTGGGGATAAATATTTGCCTGTCAGCAATGCTAGGTCAGAGCATGATTTCGCATGTGCAGTTTGGAAATAACATTTCCAAACAAAATTAGAATTTCCCATTGAGGTTTGTTGTTGTTGGTTTTAAGTTGAAAAAGAGTTGAATTTGGGGGGGAGGGGGGTGGTGGTTCGTGGTTGCCACGCAGATGGGAGACTTGTTCATCCCCCCATGCTTAGAGCAAGGGGTTCTGGTGTCCTGTTTCTGACCTGGCTAATGCAGGAGCTGGGATGAGCTGGAAGACACGTCTGTGATCTTCAGCTGGGCAGGGGGTTTACCAAAAGCAGTATGTTTTTTCCTGCTTGTGGGGCTTTTTTTTTCAAGTCACACGAAATCTTGCGACCCACGACTTCCAGTGCCTGCAGGTGCAAGCGCAACGGTGTCACTGGATGAACGGGGGACGTGGGGGAGGATCCAGCCCTTCCCATGCGACGTGATGGCTTCGTCACTCGCTGCATCTTCTGCCACAGCTTTTGGGTGGCTGCTGGCCCGGGCCGGTGTGTGCAAGCAGTGTCAAGGCAGCGCAGAGCCATGCTCTTCTGGAGCCCAAATTTCCCCAGGGCTGTGGTGGCCCCCGAGAGAGGGAGGGATGCGGCCAGCGGTGCTCAGAGCTGGTCCCCCGCGGTCCTTGCACCCCATAGATCTGTGTCTTGCCTTGCTGGGATGACGCGGTCGATCTTGACGCACATCTGTGCAGCGATGCTGCGTGAAAGCAGGGGCTGAGCATCCCCAAGGATGCTGTGCTTTCGGATGGGCCAGCCTTGGAAACAGCTCAGGTTTTCCACAAAACCCAGTGGTGGGCAGGACGAGCTGGGATGTGGCTGCCTCCAGGCGGGACGAGCCCTGGTGGCTCTCGGTGCTTGGTGCTGAGCCATGAGGGGACACTGGCTGCTGGTGGAGATGGGCGAAAACTCGGTGAGTGAGGGATGAAAACGGGCTGCACCGCAGCGACTGCGTCAGCCGGGGTGGAAATACAGCTGAGCTCTGCCAGGCTGTGGGGACATCTCGGGGGCAGGTTTTAGGGGCTGGCCATTGTCCCTCTGGAGACTTGGTGGCTTAGGTGACCTGCAGCCTTGGGAGGACGGTTCTGCCATCACTCGGCTCCGCTCACAACCAGAACGTAGCCACAGGGGCTAAAAATCAAATGTAAAGAACAAGCACAAGAAAGTTTCCTTTCTGAAATACCCTGTACGTTGGGAGCCACATTAAGGTACCAGCAAGGTTTTTGACACCCTGTGTTGGTTGAGAGGTGGCAAGGTAAATGAAAGCACTTTCAAGAATTTTTTTAAGAAATCTTTTCTTTTTTTAGTGTGTCTAGTTGAACTCCATGAGCTGCTGGGACAGGCTTTGAAGTGGCGCCTGTTGCGGTGCCACATCCTGGGTTTTTTTGGGTCCCCCTTCCCTTGCCCATGGGCATTTCTGCTGAGTATTTTTGGAGTGAAGCTGCTTCTGCTTTGATGGCAAGGACTGGGTTTCTTTATGCTTGGGACACAAATCTCCCCCCAAATTCCTGAGAGCTGCTGCCTGCTCCTTCCTTGGCTCCGTGTGGGTTTTTCCTGTTTAATATGATTTAAAAAAAAAAAGGGGGGGGGGAGGGGGGCAAAACAAAACAAATCATTTCCTTGATTTAATGTGAGCCAATTATGGCTCACAGGCTGTTAACTTCATCACCGCTTCTTCCAAGAAAGACCTTGGTAAAATAAACCACCACGCCGGCGGAGCGGAGCAGAGCTGGCAGCTGTGCTGCTGCGCGGGGACCTGCCGTCGGGCTCCGCGTGCGACCGGCACAGCCTCGGCTCGAGCCATGGCATTTTATCCCCCCCTCTCAGCTGGAAAAAAAAACCCTTAATGGCTCTGTCACACACATGCCCACTGAAATATCCGACCACTTGTTGTACATCTGCTGACGGATACCAACTGGAAAGGAGATTAGGGCTCAGACTCGCGCGCTGGGCTGTCTGCCCCTCCTAATGAGGAACAGATTGGAGCCCTCGCCGGCGCTCGAGCGCGGCACGCTGCCTCCAGCGCCCGGCAAATGGCAAAATCAGGAGGGCTGGGGCGGCCGGCGGATACCAGGGTGCGGGCCAGTGTTATTAAACTGCGCCGGCAGCCAGGCACAGCCGAGGCTGGGGCTTGGGGGGACACTGTGTGGGGCGCTGGGGGTCTGCAGTGGGGTGCTGGGGTTTGCGATGAGGCGGTGGGACGCCGGGAGGCGGGGGGCACGTGAGCTGATGCAGGTTTGCAGGAAGGGCTGGCAGCGGGTGTTGGGGATGCCCTGTGGGATGCCGTGCTCCCCCCAAGGGGGAGCTTGTCACTGCGCTGTCCCTCCTGTGACCCCCAAATCGCAGCGACTCACGCATCGGGAGGCACGTTCTGAGCCCTCCAACCTGGGCAGCGCTGGTGTGGGGACCTGGAGCCGGATGGTGTCCGGCCACGGTGAAATGCCACACAGTATGGGTCACCTCTTGCATGGCGTTTCCCAGCCGCTTTGCCTTGGGTAGAAAAGCGCTGGTGGCATTTAAAAGCACCTCGGGGCCGTCCCCGGGAGCAGGCAGCGGGGCCCAAGCTCTTCCCCACCCTCAGCCACAGCCGTTTCCCCGGAGTTTTGCGCGCCGGCTGCGGCACCGGGACCCGCAGACCGTGCGCGTGTTGGGCAGAGACTGCATCCCGTCTCCCGAATCGCTCCGTCCCCTGGCCGGGGGCCAGCGCAGGAATGTTAACGTTTTTCTGCAGCTAATTCGGGGCCGTGGGCAGGCCCAGCGCTGCCTGCTCCCTCCCTCCCCACCGCTGGCGCTTGTTTTATCTCACGTTTCTTTTCAGTAGCAGTTGGGCTGAAAATTAAGATGTGCTGGGGCCTAATTCCAAATAAAAATGCCGGTGTGTTCCCTGCGGGACCCTTGGTTTAACCTCTGAGGTGGCCAGCCCCGCCTGCGGCTCGGCCGTGGGGACACATCCCCATCCCGGGGCTGGGAGCGAGGGCAGAGGGAAACCCGGATCCTTCCCTTTGGTTTTCCACCGGTGGTGGGGTGGGGATCGCTCATAAATGACTTGTCTCGCTGGGAGTTTGGGGATGGCAGCCTGCGGGGTGCCCTCGCTGGGGAGGATGATGCTCTCTCAGGTCCCATGGGATTTTCGTGCTGTGCACGACCTGCCGAGCGCCTGCCACAGCCTGCACCCTGCGGGATAAGGGACGAGGACATGGCTGTGTCCTGTCTGGGGCTGTGACACCATGGTGTCCGGCTGCCACTGATCCCTGGCCGCTGGCAGAGAAGAGCAGGAGAGGAGCAGGATTGCTGCAGTGGCCTATGAAAAGGCAAAGATGCGCTGGGATCCCCATACAAGGGGGGGACGGGAGGCAGCTGCGTCCTCAAGCAGGAGAATAAGGCGCTTCTTATGAGCCCATTTTTGCAGGCACCTTTTAACCCGTTTATCCTGCTGACAGAAAATCTCGTGGATGAAATTTGGAGTGAAAGCAGAGACCTGAAAGCACATTTCTGCTCTGTTGGTGACCTGTTAACGGGATAATCTAGTTACAGCCACCTGTTAGTCCTGGAGTGAATCTCGAGTGTTCTTGGGCAGATATTAATTTGTTTTATTGGCATAACAGTACTCTGCCCCGTGATCCTGGGGTGTCCTCCAACACCCCAGCCCTCGATTGCTTTCCTATTGAAAGTGGCACTAAATACTTTCAATTGCTCTTAAGCGAAAGGAGCTGTGAGGTTTTTTGAAGATCAGGATGCAGCAGATGGACCAGGATTTTATTCAGGGGCCCTTGGGCTAAGCCCTACATGTATTAAAAAAATTTCTTCATGCATCTCCACGGCCTTGAGTTTCTCTGAGTTTTGTGAAAATCTGTGGCTGGATAGAGGGGAAAAAACCCAAATACGTGTCCCTGCCACGGGGGGAGACTGTTATAACAGCTCTGTGCCCACGCTGGGAGCCATCCGGCCACTGCTGTGGCTCCTTTCCCTTCCCACCAGCTTTGCTCCAGCTCCTCTGGGTTTTTTTTTCATTGCGCGTTTAAACCCAACGGGGTGTGTATGTCCCGTCCCCCCCCGCCCCAGCCCCTGAACTCTCCCTCACCCGCCCGCAGCAGGTAGGGGCAGCCCCGACCCCTCGCTCCCAAAATTCATTTCCCCTGGGAAAGCCTCCTAAGCCGGTGACACATCCCGCTGCCCCCTGGGTACCTAACGGGCGAGCCAGACCTCGCAGGAGGATGAGATGGGAAAATTTGGGAGCGAGACGAGCAGGGTTTATACGGGAGAGCGACGGGAGGTGCCATCCCTCCTCAATCCCCGTCTCCTTCCAGGGGCTCCCTGGCTTTTGGGGAGCACTTTCCTGGGTGTCCGGAGCCCCTGGGGCTCTGCCCGTGTCTGGAGGAGCTCATGTGAAACCCATTAAAGGTGTAAGGAAAGGGAGCACGACGGTTGGGAATCATTTTGTTTGGGTTTCTAAAACGTGCGCATGAAAACACTGTGTGGTTTTCTGACAAATTTGAAACAGCGCTGCTCAATTCTCTCCAGCGCTGCTACTGTTGATCTAGCAGACTGTAAAGCATTTATTGGAGTTGCTTGAGGCGAACTTAAGCATCTGTGGAATAACAAGTCCAGGAAGTAATTGCATCCACAAGGAAAATATTTTTATGTATAATTCAGTGACCCATTTTATAAACATTGCGGTTCCACCTTGGACTTTTTTTTTTCTCCCTCTCTTT
>VXBH01002343.1:262283-292163 GCA_013400035.1 Rynchops niger | reverse complement strand
CCGCAGCCGTCCCTATCCAAGCGTCTGAGGTTAGCGAAATATGCAGGGTTGTGTTTGGTGGCTCCGTGTTGGGTAAGGCAGGGCGCTGGGCGGGAGGTACGGAGGAAAGCCCCGGAGCTGCGGGGGGAGGTGGGAGTCTGGCTCCGGAGGTGGCACCACGGCGGGGGACGCTGGCGCTGGGCACTCCGGAGGAGCAGAGAGACAGCGCGGATTGCTCCTGCCGAGCTTGGCAAGCAGGGAGGAATTGTTTCAGGGCAAGGGCTTTTCTTTCTTCCTTAGCAAACCAGCTTTACGAGAAGATGAGTCATTTACAGCCTGGGTGGCATCACGCTTGGTGCAGGGCTGCGGAGCCCAGGGGGCTCTGTGTCCAGTTTGGGGGATTTTTTTGGGGGGGGGGGTCGTTTCCATGCAGTACAAATGCATCCCCCCGCCCCACCTTTCTCACCCGTTTGCTCTCGCGGCACAGCGCAGGTGGGAGCTGGAAGGAGCCATGGCACAAAGACGCTCTGGAGGGGACTGGAGGGTCCCCAGTGTGGCAGCCTGGGCACGGCTGGTTTGGGGACCAGCACAGACACCGGCGTTTAAATAGGCGATAGCGTAAGAACATAGATGTGCTCTAACAGGACAAAGTATTGAAAAGATAAAGCTGCAAAACACCGTATTAAAATCGCGCTTAATTGCTGTGGGGTTGATATCGTGGGGGTTTTGTAGGTGTGCTGGCACCAGGGCCGGGGTAGAGCTGCCCCTCCTGGGGCAGGGGGTGGGATTGGTGGCACGGGACCTCACTGCCCCGTGTCTTGCTTTGTGTGCCGTGGATTTGTTGGCGTCTTTAGTCTCGGGGGGGGGGAACAGGCTGACCCCGTCTGGATGGCAAATGGCATGTGGGTGCTGTGCCATGAGACCAGCTGGCATCCTGTGGATCCCCACCCTCCCTGCAGTACCCGGGTGCCTCTGCTATGGGGGGGGACCCGTGACCCCCCAGCAGGCAGCGAAGCTCCGGCTCCCGCCCTGCTGGCTCTCCCTGTGCACAAGGCATGGCTCCAAGCCAGGCAGCGCTGAAAACTGGAGGGCAAACCTTGAGTCGGAGGTGCCAGGCGGAGCCTGCCCTGCTTTTTCCCCTTGTTCCCGTCACCCCCAAAGCGCCGTGCCCCCGGCGCGGCCACCCCCCAGCCCATGGAGCGGCGATGCCGAGGGCAGCCACAGCCCCGGGGCCGGGCCCCCCTCCAGGAGGGAGAAGAAAACAAAACAAAACAGGCCTGGGAGTAAATATTATCTGAATATAAAGGAACGCGATGTTTCTTTGTATGGGTCTAGAATTTCTGCCTTTTAACAGCTAACCTTGACTCAGCCAATATCCACAACATGCAGCCCTGGCCAAAATATGCTGGGCCTTAAAGTACCACAACAGCTGTTTTTCTTGCTAAAATATGACATTAAATTTTTTGGACGGCTGGATGCTTCCTTGATGAAAGTGGAATAAGGGGCTATTTTTCCTCTTTTTCTCTCTCTCTCTCTCTTCCCCCCTTCCTCCCGTCTTTCCTCCTCCTTCCGTGCAAGGCGATAAAGCCCGAGCCTTTGCAGACATCCCGTGCGGGCAACCGGCCGATGTGCCCGCGGGGCCGGACCCCGGCTGCAACCTGAGCGAGGGGGGCTGCTGCTCGCTGAACCCCCCCCTTGTTATTCCTGGATCCCTCCCACGCCCCGGCAGAATCGGCGCCAGCAGCAGTTACAGCCCTGACATCTTGTTTTGCTGATGGTTTGTAGTATGTCAAAAATGTTCCGCCCTTAAGACGAGGGCACCGGCGGGGGGGCCGGGGGCGGTGGGGCTGGTGGGTCCCCCGGTGGGTTTTGCACTTTGGACCCCCCGTCCTCACAAGAGAGACGGTTTGGGGCTTTTCAAGAGCTCCAGCTGCAGCCAGCGGTGCGGGGCAGGAGCCCAGTGGCCACATCTGGCCCCGTGAGCTGGTGCTGGTCCCTGTCCCCAAACCAACCCGTATTTGGAGAAATCTCTGGTGGCGTGAGCTGGTGCTGGCCAGGATTTGCCCCTCTTTCCCCTGCCATGGCTGGGAGGGTTTGCAGCCAGGCAGGCGCCGGGGTGGTGCAGACAACGCTGCGGTGGCTTTTGGTTTGGCAGTGCCACCTGGGTGTCACCCGGCATGGCGGGTGGCTTTCCGGCCAGCGTGTTTGTCCACGAGTGCTTTTGTTGGAGGAGCTGCATTCCCCAGTCACTGGGATGGGGATTTGCAGTGAAGTCACTGCCCTGGGTCTTAAAACATGGGAATGGCCGCGGTGGGAGCAGGGATGCACGGAGGGATGTGCCCTGGCTGGTGCTGGCAAGGTGGCTCTGCTTGGCGGCGCTGTGGATACCCACGACGGCATTGCCCAGTGGCACCGGGGTGTGGGGCAGCTCAGGGCACCCTGGGACGCCTGAAACCCATGCATGGGTGAAGTGGGCAGCGTTAGGATGGAGCATCCGCTCCGCTCACCCCTATCCCCACCTCTCTGGTTCTTGCCCGGCTCCCTGTGCGCTGCTGAGGACAAAGTCCCTGCTCTCCATGCCTCGTCCTCCCCTTCTTTTTCCTTTTTTAGATGATCAGTGGGATTTTCAATGGGAGACAGAAGAATTTTTAAAAGGAGGGAGGTGGGAACCAAAGCAGGATGAGGGTTTCACCGTCCAGAGCCTCCCAGGCTCTTTTATTTTGACTGGGATCTGACATATCACGGGGTGATGAACTGGGAGTATCGGGGAGGTGCTGCACGGGCAGTGTGGCATCGCGGCCGTGGGGTCGGGCTCGCGGGCTCCATCCCTGACTTGAGGTTACTCATTGCTCTCCTTATTTATCAACAATTTCGCTGCAGTACCTTAATTATACCTAACGCTGGATCCATCGCACTTGCTGTGTGTGTATTTATTCAGGGGGACCCGTGAGTACTCTCGGGGATGGGGATGCGGCCAGGGGGTGCACGAGGCGCCGGGCAGGGTCCCCGCCGGTACACGCGCGTGTGTGTAGAAGGTACGTGTTCCCCTCTCCCTGGCCGGCGAGCATGTGGTTGGAATTAGCAGCGCGGCTGCAGGGGGAGCGGGCAGCTGGGTTTCTCCGGAGCGTTTCAGTGCTTAATCTCTGAAGAATGCAGAATGTCTGTCTGGACGCCCCGGCCAAGATCAACTCCACGGCACGGGGAGGCCAATATAAACGTTCATGTTTTGTGTCACCGAGATTTCATTAGATGTTTTTTATGTAATTGCATAAGTCGAACTACTGTGATGAAAATGCCACAGCGAACAAACGAGATGAATTGTGAAACCTCTCCTTCGAGGAGACGCTGGCCTCCTCCGGACTGCGGGGATCCAGCTCCAGCCTCTTCCAAGGCGCTTGTGACCTTTTTGGATAAATAAGAGGCTGTTTGCCTGTGTCTCCCCCGGCTTCACCCCTCACCCTGACGTCAGGGCGAGCGCTGGCCTCGGCCGGGCAGCAGGTCTCCCCGTGGCCGGCGGAGGGGCTGGCTGACCCCGCGCTCTCGTGGGCTCCCAACCCTCCTCCGAAACCCCGGGGGAGGCGGCGGGGCAGGGGGGGAGGAAGAAAAATCTCTCCCGTTTCTTGGCCATCCGATGTCCGAGTGCTCTATGGTATCTGAGTGATATCACCAGCCTCTCGGTTTCTCACTTTAGACCCCTGGTAGAGGCGGGGAGGGCGAGCTGCAGGGCTCGGCTGGCATTTGCAGCCCTGCTGTGCCCCGTCCCTGTCCTCTGACCCTCTCCACTAATGATAACAACTTAGTTAACCTGTCCCTTAAAGGCCTGGAGTGTTCCCCTGATGATATATGTTAATTAGGCCTTAATCAGTGCCTGCTCGGTTCAAACACAGACACGCTCCCTGATCCCAGGCTGCTGAGCACCAGGACAGGACGGTACCGCTCCTCCCTGGGATGCAGGGGCTCAGAGGGGCGGCATCCCAGCACCCGCCGCCTTCCCTGGCCATTCCCCCATCCCAATTCTCCTTGGTGGCCTGGCAGCATGGACACCAACATGGGACGAGCAGCCGGACCCAGCAGGATGGCAGCCTGGCACCAAG
The DNA here is from genome assembly GCA_013400035.1 of Rynchops niger. Taxonomy (NCBI): domain Eukaryota; kingdom Metazoa; phylum Chordata; class Aves; order Charadriiformes; family Laridae; genus Rynchops; species Rynchops niger. The sequence continues at coordinate 288,090 of VXBH01002343.1, read as the reverse complement.
ACGGGGGTTTTGCTCCCAGGGGTGGTTTTCCTGCAGATGCCCAGCGGGGATGGGGCCGGCGGCCGGCAGCACGGGAGCCCCCAGGTGCTGCATCCCTGCAGCGGTTTCTGCGAGACCGGCTGGAACAGTCGCCCTCGCCGCAGACACATCTGCTGGGCGGGAGGGCTTGGAATTTGGGATATTGTTTTTCTGGCGGGGAGCGGTGGGTGCCAAAAGCCTGATAAATTAATCACCTCTGACATGGGTCAGTCCAGCTTCTGGCGTGCGCGGGCTGGGCCCCCCGAGCCGCCGAGCGGAGACGGTGCTGCTGCAACGCGAAAGTTCATGACGCAGCGGGGCTGGGAGCAGCTGCCCTGGGAAGGAGCAGGTTTTGGTCGGGCTGGGAGGGGGCAAACGCTGCCGGAGGGGGGCTCAGCCATCGTGCTCCCCTGGGACGGCCGGCTGTGGGAGATGTGGCGGCATGACTCCTGCCAAATGCGTGTGCCTGCCGATGCCACCACCTGACAGTGCTCATCGCCTGTTTTGGAGCAGGATGCTGCACGCTGCTGGCCCCCATTCGGAGATGGGGATGTGTTTAGGATTTGTGCAGCTCCTGGCACAGTGAGGTCAGGGCTTGCTGCAGCCCTACTGCCAGGGGGCACACAGGGCCCGGAGGAGGCTGCGTGGGACGGGGATGTGCGGCGTGCAGGAGATGTGCAGGACATAGCAGCTGCTGCAGGTGACAGGCAGCATGCTGCAGCCCCTCACCGCAGTCCCCGCAGGCAGGTGTTTGCTCCTGGGGGCTTGGGGCTGGGTGTCCCACCCTGTGCGTGCAGGTGAACCCGGAGCTGGGCCTGTGGGGTGATGCTGGTACAGCCCAGCGCGTGGTCCATGGTGGGAACCGTGCTTACCCCCTCCCATGATGAGCGGCATCGTGGACCCGCTGCGGTGGGGCTTTGCTTTGTGGAGATCCGAGCAATCTGGTCCCTTTGCTGGTTGCTGAAGCTCAGGCTGAGCCCGCACCTCACCAGGCTCCTCCTGCCCTTGGGGAGGGGATGGGGGCTCATGGGGCTGTGCCGGTATAGGGTGTCCATCCCTGGGGGTGGCAGTCCCCGACCCTGGAAGAGTCCCTGCTGCTCATGGTCATCTCCAGTGAGGTGAAGGGCTTTGCTCGCCCACTCCTGGTGTTTCTGCGCTGCTGGGAAACCAGGGGGATTTTTCTGTTTTTAAAAACTCCCCTTACTATCTGCCTCCTCCACATTTTATTTTCTCTCCTCTCTCGTTTGCTGCTTCCCTTCCCAGTAACCACCAGCATCTCTCCCCCTGCCAGCAGCAGAATTAGCTTTAACCTTCCCCAGTCTTTCCTGGGACCATTTCTGCTCAGGAAAGGAGAAAGAAGGAAGTGGAGCGGGGAGCAAAGCTGGGAGGAAAGGGTCCCAGTGGGGTCTTTGAGAGCGTTATGGGCTGCGTTTGTCCTTCTCATTCACCAAGGCGTTTACAGGCGCCGCGCAGGGCAGGGCCGCGCTGCTCTGGCTGGCAGGAGCCCCTCAGGGCAGGAGGTGTTAAGACACAGGGCATGTGCTGCAGTCTGCATTGGGGATGGGAGCAGGTCTCATCAGGACGATGCAGAAGCCTCCCTCCGTCCCTCCTTCCTTCTCAGCTTGCTCTCCTTCTCTCTNTTTTGTCCAGACATAATTAATGTAAACCAAATGCTTTGTGCACAGCTGCTGGCATCCTGAAACCGTTTTGTGTGTGGTCTTTCCTTTAGCCTGGACAGAGATGGAGCAAAACTCTGAGCATTATCCCAGACCTGCTTGGGTAAAGAGCAGCATCTATTGCACAAGAGGCACCTTGAGTTCCCCTCCCGGGATGAGGTTGTGCGATGGCTGGTTGAACTGGTTTAAATAAAGCCACGGAGCTGCCCAAAAACTTCATCTCCCAAATCCAGCCAAACCCAAGCTCAACTTTTCTTGCTGGTTGGAGGAAATTTTCTTAACTGAAACCCCAAATATCTGTCTCATTTTCGCGGCTGCCTTTCTGTGTCTTGGTTCCACGGGGTTGGATGTTAATGTACCAAAGCTCCTGCGGGAAGCATGTGCTCGTGCTACGTCTGGCACCTTCAGACCCAGGGAACAGCGAGATCTTGTGATTTATTTTTTTTCCAGCCAAAGGGACAATTTCTGATCACTGCTATCACTTGATACTGCCACTGGAACTTTAGGACATGAAGTGGGAGGGAAAGAAAGTATCTGGCCCTACTTGTTAGGCTCCCAGAAGCCCAGGCAGCGGCGGAGCATCTTGCATCCCAAGTTGCTCCCGACCACCCGCAACCCCTGGATTCCCCGTAGCGCCGGTGCCCGGGCTGAGGGGCTCCGCATCCCACGCTCCCCTGCCAGCGCTGCCCCTGTGGCCGCCCCTTCCCACTCCCTTGCAGACGGCGCTTTTCTCCTCCATTGCTCCCTTAAAACCCCAGCATGGCATCTGGGATCATCAGCCACAAATAGCAACTTGCATGTCCCACGTCCTGCTTGCTCAGCGGTAGCACTCTGGGTGTGCTGGGAGAGGTGCAAGGTACCAAGGGATGCTCGACTTTGGAAAAATCAACCTTTTTTTTTTTTTTAGCGGACACGATCCTGCCGCGGTGCGGCGAGGGCAGCTGAGCATCTCCAGCGTGCCAGCTCATCCCGGGCCCTGCAGTGAGTCAGTGGCTGAGCATTTTGCAAACGTTTAAGCTAAATGGGAAGCATCTGAGGGCCCTGCCGTGGACGTGCTTTGGATTCCAGGGTGATTAGGATGCTGCAGATGCCTGGGCGAGAAGGTGGGCCGGGTGGTGTTTCTGGGAGAGACCGCTCTCACGTTTCTGCTCAAAAACTCTCCCCGTGTTGTGGCTGGGAGCTGGGGGGGCCTGGGGGGTGACACCTCTTGAGTGCATCCTCCCCATGGAGACCGGGGCACGTCTTGCGGTGGCTTCTTCTGGGGTGGCTCTGAGCAAAGAGCTGAGCAGAAAACCCTTGTGCGATGGAGCAGTCACAGGTTGGGGCAATATTCGCAATTTATTTTTCTCTTCCTCAAAGGTGTCAGTCTGGAGAGTGTCTGCATGCATCCGCACAATATTTTAGGGGGAAAAAAAAAAAAAACCAAAACAAAACAAGCCAAAAAAACCTGACTTTCTGTGGAAGACCAGTTTCCATGGAAAACTTTCAGGCAGCCCACGGTGGGGTGCCTGGAGAGGCTCGCTTATGCAGAAGGGGCGATTTCTGCTCTCAGCGCTTGGTCGGGTGATGCTCACAGGGGAGGGGAAGGGTCCTGACTTGCAGGGAAATGGTCCCCCCCACCAGCCCCATGTCCCCGCACCCAGCCCTGCTCCGGGATGCTCCGGGGCCATGGGGCTGGTGAGCACCAGAAAAGGAATTGTCTGCACCGAGTGCCCCGCAGCTCCCCAGCGATGACAATTTTAAATGAGTGAGAGGTTGAAAAATAGCGAGTGAGATTTTTTAAAAGGTCACCTTGGCCAAGGAGGCAAAAATTCTTCCTTGCGCGAGCGAGATGCTTTAGGAACTGCCTTAAAATTAATCCAAAACATCAGCCCAGCTCCAAATGAGTGGGACTTGGCAAGACGGCTGGACACATTATCTTTAAATATAGGCAGGCATCCCGGAGGGTTTCTGGTGGTTTTCCTGGTCACTTCTTATTCCTCCCTCTCCCCCTCCGCTCCCCCCTCCTTGCATAATTCTCTCTATTTTAATGCCTCTTTCCACATTTTGGGTAGTCGCTTGTTTATTGGTATGAAGTCTCCCTGAACCAGGCAGGGTTGCAACACTGCAAGAGCTTTTGTGCCGGGATATTTTGCTGGCACCATCCCTTTTCCTGGGGAGGGCATTGCCCGGGCGGCCCCCGGCCTCTGCCCAGAGGAGGCTGCGGCTCTCAAGGGATGACAAAGGTTTTCCAAAGGTGGAAACGCCTCTGGCTTTTGGGTTGGGGCTCTGATGGACCCCAATCTGTGCAAAATTAAGGTGAGACCTTGTGTGCTTCTGACCCTCTGTGCAGCGACCCGAGAGGGTCCTCATGGGCCCCAAAACTCCTGTGCCGGGGGCAGTGGTGCCTGGGTTGCAGGGACAGGCTCTGCGGGGCTTTCCTGGGCTATTCGTCTCCCTTTATCCTCTTCCCGCCCTAAATCCCAGGCTGGGGGCATACAGAAAGCGAAGGGGACTGGCTTTAGGCTGGGAAGGAGAAGCAAGCCCCTTACCACCGAAGCAGGGAGGCTCCGGACCTGCTCGGGCTTTGAGGAGGGCTGTTGGACATGTCTGGATGTACAAAGACACATCTGTCTTTAATCCTTCCCTCTGTAACCGAGACCGGGTCCGGGCAGAGCCACAGCAAACCCTCGCCGCCTGCTGCAGGTATGCGTGCGACTGCGTTTGGAGGGCCCTGGCAACGCGGCGGTGCTAGACCATTTTTAGAGCCACATGTTCTCGCTAAACGCAGCTTCCTATTGACTTGTTAAACATTTGCTATTTATCAGATTTTGCTTTTAAACTGTCTGTAACAGTCTGGGAGAACTTGTGTCAAAATCCCTTCCAGATGTGAAGGTGCTACCCGATACTTTGGTTATAACCTGGGCCCTTGCTCCTGCTCCGTTCAGATTAGCTCAACTACTGTGAAAACGAAAACGCAAATAAAGACATAGAAAGAGAGGAGAGACGCGTATAAAACTTCCCCCAAACCTTCCCTTTTACAGGCAAAACAGATCCTGCCTTTATAAGGAGATTGTGAGTTTTATCAGCGAACATTTGCTTTGCTGGAAAACCACAGGTAAGCAGGGGGGAACAGCCACCCTTCCCTGTCTGCCCACGCGGGTGTTTTATGAAGCATTATTGACTTTTTTTTCTCCCCGTTGAAATAATGTTTCTTAGGGTCTGGGGCTTCCAGACAGATCAGTTCGTTTTATGAGCATCAGATGATGTGTGCAGTTGGAAACCCGAGCGGTTCCCTTGCCTTCGGAGCACACGGATCAGATAGCGACGGTTCGTTAAAGGCGGTTGTTAAGGTTGGGAACTTTTCTTAGCGGCACCCGCTCTGCGGATGCGCTGCCCCGTCTGTCTCCAGAAGAAGCTTTGGGGCCACAAGATATTCCCAGATTAAAACAACTCTCGCTCCATGGTGTCTGTCAGATTGTATACGGCCGGAGCCAGCTCCCATCGTAGTGAGGGAGGGTTTTTCCACTGACTTTAAGAGGCGCTGGACCAGGGCCATCCTCTGTGTAATGCGGATCCGGGAGTGTGCGTGATGCACTGCATGATGACAGAATTTCTGGGAGATTGGCCTAAACCAAAAACCTTGGACCGCCGTTCCCTGGGACCGCTCTGCCGGAGGAACGGGGAGGCTGGAGACACCCAACCTGGACCCGGAGCGAGTTTTTGCAGCTGCGAAAGCATCCCCGCAAGAGCCGAGCGAGCCCGGCTGCTTCGCATCTCCCCTTCCCCGGCTCGGGGACTCGCCGCTCGGGTTTGTTCGCTTGGGTCGAGTCCACCATCCGCATCCGTCTCCGGCGCTGCCGGGGGGGAGCGGACACCTGCGAGTGTGCGAGGGGCTCCCTGGCCGACCCCCCGGGAGCCGAGCGGCTCAGCCCGGCTGCGGCGCTGCAGCCGAGCTCCCCCCTGCCCCCAAAATACCCCATCGCTGCCGGAGGCTGCCGAGCTGAGCCGCGCCGGCATGGGGCTGCCCTGCCCACGCCAACCAGGCTGGAAAGTTTGGTTGGAAAGTTTGGTTGGAAATCTTGCTGAAAGGCTGAGAGGAAAGAGGAGGAGAAGAAAAATCTCCCAGGACGTTTGTGTGGCGTCGTTTTAAGCAAAATCTCGATGAGTTGATGTTTTTTTTCTCTTGTTGGTGCTGGGTTGGGTAGCTCTGCACCCACGCAGGAGGTACCACTGTACTGACCCCCCCGCCTGCATCTGCTCTAACTCCATACTGCGCCGCCGCAGAAAGGGGGTGTTTCTGCAGAGCAGCACCAGCCATGGCAAATCCCACCCAGCTCTTCTTGGGTGCCCCTCGACTCCTCTGAAGTGCAGGAGATTTTCTTTGTGCACCCCGAACATGGTATGCGTTGGGGCTGGGGCAGCTGGAGCGAAGCCGAGAGATACCAAGTAGTCCCAGATAGGTGCTTCCGTTGCTCCGTCTCCCCTTTTTTCCAGGCTGATGGATGGGGCTGGTTTCTCATAGTGCATCTGTGCCGTGTCCCAGGGCTCCACAATGTCTGTGTAGGACATCGGTGGTGAGTCCCCTTCGTCCCTGCATCCCTGCTGTATCCCTGTTACAGGACAGACATCTCCTGCACATCACAACCAGAGGGTGATGGAGGAACCCAGGTCAAGACCTCTCCCTTGGGCTCCCCACAGAGCTCCTGCCTCTACCTGCACGAAAAAAATCACTGGTTTTGAATTTCCAGGGAAATCAGGTTTCTTTGGTGCTCCCTGGGGGGAGGCAGGACTTCTCTGGTAGTCCTGGTGGATGCATCTCCTTGGGTTGTCTATCTCCGCTTCCCATGAGCTACATCTGCCTTAGGCTGAAGCAACGGCACTTTCTGAAGCAGGGTAGCATCAGCACGGCATAAAGGGCATAAAAACGGTTAGAAGGAAAGCCATGGTCTGTGAGTTAACCTGGCAGGGCTGGCCAGGCTGTCTCGCAACTTGAGCCCGCACGGAGGAACGGCGGTATGAGGGTGAGGAGGGAAGAGCAACGCGTGGAAAATAACCCGAAGCGGTCTTTCAAAATCACAGGGTGATAAGGCATTTTCTGGAGTGCCCCATACAGCTGGAGGCAGAAACCAGGCTTTTATGTTTTGGTCTGGCTAGTTTTTCACTTTCTGCAGCCAAAGGGATCTGGATAAAGTTTGCCTGGAAGATTAGCTGGCACCGAGCCTGACTAGACATCTCTGGAAGCCTCCCCTGGAGCAGGAGTAGGTCCTAATTCCCCTCTCATCCTGGTCCTGCTGTAGGCAAGGGTGGGGGAACGTGTGTCCCCTGGAGGGGACGGTTCCACCCCATCGTTGCCCGCTGGCCCCTGCCCCTGCTGTGAGATCCCAGTGGGGCCAGCCCTCTCCTGCTCGGCAGGCCAGGTCCCCGTTCCTCCGGCCGTGGGGATGCTGGGGAGCACGCAGAGGGGAGCCAGGTCCCAGGGGACCCCTGCCACCGTGGTCCCTGCGTGTGGCAGAGGCGATGCCCGGCAGCCCGAGGGGTGGGCTGGGAGCACGAAGCCTCGGCACCGGTGCCCGGCTCTTGTGGCTTTGCATCACCCCTGGCCTGGGGACACGCATCCTTCATGTGGTCTGTCCCAACGCTGAAACCCAGCGGGGAAATGGGGTGTGCGGGGGCCCGCCCAAGCAGGGCTGGCGTCCCCCAGTGCCAGCACCGGGTCCGGCACCGGCTGCAGGGTCCGACCACATCTGAGCGGCTGGCTGCGGGGCAGAGCCGGCAGGGAACGGAGGCCGTGCGATGCCGTCCCTCCGGGGCCAGCGGGCACCCCACACTGTCACGGCGGCCCAGACACAAAGCAAATGGGCTTTTTTGCTTGGGGAGACATGGTGGAGCAGGGGGGAGCCTGGCAGGCTCCTGCCCGCCCTTGTCGCCGCTCTCTGCCGCTGCGCTGGTAGCAGATGCTGATGCCTCTGGAGCAGAAAGCCCCGTCCCGCCCGTCTCATTCCTTTTTTCCTTTTTTCTTTCTTTTTTATCCCCGCCCCCAACTCAGGATGATCTTAAAAAAAGCCCGGGCGGTTTGGGCTTCACAAAACCCAAATGCCTTTTGCAGCATCAAGCCCGGATCCCATAAGTAATATCCCAGCGTTCGAGAATAAGACAGTATATGAAGTAGACGGGGAGCTATAAAGACGCTTTAAAAGGGGCAATAAAAGTTTTCGGTTTCATATCGTCTTACCAAAGAAGAGAATAACAGAGAAGCAGGAAATTTCAGTAGCAGACATGACAAAGGTCACAGCACTCAGACTGCACCTTAGACGAAAACACCTACTCTTATGAAAACAGCAAGAATTTTTGGCAGGGGCTCAAGAGCTCTTACAGGCAAAGCTCTCGGCAGCGCTAAAAGGTTACAAGAGACTGTTTTGTCTACGTTGCTGTAAATGTTGATAATATTTCCCCGCGTTTGTGTTGCAGGGGATATCCTGCCCCTGTGATAGCAAATTCAGCCCCGTCCACCTTCCTCCCGGGTGCGGGGTGCCCGGCGCTGCCGCGGCGGGGGCTGGTCGGGCAGGGACCCCGCGGACGTGCCCGGCTGCGATTCGGCCCCGAGGACGGTCGCTGGTCCCACCGCGGGTGCAAAGGGACGGATGGTTTGCCTGGAGCAGTGCCCTGGGGCATCAGAGGGGAGAGGGGAAAAAGCACACCTTGCCTGGGATTTTTTTGTATGCAATACACTTTTTTTTATTTTTTTTTTTTTTTTCTTTTTCTTTTTTTGGTGTCACACCTGAATACATGGCAGGTGGGAGCAGGAGCTTTCATTTACTCAGCTGGGCCTTAGCAAACGCGCCCTCCTTGTTTGCATGGGGTTTGCCAACCTGTTTTCCCTCCCGTTCAGCCGCAGTAAGGCATCGCGGTCACCCACTGCCTCTCCTCCCAGCGCTTTATCTGCTGGGCTCCCCCCGTGCCCACGCCACCCACCAGCTGCCGGGGTTTGCTGCAGGGTCAGGCACGTTAGAAGGACCAAATAGTCACAAAATGAGTCGGGGGGGTCAGGGTGCCTCTGATCAGCCGCTGCAGCAAGTGGCAGAGGGTGTGCGGAGGGATGGAGGTTGCTGGCAGTGCTGGTCAGGCTGCGGGGGGGAGGTCAGTGTTGAGATTTGCACATGGGGTAATGCACACTGTGGGGTAATGCACACCGAGAGATGTGCTCGAGGGGACTCAGTGAGAGCCAGCGTGGTCCTGGCCATGGGACACCCATGTGGGTGACCCTTTGGGAAGCACCTGCGTACCCTCGGAGCCGTCTCTCGCATATAGCGCCAAGGTGCTTCTTGCATTCAGCTCTGAATTAGGAATCAAAGGACTTGGGGACGCCCTGAGCAGTCCTTGTGTGGCAAAGTACCCCAGTATCGTGCAAGCAATGGGGAAAATGTTGCACACAAACCCTCAGAGCATCTTGCAGAACGTCCTGGGGGCTGGATGCTGGACAAGCCCCGGTGCGCTGTGTCGGTTTAGGTGCTGGGGAACCCTTTGAAAACTCTTTGCTAGCGCTGCCTCTGCGTGCAGCTGCGGCGGCTGTGCCACCCCTAGCCAGCGACTCTTGGATGCTCGGGGGTTCATAATTCATTTATATTTTTGTTGGAAGCTCATTCAGTTTTGGTTGTTGCCCCGTCGCAGGAAGTTTCTCTGATGAATGACCGGGGTGGATTTCTCTTCCAGAGGAACCCAGGCTTAATGTGGGCTTTCTGTGGACATCACTGTATATCAATACTGTTCTAATTGTCCATGACATATAGTCTTGGCGTTTTTCCCAGACAGTCTAAATAAATCATACACTTCTGCTATAGTAAATAGTCTGTTAGAGGAGATGTTATAGGCTTACAGCCCTCCCCCCTCCCTCCAGGAGCTTCTTTTCTCTGCCTTTAATTTTCCATGTACTTTCCATGCTAAGGAGGCTCTCCGCAAGCGCACCTGCTGCCGGCACTGCCCAGGCAGGTCTGCAAGGACAAAGCGCCCGATGTTGAAGGTCCCGCCAGGCCGGGGATGGCTGCGGGCAGGGGAAGGGGTGGCCGTGCCCCGAGCTCCACTTCGGGGCTGGCGTCTGCCCTCGAGCGAGCGGGACCTGAGCTGGGAAGTTCCTCGCACCGCGCAGGAGGCACTGGCACAGCACACTTGCAAAGTCTTTGTTAGCATATATTATTTACATCGCGAGAATGCATAAATAAAATAGTGAACATCTCACAAAAAATAACAGGTTCTGTTAATCGGCTGTGACAAATGAAGCCCTGTGTGCTCAGGCTGGGAGAACCTGCACAGGGGGGGACAACTCACGTCCTCCGGGGACAGTGCAGGGGACAGCCCAGGTGGTGACATGGCCCCAGAGCGAAGTGTCTCCTGAGGGTTGCAGCCCAGAGAAGCGTTTCTCCAGGGAGAAGCAGAGATAAATAGCAAACTGCAAGCGCAACCTCTGCTAGGGCTGATGGCGGAAAGGGAAGAAAAGCCCGGGGTGTGCACGGAGCTGGTGGGAAGAGATGCCGGTGTCCCAGAGGAAAACACAACGGACTGGCATTTTGCTTTTGCTTGCGCCCTTCCATCACCTTAGGAGTGGAAAAACAAGTGTCCCCCTCGCCCGGGTGGCTCAGACGCAGCAGCAGAGTGTGGAGCAGTCCAGCCTGGCGGGCGCCCCGGCGCTCCCGGCCTTCTTGTTCTCCTTGGGCAGCAGCAGTACGAAGGCCATGGCCAAGGCGCAGTGGTAGAAGCTGTGCACGTAGGTGTAATCCCATTCCTGCAAGCGGGGAGAGCGTTAGTGAGACCTGCCGGGGCCGCGGGAGCAGCGGTGCCCGGGGGGGCGTCTGCGATAGGTGCAAAACATCAGGTTTCTGCAAGTAGCCAAAAGGAAAGGAATAATAATAATAAAAAAATAATTCCTGAGCATTCTGCCTCTTTTTGCTGTCAAAAAAGAAAGGCTTTCCAGCCTTAAAAAAAAAAAAAAAAAAAAGGCAAAGTGGATTTAACACATTCCAATTTGCACATTTCCCAATTCTTGAATGAAGTGTTTCATTACCCCGCAAAGGACGCGGCGGCGAGGCCGGGGCGCGGGGGGAGGCGGTTTCTGCTAAGTGACATTTTTATGTTCTGCTAGAATTTGCAATTACTAAATGCTTTGAAAAATAATCCTTGGGGATGACTGTGAGGTTGTATCTAGCAGCTCCCAATGCACAGAGCAGCCGTAACGGCGGGGCTGAGCGCAGGCATGACCGGCAGCGCTGCCGGGGGCGTTTGCCGGCCCACGCAGGACAGACGGACACTTTTGCGCAGGACGGGCAGACTGGCCAAAGTGGAGAGAGCAAAAGGTTATAAACACGGGATCGAGTGCCCCTGGGAGCCAACGGAGAGTCTTTTCTCTGGCGTGAGCCAGCTTTGGATCCGGCCATGCCTGGGTCACATCCAGTCCCTGCTGTGGCTCTGCGAGGTGTCCTTAAGTCACCCATGCCCGGTTTCCAAAAAACCCCGCTTGCCTTTGACAAAGCCATTTTGAGGACCACGTGCGGCTGAAGAAAGCGTGGCCTCTGTCCTTGTGACTCACTTTAATGGGGGAGAAAGAGGGCGAGCGTCACCCTGCGTGTCACTCAGGGCCAGGGGCTGGGATGGGGACAAGCCCTTGTCCCTGCTACCAGACCCCGGCACGCCGAGCCCGGAGACCCGCGCCTGAGCTGGATTTTGTCCAAGGCTGGATGCAGCCCGGAGATGCGAAGGGGGAGGTCTGCTGTCTTGGTAACGTCCTTTACACCTTGTAAAGTCAGAGCAATTGCGTGCGCAAACGGGTACCTCAAAGAAGAACCTCAGCATCAGCGCTAACGCCCCGAAACAGAAGCCAGGACCGATCTGCTGAGTGTAGACGCTCTTGTCTGGATAGAGCCCTTTCGTCTCTTTCATCTTTCGTAGCTGGAAGGAAAAGAGAGAGCACCCCATGTGTATTCACCTGGATTTAGCTGGTTGCTCCGCATTCAAAAGATCCCACAAATGCCGAAATAAAAGCCCACGAAGCCCGCAGACCGGCCCCCCCAGGCTGTGGGGTCTGCCCACACATGGGAAGCACCTCTGCCTGCCTCCTGCCAGGGCTCCTCCCGCTTCATTCCTCACCATCAGGCTGTTTTCTTAATATTCAGCCCCAATCCCAGCTCAGGGAGCGTGTGCCCTCGCCATCCCAGTCTCTGGGAGAGCGGATCCCAGCACAGCATCCTCAGGCTGGGGGATACAGGGTGGTCCCCTGCCTTGGTCCCCTCCTTGCCCATCCCCTCTCTGTCATGGCCACTTGCTTTTAGCTACCGGCCAGGTGGTAGATGGGCCTTAGGGACAGTCTGTAGCTGGGACTTGCATCACTGCATTTCCATGATGCTCGGCAGCATCTTCCTGCAATTTTTGCCCCATTACTTCTCTTTTCCCTTTTATTGCCATGCCCACTCCTGCCCATGGCTCTGCCACCCGTGCTCCCACCCAGGTCACAGCATCTGCTGCGCGTGGGACACACGCTGTGGCACGGTGCCCCACTGTCCCAGGAGCTGCCAGCCAGATTCAGGCAGACTTCAGGCAGATTCCTTCCCACTTTATCGCTGCGTTTTATCCCCATCTTCCACCGGCTCTGGGGCAGTTTAGCAGACTCCTCTGCCTCTGAGTAGCTGTAAAAACTCCATAAATACGTTCCTCCTGATTAGAAACACAGGGACAGATGTGGTAGATTGCTCAGACCGATCGAATCTGGCGTTTATCACAAAGGCTGCTTGCTGTCTGCCTGCTTTCTGCTTGGGCTGAAGGAGAAGCGATGGCCCGTGCTGCAAGAGCTGGACCTCGAGGAGGAAACCTCTGGTGGATGTCGGATCCCTCTGTGCAGGGCTCAGCCCCTTCCCCACCACGAGCATCCTGCAAAACCCTGGCACGGTGCCCTTCCCTACGTACCCATTTCACGGTTATCACCAGGACGGCCGTCCCGATGGGTCCTGAGTAGACGCCGTAGCCCCAGCGGTCGTGGTAGATCCTCACGGCGATGGTGAGGACGCCGAACATGACGAAGGTCGATCTCTTTGGCTCATCAAACTCTGCCAGGGCTGCACGGCACCAAGCACAGGGAGCATCAGCTCATCCACCCCCTCCCTCGCGTGCTCCCCTAAAGCCTTTCTGGGGCTGTCTGGGTGCCCTGGGGACCGTCAGCATTGCACCCAGGTCCCGTTTGCCCTTCTTATGCCTCACAGCTGGGGAAACGGAGGCAGACAGGGGCGAAGAGTCATGAGGAGTCACAGTGGAGGGTCTAGGAGCTGGTTTTAGAGGTCTTACACTCAATGTAGCGTGTGGAAGTTAAAGGAGATGTCCCACTCATATTCCCCTTTCTGCCTTGACCAAGAAGTCAGAGGTGATTGCAAAGACTTGTACCCGCCGTTGGCTCTTGGGTTCCTCCTACACCTCCAACCCTCCCAAACATTCTGGCTCCCCCCGATGCTGCCTCATCACCCAGCTCTGGTGGGACCGCGCTCGCCGGTGCGACGGGGAGCGAGCTGCCCGGCCGAGCCGGCACCTGCCTGAGGTTTGCAAGCTGGAAGTCGCCAGTGAGAGTAAATTATTAGAGGCTTTTGTTTAGCACAGAATGGGGTAATAACTGATAAAAGTTATGGATCCCAGTGGGCTCCATGCTTTTCCAGCTCGCACAGCTGTGTTATGGCTGTCCTGGATTTGCATTCCGGGAAGCGTGCCCGAGGGTCTGCGTCCGCACATGTGCGCCTGGGCTTTACAAGCCACAGCGAGAGGCTTCCCTGGGCTTCAGTCACCACACCTTCCATGTCCTTGGATCGTGGTTTTATAGGGAGTTTGGCTAAGGGATAATGTCCGTATTTTAATCTCTGTTGTTTCCCCGCGGGTCAATATTTTAAACATCATAGTCCAGGATTTGTATTTTTTCGCAAGGTTTTTGAATGCAGTAATGAAGCAATCAAGTTGAGTTTTGCTGCAAGGAGCCAAAGTGTCTGGATCAGCTCTGACCTACCCTGACACTGCCGTTATCTACTGGCAGTGCCCTTCGGAGACGACTTGCCTCATTGCCTTTTCTAGCCGAGCAGAGAGAGCACCGAAGCGCTGTGGGCAGTGTGGGAGCCCACCTTGGGACTCGCACCTTGGGGGAGCAGGGCCATTTTTAAGGTTAATATTTCCCCCACTCATTTTTTCCCTGAATGCAAGATTCCCGCGGTCGCATGCCCTGGAAGGGGATGCTGCTGTCTGCGCTCCTTGGCAGCGAACGGAGGAGGGACGGCCCTGTGCCTGGGACAGCATCCCCTTCTTTAGTTCTGCCATATTTTTTTTCATCTCTATTATACCTTGTCTCAGCGGCAAGTGAGGAGCAAACTGAGAAAAAAAGTGAGTGACGGGAATGTGAGAAAAGGAAAACTGAGTAATAGGGAAAGGGTCAAGATTTTTAATAAAAAGGAAGTTAAATGTATTTCTGCTTTTTCTAAGCAGATCTAATATTTCCCGTCAGCCCAGGCTAGGCTTTTGATAAACTAGGAAGATATATTTGTTTTGACTAAAGCACTTTGATTTGCGTGCTACCCAGGGAAGTGGCAGATTCTGCATTTCTTAATGCCCCCGAGACCAGACAGGACAAGCTGATGGGCTCAGTGTGGGGAAAATGAGGAGGAAGAGAAGATCCCCTGATATATGAGGTTTATGACTGAGTTATCTCATAGTGCTGTCCTGCCTTGAACTAAAGCACAAGGCTGCACGTGTTACTTGCCAATTTGAAATAAATAGTTCTGCTGTTGTAAGGACACGCGTAAGCGCTGGTGGAGGCAGAGGGACACCCGACTGACACAGACACCCGGCGCCAGAGCTCTGTTTGTCTCCGAGAGCAAAACCCCAGTCATCACTCAGGGCTGTTTTCATGTGTGTTCTGGGCCCCACCGCGTGCAATGGCTTTCCAAGGCATGAATGAGGTAAAAAATGGATTCAACCATAGCACAGGCTGGCTTCCATAAAGGACTGTCTCAGAGCTAAGTCTTGCAGACGGGAGCTCAAAGACAACAGCATTTCTGGGGGCTGTACCCACTAACCGTCCCGGCAGCGATGCCGAGAGATCCTGCCCGACCTGCAAACGCTGGTGCCCGGTTGGTGCCGAGAGAGCGGTGCTTACCCATCAGGGACACCCAGATGGACAGAGCAGTTCCATAGATGCTGAAGTACTCCAGGATATCGTAGCGCATGAAGCACAGCACTGATAAGCCGGGGCCATCGCATACATGGTAAAACTATTTAAAAAAAAAAAAAAGAGAGAGAGAGAAAAAAGCATTAGAAAACTAGTTCCTTACATGCAAGGCCAGGCTGGATGGGGCTTTGAGGGACCTGGTCTGGTGGGAGGTGTCCCTGCCCGTGGCAGGGCGTCAGAACTAGATGATCTTTAAGATCCCTTCTAACCGGAACCATTCTATGACTCTAAGGTAAAGGCTCTTATCAGCTGGTCTGAGACAGCCTTTGTGTGGCTGTTGAGAGGATGGCCAGCCAGAACAGAACAGCCTCGAATACGCCAGGGTCACTGATAGGTAATGAATGTATTTGAGAGATAATGTCACCGTTCCCAATTGCAAATTGCCTGAGAATCAGCATTCTTCTCTCTTAGTAGAATTATTTGTGGACGAGCTGTAGTTTGCCTCTTGGTCTGTGCCAGAATTTGCAATCTAATGACCAAGCTGCTCCGAGCCGAGCCGCGGGCGGCGCGGGGACGTCCTCTCCAGCAGGAGGAGGACTCTGGGGTTACGGGTCTAATTGCGAAAGATTCTTGTAAAACAATTCAAAATGAGTGTCCTGATGAAATGTGTCTGGATGCCAGGTCACTGTCCAGGCTAAATAGGGTTTATGGCCAGACTCTGAATACTGGGGAATTCACTCATTAGTGCACTCCCTTAAAAGCCTCTGCTTTCTGCCCATTAGCTCATTGATTAGGTTATTTGCAAAAAAAACCCAACCCATTGTCATGCAACACAAACAGCAGACCAAGCCAAGAGAAATTTTCCAGTGCGATCAGAGGAATGCTCGCAGTGTTTGCCTGGCGCTCGCCTTTTCCTCCGAGCACTCAGCCCGGCGAGTTCTCCCGTGGTAGCACCAGCATCCTTCGCCGTTTCTGAAGAAGTCCCTTCGCCGCTTGGCAGGACGCCCTTGGAACAATCCTGGCTGTCGCGGCCCAGCGGGGATGCTGATATTATTTATAATGGGAATTGCTGCAAGTCCTTTGGCTCGCTGCGGTTTCTCGAAAAGATTGCACCACGGCCGTAATTCTTTTCTCTGCTTGAGATTGGGTTCGGGGAGTCCAGAGACGGGGCCGGGGGTGGGGAGAGGAAAGGGTGGAAGACAAAGAGCGTGTTTCTGGCTGGTGTCGCAGCACTTGTCTGCGATGGACATATGCTTTCACTGCTCTGATGTGGTCTCCTGGGGGAGCAGGAGTTTGATGCTACAAGAAAGGCAACAGCAGCAGCTGCTGCCCGTCCGACCCCCCCGGCCATGCTGGCAGCTGCCTTCCCTTCCCTTCCCCTCCCCACGCACCGGTATTTTGCCTCTTCAACCTCTTCGGCGAGGACCTGTTCCACCTTCCATCAAGACACGCGCCAATTTTCCTATTGGCTTCTCGGGGCGGTGGAACAGACACAAAACTGGTGCGAAATGAAACCCTAGATGTCTGGCTTCCCTGGGGAGCTGGGGGGGCGCTCGGCTGGGACGTTTTTATTAACTAGTTTTATGGAACTGGCAGAATTCCCCCCCCCCACGTTGTGTTTTAATTGGAGGTCTGAATGGTGGATCCTCAGGAAGGAGAGCCTGCCCTGGTTCAGAGCCCTCCTTTACCCTCCCTGCTGCCGCGGATGAGCTTTTCACACCAGGAAGGTCCTTTATCCTGCCTCAGTTTCTCTGTCTCCATACAAGGGACACGACAACCCTCATGAGATGCCTTGAGGTGGGTGGGGAGAAGAGGTAAATTGCTTGGGTTGCTGGGCTATTTCCTTCCTATTCTTTAGCAGAGCATTGCCATGGCGTTTAATAGGAGACTTTCCAGCGCAGATGCTGCTTTAGGTACCCAGCCCGTGTGCGTGCAGAGGCACTCAGCAGCGCTACGACGTACAGAGCAACTTACTGCTGGGAGCAGGAATATGAATTATGTTGTATAAGTACGGATAACCGACTTTCTCCACCCATTATTCCCACACGAGGGAAGGCAGGGTGATTCTGAGCCTGGTGAAACACACGTTTTCAAACCGCTCTGCCAGGGTGGAGGGTTAATCGTTATTTTTCTTGATAACTCAGCAGCATGTTTCAGTCTTTCCTTTCCCAGTGCAAACACTCCCCTGACTCCAGCATTGCTCCCATCACCAGTTAGCAATTGCAAAATCAATAATTTGACTACGTGCTTTTGGCTAAAACGACAGAGGCATAGCAAGAGACTCTGGATACAATTTAAACCCCAAATTCAGCATGGCCACTCACCAGCTGTAAAACAAAGAGGAAAACTAGCTCCAAAACATGGCGAATCAATCAAGTGGCTTTGCACCCAAACCCTCTCCCCAGCCTCACAACCATAAAAGACCATTAAATCTATGTAAGGCCACCCCTTAGGACACCCTAAACTGAAGAATCAGCTACTCGGCACTGCAACAGAGTGGGGAAATAACTGAAAATGGACATTCTGGGGGTGGCGCTCGCTGCTGTTGGGTGAGGTCCATCTGCCCTTCCCAGTGGAGACCTGAGGCAGGGGGCATTTGGGGGGGAACGAAACATGCGGGGTGGGGGGGAGATAGGGGGACATCTTACCGCCACGAAAAACATGGTGAAGAAGTAGACCATGGCTTCCATGTGGAAGCGCCGCTTGGCTGCGATGCTGATGGTGGGGAGGAAGACCAAGGTGCTGATGGTGGGCAGAAGGAGCTTGGCCACCAGTGAACCCATGGATGCCTCGTGGGCTGGCGGCTCCCAGGGACGGGGTCTCTGCGAACTGGACGAGGACGGTGGAGAAAACAGCCGTGGCAAGTGTGCTTTAAAATTTAAATGCCCTACGTGGGCAGGGAACAGCTGCCACCGCCGCAGCCGCCCCCTTCGCTCCCGTCTCTCCCCAACAGCAAAATTCTTGACGCAGCCGGCGGCTCCCGGCAGCAGATGCTCCGTGCCCCCGAAATCGTCCCGGGTGTTTCTAAAGGAGCGAAGGGGAGTGTCGTCCTTGCACGCCTTGTGCTGGGTGTCGGACCGGGGTGCGCGGAGGGCGAGGACTGTGGGTTTGCTTGCTCCCCGTGGGGACACCCCACCTCTGCATCCCGCTGCCCCCGCGGGTCAGTGCTGCTGGAGCAGCCCGGCCGGGAACAACCATCCGCTGCTCCGTGCTGGCACGGAGTAGGGAAGAACAGGTACCAGAGGGTTTTAAAATAGCAGGACGTATCCTGCTACCTTTGCTGTACCTGAGAAATACACACCAAGCTCCAAGTCTGGCTTTTATTTCCCCCGCGAGGGCAGAGCTGGAGCGGGCGGCCCTGCTCTAGCGGAGCACAGGCGTCGGGGCGCTGGGGTGAGGCAGTGTCGGAGGCCTGCCAGGCGTGCCTGCCTGCCCTCCTGTGCCCTCAGAGCGAGTTCAGTTTCTCAACCATGCCCTCAGGCTTCCCTGCGTGGACAGGTCCAGGAGATCTCCCTGAAATTCAGGAGCCGAGCATCTGTGGGGTGGAGGAGTTGGAGCAGATCACGGTGCGGCACAGAAAAGCTGGAGGAAAGGAGATCAAATCCAGGCAGCGCTCGGGCTGCTAATCTACTCAGTGGCTTCTCTCTTTTATTATGACTTTTTATTATATTGCTGCTGCTCCCCTCCTGAGTTAATATCTTTTCCTTGGAGCCTCGCAGGGATTCTCGGCATCTTTTCGGTACAGCTGTTCCCGGGACGCAGGGAAGCAGGAATGTTACGCTTGAGCAACCGCCTTTGTGGCTGCGGGTTCGGGGAGGAGGCTGTGAGCCGCGGTAGGAGCCACCGACTATTTCTGAGCCTGATCGGATGGGCTCGGCTGTCCCCCTGGGAGCGGGGAGGGGGCTGGTGGAAAGGCAGGCATGTACGGAATCAAAAATTCTCTTTAAACCACTCCGGCCAAGTTGGAAAGGGCTCCGGGAATGGGAGCGCGGGGGTGTTGTGTGTGCGGTGAGAATGGCACGACAGCATTAAAGCGCTGACCCGAGAGGGCTGTGCCGAGAGCCTTCCCCGGGCACGGCTGAGATGAGCTGCACAGGGCTCCCGTTTTCAGCTGATATTGCAGGAACCATCCACGTGCCTTGGCCGGCTGCCGGCAGCGTCGCTCCGGGGGGTGCTGCCCACACCACGTCTCCAGCCGCCCTCCTGCCTGGGCAAACCGTAAACTAACCACAAACCCCTGCAAAACCGAATCTTTACCAACAAAGAGTGAAAAACTCTGGTGCCCCTAATAACCATGAAAATTAATCCCTCCAAGCCAGCACATAAATACCCTGCTTCTCCCCGTGCCTCCAGCCCTGAGCGGGAAGCGGAGCCGAGTGCCAGCACGCCCCGGAGTACCCGGTTCCTTTTCTGTGCCATATCCTCAGAGGTATCCGTTATTCCGCTTTATTCTTGCAGGAGCTGCTTGGACCGAGAAAGATGCTCCGGTGCGTGCTGCACGGCGGGGCTTGTCTCTGGGAGGGTTTCGAGTGGGGCTGGTGTCGGCTGGTGGCACAATCCGCTCCAGATTCCTGGCTAAGCCATCCACATCCACCCTGCTTTTGTGGCCACGAGGTCGGTGTCAGAGAGGTGAAGGTGCAGCTCAAAATGAGTTGGCGAGGACAAACTTCCACCTCTGGGTGCAAAGCAGCCCCCCTCGCCCTCCTGGGACCACTCGCAAGGAGGTGGCAGTTGTGCCACAAGCCACCGTTCGCAAGGATGCTCAAGGGTGGTGCTCGTGCCAAACGGCATCGGTTGGAAAGTACGATCGAGCAGTTGTTAAATGCTTCCCCCTCGCCCCCTTTCTTTCCCCAAAACCTAGCTGGAGCCCACTGGAGAGGAAACCCCGTTGGCTGCCGGACACAGCAAGTGCCAGCCATGGCAAGCGCTGCCCCGAGCAGGGAAGCGTTGGAGCTCTCAGGAGCGAGAAAACATTCCACAGGTTGTCGGGTCGGGGATGGTGGTTGTTTTTTTTCTCTCCCAGCTGCACACCCTGGGCTGGCGTTTGGTTTGCTGCCAGCGCTGTAGGCATAGAGGGGAAAAAAAAACCCAAACCACCAACCCCACACCGGTTTGCACACGTGTTCCAGCTATTATTGGGAAAAAAGAGAGCCTGAAGTAAGCTGCGAGGAGAGGGGCAGGCAGGTGGCGAGCTCCTGTCGGGAGCTGCTGCTTAAAAGGTCTTTGTTCAGGCTGCAAACAAACCGCAGCGTCAGACGTGGGCTTCGCAAACCTCCCCGGGAAGGAACCCAAATAACAAAGGGCCGGGGCTTTGTTCCTTCTCTCCTAAACAGGTAGGAAATGTAGAAAGAGCAAAATTTAGCTCCTGCAGTTAAGTACTTCTGGCAAGCGGATTTGAAATCCACATTCCACAGGGCTAATTTTGTGTGGACCGGAGCGCGCGCAGGAACGGTGATATATATGGCTGAAAACCGGTTCCCAGATGCCAAAACCAGGTTCTGGTATGCCGTCCTGGATCCTTCCAGGGTAACACTAACCATGACTTTCTGTAAGAGCTTCTACCCTTTCAACTCAGACACTGCAGGGAAGGGGAGAGCCATAGATAGGTTTGTTTTATTTTTAATATGGGGGTGATAGTTTGAAAGTAGTGTATATTGGAACCGAGGATGGGGCACCCGCGCCAGTTGAGAGCACTGAGAGTATATTCTCCTTGGGATAAGCATAGGATGATCCTTCATCCGTGTGTGGTGTAGCCTGTGTCGGAATTGAAACCTGCTCCAGTGTGTGTCCCTGGCTACTGCCAGGTTTGAAATAATGGTGATAATGACACTAAAGTGGAGATTTAAGGTTGCGGCTTCTATGTGGGTTTGCGGTGCCAAAACACGAGCGTCGGTGTGAGCGGGTGCGCCCAGACGGCTGCGCCAGTTCGGCGCTCACCGCAAAGTGTTAGTCACCAGTTCTATTCATTCAGAGTCGAGTCTTTCATCTCCGTAACACTTTGACTCGCACGCTCTGGGCTGAGGGATAAGGGTGAAAAGCTGGACGTTGCCCGGTTTCAGCAGGGTGATGTGCTCCGGGTCAGCCCCAAAGGAGCCCCGAGGCGTTTGGCGAGCACGGCACCGTCCATGCTTGCAAAGATTTCTTGCCGTCTTGCCGCTCCGCCTCGGGAATTTGTGCAAGGAACCTCCTGGTGTGAGAGGGCCTGGTGCAAGCGTGGAGCAGCCCATGGGCAGGAGCCCTTCCCTGCCCAGCTGGAGAAGGGACGGCTGTAGCACCTGGATAAAATACCTCTCGTCGCCTACCGCAGCCGTTTGCAGGAGGCGCCGGGGCAGGCAGTGCTTTCTGGAGAGCTGAAATCCTTACCCGGGCCCTGGCACGAGGGAACAGGAGCCCCATAAAGGCAGAGCCACCGGCTGTGCCGGAGCCCCTCGCGCGGCCGGCGCTGCGGACCCGGCTCTCATCCACCCCGCTCCCATCCCCAGCCCTGCCAAAGCACCTGCATCCTTCTCTCTTTTTATTAGTGGAATAAATTGCCACGTAAAATATCCACTCTCTGTAAGGCCTGGCCCCATTTTAGGCAGCTTTAGCTGAATGCTCGCCCTTAAAAAATTCGCCCCCTTCCAGTCTCCCTCTTGAATAAACCTATTATGCATATTCCTCGTGGGTATCCTCACTTCTTTTTTCCTTAAGGTTTTTTTTTTTTTCACTCTTCCCTTCTCCTCTACACTCTTGTGGCCCATGACAAGCACGGTTAATGGTGGGGACATGTCTTTTCTTGTCACCGGTTTTCCATTGCTCATACCCTTCGGGGTGTCCCGGCTGCTCGGGGCGGCCATCCTGCTGCCAAATTCGGGGGGGGCGGAATGCGGGGGTTTATTGCTTGTTTCATGGTGTTTAATGTTTTTTTTTTTACAGTCCTGACTCCTGGAGCCCAGTAACAACGTGAGGGTCTCAGCTCTCACCCCGTTGGTCAAAAATGTCATTTTCTGAAGAGAGAAGCTTGAAGCTGTGGTGCTTCAAGGCTCAAAATGCAGAAGGGAACGAAACCAGTCTTAGGGGTCTGGGGAGTCTGACTCATGGTTTTTGAATGCCTGTGGTTGGCAGAGCTGCATAGCTGATGGCCCTCAGCACAATACTGCACAACTTCCATGCGAGACTCATTCCGTTAAAAGAAAAGGCTGTCTTTTTTTTTAATCTTTGCGTAGCTAAAATTTTGAACTGTGCGATTTGTCCAGAAGCTCCAGGAACGTTTACTCTTTGGGGACAGGCAAAATTAAAGTGAAAGAAATCTCCAGGAAAAAAAGAGGGTTTTAAAGTTGTTGAAACTATGGCCATGACCGTACCTGGGGTCACTGTGGTCGCTTGTGGCTTTCAAACTGCCCAGAGATATTTTTTAATAGGAATCTGATGGCGAGAGCAGCTTGGGGTCTTTCGCTTGTTCAGTCTGACTCAACATTTTGCAAATCTCCATGGATGAAACCCTCACGCTAACATGGTATAAATCATCGCTATCCACGTAGCATGGAGTCACGCAGGCATGAAGTGCCTTGCCCAACACTGCGCCGTAGGTCACTCTGCAAGGGACCGGGACTGTCTCTAAAGGACCCTTTTTTTGGTCTCCTCTTGCTTGTTTTAGTTACCCAGTGGCAGGCCATACCCACAACTCTTGAGAAGAAGGTAGGGCTGGCTGCCAGGGCCTTTTTTGGGGGTTTTGCCACATTTTGATCCCCCTGGCAACGTCCCGGCCATGCAGGGACCTCACCCGCTTCGTGGCTGGCTCCATGCACTGGGCTCGCCTGGAAGTAACGTTGAACAAATGGGTCACTTCTGTAGGCCGTCTTAAAAAAGAAAAAAATCGGTTACTCGTCTCGCCCCCAAGCAAAGACAAAGCTGCTGGGGGGTCCCGGGCCAACAGACTCCAGACTATGTTCCTGCTCCTCCTCCAGCCTGGTTCTCCTGGACCTGAGCAGGCGTTTTGGTGGGGCTGGCGATGGTAGAGCTGTCCCGTCTGCCATGCTGGCATGGGGGCTGAGCCAGAAAAGGGATAATTTTGCTGGGAAAGCAGTGCTGGAAACCTACAGCCCGTGGCTGGGGCATGGCTCTGGCTGACCAAGAGCAGGTCCAGTGGTACGTTGTTCATGGAGGACCTGCTCTAGGGACATGCGTGGGGCTCGGTGGGTCCAAGGGCTGGTGGTTGGGTTGGGATGGGAAGGTGTCCCGTGCTGGGGACCACAGCGAGATGGTCCGTGGCTTGTGCCTGGATCAGAACTTACCATCACTCTCTGCTGCAGGTCAAGGATGGAGGTCCCTCTCCGCAGCAAAGGCTGCCCTGGCAAAGGGAACCCCCCACCCCTCCCTAGTTGAGAGGGCCTGATCCTGCAAAACGCAGAGTGCCTCCGCTCGGCTGAGCGGCCCTGGCTCCCGCTGAGCAGAGACAGTGCCCAGCCCAGCACTTTGCTGAACTCGTTTCAGCCAAGGAAACTCCTTTCCTCCGCAGGCACTTCTCCGGCCAAACCAGCAGCCAGTCGCCGGCGACTCTCCCCCGGCTGGAAGAGGTTATTTTGGAGTGTCTGTCGCTCCCTTTATTTGCACGGCACTGGTTTGGGATGGAAAGCTTGGCAGCTGCCTGCCCCACAGCTGCCGTGTGTCCCTCGGGGAGGCTGTCAGGGTAAGAGCCCACCGACCCCACGCCGTTGCAGGGACGGGCATCGCGCCGCTGGCTCTGAGCGGTGCCGGGAGGGGAATGCTCAGCACTGGGACCTCCGGGATGCTTTGCCAAAGAGTGCAGGATGCAGGGCTGGCTCAGGGACCCTCGCCCGAATCCTGAATTTCCCTGGGAAAGTCCAATACGAGCCCTCAGCGACTGTCCCTGGGTGGGAAAGCCTCTCACTGTCCATGCAGGTGCATCTTGTCTCAATTTACTCCAAGCCCAAAAGCAGTAAATAACATCTGCAAATCATTTCTAACGCTTATGCCAAAAACGGGGAGATAAAAAATGCTGTCGTCTGAGCCCGGCTGTTGGTGATTAATGCCGTACCTGCCGGCAGCCTCGGCGGCAGCAGCACCCGCAGCCCCGCGATTCTGGGGGCAGCGCTGGCCCCGGGGGTTTTGGGGTGGTGGGAACTGGGGCTGGGCCAGCCCCACGTTGGAGCCGTGGGGGTTTGGCCAACGTGAAGCTGGACGGAGGCTCGTGTTTTGGATCTGCTCTCCGGTGCGTTTTGTTTTCGGGGCTGTTTTTGCTCCCACCGAGGCGATGGCATCGCTCCTGCTGATTTCACGAGGCCGGGCCGGGGCTGCGTAAGCCGCGCTGCTGCGGCCAGGGATAACACTGTGTGATTTATGGGAGCAATCAGTTGCCACTAGGAGCCGGTTAGGAATTTTCCGATGAAACGGGGATTGCGTCAGAAACCGCTGAGTCATCTCAACTGTTTCATAAAAAAAAAAAAATCCTTTGGCTTTGATGAACTTTTGGTGAAGCACAGGGACCGAATGCGTCTCGCCTGCTGCCGGCTCCCCCAGCGCTTGCCTCGGGGACAGCCTTCCCCCACCACCCCGCTTTCCTCCCCCCGGTGCTCCCCAATCCTGGGGTGTCCCTGTGGCAGAAGGGGGTGCGGGGTCACCTGGGGATGGGGTCTCCTGGGGCGCAACCTCCTGCCAAACCCCAGGGCTGGCAGGAGCGCGTCGGGGGGGGGGACACGCAGGGGCTCACACGGACCTGGGCAGCTCTGGCGTTTTCAATGTGAAATATTTTGATGCTTTTAAAGCCTCTCGTGTTCAGACTTTTCCCTCCCAGTTGTTCCAAAACGGAAAGGGTTTTCTCCTGCGTGTCTCGGGCTGGGATATTTTGAAATGCAGAAGTTGGGTGAACTCAAGTGCTAAATTTTCCCAGTGTCCTGGTCACAGCCAACCAATGGAAAATTGAAAGTTGCAAATCAACCTAGCTGGGTAAATTAAAACAGGCTGGCAGACATTTAGCCAAACAGAAAAGGAGACTTCATTTCCCATGTAAATTTTTTGGGACAGATTCTCCTACTCAGCTTCACACAGCCATCCCTGGGAGGACTGGGTCCAAATTAACACCACCAGGGACCCGCAGCCGTTCCCGCGGGGTGGCTGGGAGTTGTGCAGGGATTCGTGCCCCACGGCGGGGTCAGAGCATACCCTGAGGCCCCGCAGATGGGAGCTCCTGGCCCATGGCAAATGGTGAGGGGGCTGAACGTTGCCACCACCAAGGGCCAGGAGCAGCCGGTGGCGATAGCCATGACAAACTGCAGTGATCGCCTTGGGTGCAGAGCCAGTGCCGGGGGGCGGTGCCCCACTGGGAGCACTGGGAGCACAGGTTTTGCCCTGTGTGGGGCAGTTCTAGAGGGGAAGGAGGAAAGGCTTGAGCTGAAGCATCTCTGCTGCGACGAAGGAAATTGTTCAGGTGGGCTGCCCAAAGCTGCTGGGATGTGACCACCGCGTGTGCAGGGGGGATGTGCGGAAGAATGTGTAGCAATGTGTGTCACCACGTAGGCGAGGTGTCTCATCAACCACATTTTACACGTAAAGACCACAGAGAACAGACCACATATACCGCATATAGGTTACATACGCAGTATAACTGTGTCCTTCTTTATGCCATAGGCTTTTCTCTCTGACACACACATAGATATCACGTACTATACGTGCATGGCTGTCACTGAGCCAGGGGGACAGTTCTCACCCTAAAATAGCTCTTCACGTGCACCAAGCCCATTTTCTGACCGCCGCCGTTCTCCTGTGTGGCAGAAAACTGTTTCAAGCAGCACGACTTGACGCCGAGCCTTGCCAAGTGACACCAAAAGCAGAGGATCACGGGGATTTGCTTTATTTTTCAGCAGAAAGGGCAATTAAAAACCCGGCAGACCGTACCCTGCACTTCCAGAGGCAGGATGCGGCCGCACGGTCCCTGCTGAGGTACCAGGAGTATTTT
>VXBH01002343.1:234214-261867 GCA_013400035.1 Rynchops niger | reverse complement strand
CGCCGCTCTCCGCCCTCCGGCATCGCCCGCCCGCCGCCGGCAGGTCCAGGGGCTCCCTCCGGTACCGCGATGCTCGTCGGCGACATCCCTCCCCCGCTTCTTTAATTTTTTCTTCTATTTAAACATGCAGCTCTGAGCGACTCTAGGATAAACCCTGAGCGAGCTCGGTTATTGGCTTTGAGTCAGAAGTGTCTGGAAGCCTTAATGAAAACCAAGTGTAAGGCAAGTCTCAGCCACCTGTCCCCGGGATCCCCAGCCAAGCGCTCTGGGCTTCCATTAATCAATGGATCTGCCTCTTGGAAAGTGTCTTTTGCATGTTGGACCTCTCCCCTGGGGCGATCGCAAAGCGGAGTTGGGGACCTGGAAGCCCTCTGGTAATTTCTCTAAGCCAGATACCAAAGCCGTGCTGGCACTGCCGGCGGTTCTGCGTTTCCAAAACTGCCACAAAAACCCTTGCAAGAAGGGGGGAAAAAAAAAAAAGGGTAGGAAAGAAGCTCTTTATGTTGTAGGTCTGCAGTCCTGCCCCCTCTCCCCAGGAGCAGCCCCTCTCCCTCCTCCCTACTTCCCAAAGACACTGTCTAGTTACTTTTCAAGGGAAATTAGCTTAGGGGAGAATATTTTTTTTTCTTTTTCTTACAGACATGAGCTGCTTTGATTGCCTGGAAGCATGATTTCCTGAAACCTGCTCCTTTCTGGCTCTTGCAGTGAGGTTCACAATAAAACGTATTGTGGTTTTGAGCTGGGTTTTATTTAAGAAAATGCCATTCTGGGTTAGTCTCTTTCATGAGGCAGATGGAGAGAGAGATGAAAGGCTGACACTTGGGATACTTCATTTCTGCTCTTTAATTGTGGGTGGTTTCTTTTCTATAAGAACAGGCTTCTTCCCTGGGAATCGGTGGGAATTAGAGTGGAACAAATGAAAAAGGGAAAAATAATGGCTGTTAATTGCATTTTTTTGTCTGTGAAGCCTTTCACCTCATTCTTCCAGGAGCAGTTCTGTAAATGAGGATATTTAAATGCACTGCTTTTATAGATCCAGGGACGCTTCTTGTTACTCGCTGCCTCCTGTGCAACGCTTGCTTTGGTGTGAGCCACGCTCTCTTCCAAGGCAGGCTGGGAGTCTCGGCTCGCACTGGTGGTATCAAGTGCAGCCACTGGGAACCAGTGCGAAGTTGTGGTTTGGAAGACAGCAACCCAGATGGGATGTGAACCTGTACTGTGTTAATGCTGCCACTAATTAAATATAACTTCAGGATGGAGCCCTTGCAGTCACTGGTGGCTGGTGTCACTTAGCTGACTGGGAATGCCGAAGACAAGTGCTGTGTAACCCAGGCTGCCAAGCGGCCCCTGCTCTCGACGGGTGGTGGGGCTGGATGGCAGTTTTGCTTAGTGTGGTGTCTGGTTGCTTTCCAGGATGAAGATATCTAAGTGGAGGTGGAGCAGCATCTCCGTCAGTGCGCGGTCCCAGCTGAAAGGCACCCTGGCCCTTCTTCTTGTGGGCAACGTTGCCTTTGTGATCGCTCAGGTAAGCCCATTGCCTTGCTGGGACATCTCTGGGCTTTAAAATGGTGCGGGGTCTGGGATGGGTGACCCCTGGGACTTGCAGGACTGGCCTGTGCATGAGTTGGCTCTCCAGCAAATGAGAGGATGTGTGGCTTGGCTTAGCTCTTTAGTCTGGGCTTAACTCAGGTTGTGCCATCCATGGCTAAGAGGGGGCGCAGATCATTTCCAGGGCTCTGGCAGGCCGTGCCCTGTTCTGGAGTGAGCACCACTTCCTTGGTCCCTGCAGTGGTTGGAACTTTCATTTACTTTGCATGGAATATTATTATCCCTTTCCCAGTAAATACAGAATTAATAGAGCTCTCGTAAGCAGCTGGTGATTCTGGATGGAAAAAGACATCCCTACCTCACAATGAGCAATAGCTGGGACCCCCCAAGAGGTTCTGCGCCCCTTGTGAAGGGACGCGAATGCCTTACTGAGCCCAGGCATGTGGTGGTGACACTGCTGGTGGAGCAGCTCCTTTGCCCTCTGATCCATGGTCACGCTGCTGCCTGAGATGGGGGTGTCAGGGACCCTCCTTGACCCTCAGGTGACAAACCTGTACTTGCAAAGAGAGCACATTGCCTCCTCCAGCTTGCTAGCATCCACCGGCATGCTCTCCCACTGCAGAGTGGATTTGCAAGGGTTTACTCAAGCTTTCAGTGAAGCTCTTGGCTGCAACCAGCTCTTCAGCTCCCTGAATTCACGGTGGAGAAAGAATGAGAGAGCACCAAAAGACTTGGAGAGTTTAGGGTTGTTTGGGAGCTCTATTTTGCCAACGGAGAGAAACAATGAACATTTCCTTTCCCGAGGAATCCCAAATATTGCCATTTTATTCCCATTTGTAATGAAAACACAATTGGAAAAATCCAGGGTGTCTTGCGAGATGGCAATCTCAGGCTTGACCTCAGATGGAGAAGGAGATGCCCCATTCGCTTGGGGCATGTTGGGCGAGGGATGCCCCCGCGCAGGGGGGGGTGCTGACTGCTGCTTCTCTCCCCGACCCGCCTGATGCCTCAAGCAGGACCTGGCGCAGACCTCCAACAGCCTGGAGGAAGGGGCAGACGTCACCGCGTACTGGTGGGGCGAGTGGACCAAGTGGACGGCGTGCACCAGGACGTGCGGGGGAGGCGTCAAGTCCCAGGAGCGGCACTGCCTGCGGCAGAGGTACGGCGCCCGCCCGCCAGGGTGCGGGGAGCTCCAGCTTGCTGGAGGTAGACTTGATCCAGAAGGTCATCGCTCAGTAGATAAGCACTTGGTGAAAAGGGGTTGTCTGTCAAACGCTGCTTGTGGAGAAGGTAAGTATGTCCCCGAGCGTGCTGCCATGAGGATGCTGTGCCCGGAGGACCAGCCAAGCTACTCCTGTGCTGGCCCTGAGGTGTCTCCTGCGGGGATTAGTGCAGATGGGCAGCAGACGTGGCGTAAGCCCGTTCTCAAGGCTTCTGGGCACGGCAGCCAGGACACTGTGGTGCAGGGTTGGTTGGGGACCGCTGATCCCGGCTGTTCTGTGCATGGCTCTGCCTTCTCCGGGTGGTGTGGTTGCCAGAAGGCACCTTGCAAATCTTGTCCCCAGGGCCTTGTCCCCATGATACCTCCTAGGGAGCTGTAGTAAGAACGATTGTTGCTGCAGGTAGCACAGCCAGAGAGACCTTTGCTATCAGCGCCAGTGAGACTGCCATAGATGTCTGTGCGGCTCTGCTACATGGAGGCTGATCTTACAGAAGCAGGGGACAAATATATTTTAAAAAGGGAAAAGGCGGCTTTCTGACCCCTGTCTAACCATCGTTTCTTTATTCAGAAGAAAGTCAGTGAGTGGGTTGGCTAATAAAACTTGCACTGGAACATCCAAAAGATACCAGCTCTGCAAAGTACAAGTAAGGATATCCTTTTTCTCATCAGGAACTCTCCATATAAAACGTGGAAAATCATGCTTGCTTCCCGCGATGGCATTTCTGGGCCCCTTGGAGAGGCGACACCGTTTGTCCTGTAGCTGTCACCCTGTTGCTCCTCCAAGCCAACAGGGGTTCCCTCCTTTGGTGCCCATCACCATCGTGTTGGGGCTTTGGGCCTTTTGCCTGCGCTGGGGGCCATAAAACCCAGCGGGTGGTTCTCGCACCATCTCCCGGG
Source organism: Rynchops niger (assembly GCA_013400035.1). NCBI lineage: Eukaryota > Metazoa > Chordata > Aves > Charadriiformes > Laridae > Rynchops > Rynchops niger. The sequence goes on along the minus strand of VXBH01002343.1, from coordinate 258,200 downwards.
GGGGTTTCTCCTGGCTGTCCCTGCGGTGGGAGGAGGAGGATGTGGCTCTGGATGGGGCAGGCGGTGGAAACGCTCCTTGCAGCCGGTCGAGATGTGCCAGAAACCTTTCCCGCATTTTGTTTTCATCAGGATATTAATGTCTCCCATTCTAGGAGTGTCCTGCGAACGGAAGGAGCTTCCGAGAGGAGCAGTGTTCATCATTTAACTCCCATGTGTATAACGGCAAAACGTATCAATGGAAACCTTTATATCCTGGTAACAAGACATTCTTTGTGTGTTTCATAATGCTTAGCCAAAATATTTTGATAGTTATGATGCTATAGCCTGCGGGAAGGCTCCTCCTCTCCTGTTTTAAAGTGATTTTTCAGAGACACAATCAGCTGCCTCCCAAGTTCAAAGGCGCGTTTTTGCAGCTGCAGGGTAGCTTAAAAATGAAATAACAACATGAATTCCTGGCTGTCGCTTGTGTTGGTCACAGCTCCCGAGCACCAGAGAGCTGGAAGGCTGGAGGAGGATGCGGGAGCATGGGGTGATGGGCTGTGCTGGCAGGGAGAGGCCGGCTCACCCCAACACGTCTCCTTTGAGCTGGGGCCATTACTGGCTGCGTTGCATTTTGGTGACATTTGCTCCCTCCCACAGCCTTCACGGGCTCTGTCAAATGTCACCGAGATGCAGCCAGCGGGTTTGGTCGGCCGCGGGGAGCAATGCAGAACTGCAGGAGTAATGTGGGAGTCCAAGGCTGAGATTTTATGTCATTTTTAGGCACCTCACTCCCATCGAAATCAAGCATTAAACAAAAATCATGGCCAATTTTTCGAGCTATTGGGAATCCAGGACATTTCTCCTGAGGAGGAGGCTCCTGAGCACTGGTTCTTCAGATCCACGGTGCCATTTGGGTGTTTAGAAATAGAGACGGGGTCTAATGCAACTTTCTTGTTTTAGGGGTCTCTGTACATGCCTAAGAACAGCTATGCTTCATGAAATTACTTGTTGCCTCCTTTTATGTGAAGCGAGCCCCTGCCTCGCCAGCCTTCTTGGCAGGGTCAGCGTGGTAGAACTTGGCCCGTGGCAGGCTGGGTTAACTATAGCTCCTCGGCTGCTTTTGTCCCTTCCCTATGGCAAGGGGACAATTTCTATAAACATATTTGCTCTTCAAGATGGTTCACCAGAATAGTTACAGTGAATTGTTTTGTTTTTTAGCAGGCGTTCACGTGGCTCCTGGGGGATTTGCAGAATAATGTTTTGACATTGATGCTGTCTTGCTTGGGCACGCGGGCCAGTGGGTATATGACCGCTCGCTAGTTGGCAGAGCTCCGCGCTTAGTGTTGGGTTTCTGATGCAAATATGAATCTGTCATTTGCTTCCTGCGGGTATTATAGAGTGCGGGACTGCCGGGCCAGTGGATGCAGCCAGCCAGTTGCCTGCAGAAAGCAAAGGGTGAATGAAGTCCGACTTGGGTGAATGTTTATGGAAAAGTTCTTGTGTTTTAAGCTGCTATGGTTTTGAATATAGTCTTAATTATATGTATATTTGTATCAGTATATCTATATTACTTTAATTCATGTATTAAAAGTTGATATGTGAGCATGCGTATGTTTTTGTGCAATGTGTACGGGTATCACTACTGCGAGTCCTTGCACAGGGCGGTGGCTCTTCCCGCTTCGGTGCCTGCCCCGGGCTGCTGCTGGTGACACGCTGGCATCCCGAGGTGCGTCCGTCCCTGGCGGCAGGGAGGACGGCCTGGCTGTGCGAGGGCTTGCAGCAGTGGCCTGGCACGCTCTCAGAAGTGCCATCTCCTGTCCAGCCTGAAGCACAAGAGATGGGAACTTCTGAGCTGCCGGCTGCTCTGCAATTGTGCTGTTGCTGCTGTTGTTTAGCTTGGCAGAGATTCGTTGACATTGGTAGGATGAAAAGTTATTGTGTTTCTGCTGTTTTGAATATATCTTTATATCCTTTCCCCTTAGATGACTATGTTCACATTTCTAGCAAGCCCTGTGACCTCCATTGCACCACTGTGGATGGTCAGAGACAGTTAATGGTTCAGGCTCGGGATGGAACATCCTGCAAATACACTGATTTCCGAGGGGTTTGCGTGTCTGGAAAATGTGAGGTTGTTAAACATTATAGCAAAAATATTGTTAGTAGCATTCAGAAAATTACGATGGGTGCGACATTTGCCTGACCCTCAATACTCTATTTGTGCGTTTTTTTAGCCGATTGGATGCGATGGCATTCTCTTTTCCACCCACACCTTGGATAAATGTGGAGTTTGCCAAGGAGATGGGAGCAGCTGTACTCACGTGACCGGCAGTTACCGGAAAGGAAATTCTCATCTTGGTAAGGCTTTTGGGGATCTTCTACTTTATTTCTATGAGAGGGTTATTTTTTTTATTTATTTTTTTAAAATGTATTTATTTTTTGATAAACTGCTTTCAGCTCTTACCACCTGCCCTGCTCCAGTTTTTCCCACGCGTTCTGTGCGTGTGTCAATGCCACTTGTAAATTTGGGCAGGGAAAGCTGCCTTTAAAGAAAACCGGTAACTTTGCATGACTCGTGTCAGAAGCCTGAGGTCTGTGACACTGAATGCTGGGAAAGGGTTATGCAAGAGGCTGGCGTCTATTTTAGTCTTATTTCTCATGACCCAGAAAGACTAGAAATAAATGGTTTGTAATAACAGGAAGCTGGGGTGTTCTGAAAGACCAGGATTTCCAAAATTACTGTGATGTAAAGCAACAGAACCTACTTGTCCTAAGTATAGCGACCTAACTCGGGAAGAGTGATTAACACTCTCTGAGGATCAGTGAGAGACGGAGCACGCTGCAGGGACTTCAGCGGCCTGGGGAGGACTCGTCCCGTCACTTAGTGCCAAGCAAAGGGGGAACCGAGCTGGAATCTCTTGCTGGGGTTTCGGGAAGACCGGCTGGCGCAGGGTTTAATACTGAGCCACAGGGCGGCTTCTCTAGCTGACAAAGCAGTTTTCAGAGATCTTTTCTTATACCAGTTTACCTAAATTTGTTATTTGTGTGTGAAAAGATTGCATCCTTTTCCCCCTTGGCTTTGTTTTTCCACTGTAAACCAGGATTTTACCTTCTATTATCAATAAGGTCCTGTTTGCAGCCTAACAGCTGTCAATTTAGGTTTTTATTAATCCCTAACTCCTTATAAATAATTCTGGGTCAAGGCCAGCCTGCTTGATATATCGCAATACTGACTACCGAGTGTTTTCATTCAGATTATTCGTTACAAAGTTCCTTTCGTTAATCTGTAGTTTCCCATAGGCTATTCTCTGGTAACGCACATTCCTGCTGGAGCAAGGGATATCCAGATAGTAGAACGGAAAAAATCTGCAGATGTTCTGGGTGTGTATAACCTCTTGGTACTTCCCTACAATGCATGCCTATACTTGCTAATGCTTTTTCCAATGTGAAGATGAATGTAGTTTTACTGCAGACATGAGCTAAATCCACAGTCAGTGTAAATCACAACCACGTTGTCTAAGCCGGCGCGTTTCTCCTCGCTGTGGTGGGAGCAGCCGGGCTGCACACAGCAACGTTTTGATTGCGTTAATGCAGAAACTGTTGGTCAATATTGTTGCCGCTTCAGCGTGTTTATGACAAACACGCCTGGTGCCAGGTCACAGATGGCAGAGTGACTTCACCTCTCTTGTGATCCCCCGGCCTTCTCCCGCTTGGGGAATGTGCAACGGCCGCATGGCAGCAGCGCCAAGGAGATGGGACCTACACGTTGCCTCGCTGAAGTGTGGCCACGCCATCCATCTTGTGATGGAGGCGGCAGAGCTGCTCAGGAGGGGGGTGGAAAAAATCTGGGCTTGCCCAGAAGCAGCGCATTTGCTACTGTCATGGTCTGGTGCTGCCTCAGAGGCTCGTGGCCGTGGGCAGGAAGGCTTGAATGAAAAAGGCTTGATTTAGTGCAGTTCCTCAGTAGCGCTGGCTGACCTGTCTTGGGCCGTGGCTGGGTCAGGTGGCAGCAGCTCAGTGCTCCCAAGGAGGCGACTCCTGCCGTCGGCCATCCGACGGTCTGCTTGTTGCCTGCAGAGCTGTGATTATTAAATGCTCGTGCTGTGCTAGTGCCAGAAGGGGGAGAGGAGCCGTGGGCTAGCATAAGCCAGGAGCTTGCGATGTAGAGGGACGCATGGCCCAGAACTCTGGGCACATAATCGCACGACATGTGTTGGAAGTAGGTGATAAATGCATTGTAGTGTAGGAGAAACAGTTGTTTTATTCCTGTGACACCCTAATAATTTTATCCCCTGAATGCACAAGTGGCAATATTCCATACCTCCGCTCTTACATGCAATGGCACTGATTTTTCTCTCTGGTTTGAAGCTGTGGCTGATGAAGCCGGGTACTATTTCTTCAATGGGAACTACAAAGTTGACAGTCCGAAGAACTTCAACATTGCAGGCACGGTGTTCAAGTACCGCAGGCCCATGGATGTTTATGAGACCGGCATAGAGTATATTGTCGCCCAAGGACCAACAAATCAAGGGCTGAATATAATGGTGAGCTTTGACCTTTCACGTTTGCAAGGCTGAGGGTGATGGAGAAGGGAAAATCTGCGTTGGATCGAGGAAAAGGTGGGCGTGGGAGCAGAGTCCTGCTGTGGTTTCCCAGCTTTCCTGGGCAGCTTGGGGAGCAGAGTGGGAGCAGTGACTATGCCCAGTTCCTTGCACGAACCTGTTTTACTTGTGTCAGTGCTCTCGAGTGCAGGCAGGGCTGTGAATAATGAACGTGGGCTTGGTGACCCCTCGCTCTGCAGGGAGAAGATGCCTCAGGCATTGCGGGGGCACTTCTCTTCTACTCCTCGTCATTTTTATCCAAGTTACCTGGCAGGAAAAGTAAAAATAAGAAACTGGGACAGACAGCTTAGAGAAGTGCACAGAACTTAAACCCCAACCCTTTCTTGAAAGCAAACCATCTAACACCAGGCATGTGAAGAAAAGTAATTGAATTTTTCTTCTGGGCAGCCAGCCAGAGGCCCAACGCCTGCCATCTTCCATGTAGCCTCGGGCTCCTCTGGACGGGGAAGGGATGGTCGCTTGCGTCCTTCTAAAGCGTTAGACCAGTAAGAGGTTGTAGTGCGTCAGCTGTGAGTGCCCATCCCCAGTAGGGATGTAGTCGCTGAAGGGGTGTGTGCATGTTCCTCATAAAGCCACAAAACATGGGTTTGCAAGTGATGGTGGGTAACTTCTGAAGTGGCTCTCCCAAGTCTCTGGTGGCTCAGTGGCAGAGGGACCGTGACCTGTGGCTCCCAGTCCCTGAGCTGGGGCTAATCCCCAGGGCAGTGCTGACAAATAACCCTTGGGAAACTGTGCTGGGCTCCAGTTGTAAGAAGCTGGCCATACAACAGAAAGCAGACTGGAAATAGCAAAGTAGATGCTCACCAACTGTCAAGTCCACAATGAATCACAGATTTTGCATGCCGTATATTCACTGCATCCGCTAATAATTTAATTTGTTTGCTAGGTCTGGAATCAAAATGGCAAGAATCCATCCATCACGTTTGAATACATCCTCCTGAGGAAGCCACACTCAAAAAATCTGCAGCCCATCTACTACACCTTCTCTGAGTCAGATAGCGAAGAAAGCAGAGAGTTCGATGGAGACGTGCCATTGGGTTTTATCCAGCACAATGCAACCTATTTTGGGAAAATCTCCAGGGAAAGGATAGACTTGGAGAACCAGGTGTTTGGAAGGCAGGACACGGAAGAAGATTTAAACTTGAGCAAAGGTCAGGAAACCAATGAGGTCTATGAAAGAGCAGAAACAATTGACTGTGAGCCAAAACTGAAGGGCAAACAACCCCAAGGTAAGGAGACTTGGGCCTCACCGTTCTGCTTCTCAGAGCTCTTGTTGAGAAATGCTCTGTTTCTACCTCTGGTGATTCTGCTGGTTTGTGTTTTGGAAACCTTGGAAAGTTTGGTGTTTTTTTTTGTTCTGTTTTGTTTTAAAAATGTCTCTGCTCATAAATCCTCTTTGCCCTTCAGGTTCTGGTTTCTGGTGGGTGGGGGGGGTGGCCATGGGTAAGGTCTCCTTGCTGGCGCCCTGCGTTGCTTTGCCTCATGCCAAGGACAGGAGGGAGCCCTGGGTGCACAGAGGTCCCTGTCACAACATCTTCCATCACCTCCCACCTCTGCCCAGCCCCCAGCAACCTCCTTCCCATTCCAGTCCCTTAGGCATCCCACCACCAAAGTGCCTTGAGTGCTTTCCCAGCATGGCTGCATGGGCTGGGGGGCCAGGAGGGCATCTTCCTTTCTGACCTCTGCTATTGCTTGGGGCAGTGCTGGCAGGTGCTGAGCTCTCCTCTGGCCATGTGATAGCAGGATGAGACCCACAGAGCTTCGCACTCTTCCCAAAGGGGTCCAACCCCATGAGATTCCCTCTCCCCGAGACCCCATCTCCTGCCTCTACCCTCCTGGCTGGCTGCTCAGGCTCCGGCGTGCCCCTGCTGCTCCAGGCTGCTTTCGCCTGCCAGCCTGAATGCATTTTGTGGTTGTCACTGTTGTTTCCCCCTGTTGGCTCCAATCTAGATTCAAACGTAACCAGGTCTACTTACCAGACAGACCATGATGACAGAGACCTTGACCCCAGGTTCACCTCCAGGGAATTCCTTTCGGAGAACGCCATCACAGACAAGCTGCTGGACAAGACCTCGGACTCCAAGGAGCTGGTGCTCAACATGACCATGAACAGCATCTTTGCCCAGGGAGACCCAATCAACTCTGTGGGGTCACACATTGACAGTCTCTATGTTGACTACGAGGACGCTGATGGCGTTGTGACCTACACCATTAATGGCACCTACATGGAGCTGAGCAATGGCAAAGCCATCAACACGTCTGCGGAGACACCATTTTCAAATGCCACTGTCACCATGACCAGCCCTCAAGGGAACAGAACCCACAAAGCAAGGTAGGAGACATGTCTTTATAGTCAGTCCTATTTATTGCTGGTTTTGACTCGTAATAGCCCTGTACTCAATGTAGACCCCATGGCGTGGTTTCTATTTGCTTTGGAAGTCAGCAGGTAAGTGGTGGTAGGATGCTGTATGTGAAGGTTTTCTGTTGGGGGTTGATTTGGAAGGAAGGGCCAGAGGTTTGGGAGCAGAAAGTCAAGAGAGCATTTAAGCAAGAGGAAAACTCGCCGCCCTCCTTGTTGGGGATGTTGGCAAGTCCATGCTGATGGCTGTCAGCTTGTTCATTGCTCTGCCTGTCATAGCTCATTATCAGAGCCACGGCCATAAAGAAGCCTCTTCCTTTTGTCTTCTCTTGATGCCCTGCTCTGATTCCCCAGGCCCCTTCCTCGGAGTTCTGATGCAGCAGAAGTTGGGCCTGGCCCGTTTTTACCCACCCTGTTGACTGCCACCCACCATCCTCCTCACTTGTGTTGGCAGGAACATGCTTCCAGCAGCTCCCAGGCATGGCCCTGCCTGCTTAACTACTGCTGGAGAGGCAGAGCAGGACGACAGGAGCTCTTCTCAGGGCCTGCAGAAATAGCCTGGGTTTGATATCTTGATGGATGGATGCTTAAGCAGTGCAATTAGTCACTGCTTTGACAAGGATATCAAAAGCTCTCCAGTGACAGCTCATTGATTGATATTAGGGCTGTCACTTCAGGATTCCTTGAATGGCTGGTTTGGGGTGGTAGTGTTATAAAATGTAGTGGGAAGGTAAAAAAAAGGCTTAATCTATCTTTAGCAACAGAATTCATCCAGGCAAGGATGGGCTGGGAGAAAGGGAGCATCACGATAGTGGTTGTCCATGAGTCCGTCTAGGGTCTTTTGGAGTGCCCTGGGTCTCTCTGGGGAGCAGCCACAAATCAAAGCAACCTGCAGATAGCTGGGGCTGAAACTGGGGTCTTGGGAGTTATCCGTGTCCCAGACCCACAGCTGTGCATCTGGGTCCTGCTGTGCACCCCCATGGCTTGTTTGGGGCCCACGGCACCTAAAACTCCCCTGTGGGTCTCCTCCTCGCTCTGCTGCTTTGACTCTTCTGTCTCCCAGTCTTCACCACGAGTAAAACATGAGTTTTGGTGCTGAGTTTCAGAAGATGTGAAGCACTGAGCAGATGCTCTCTGGTTATAGTTAGCTGTATTTACCCAGAACTTATACTAGCTTATGCTAAAGAAAATGTCCATGCAGCCAAACGTACCAACAGACTTCTTAATGATAAGAACATTAAAACAGTGCCCAGGGCTTGAGTCTATCATCTCTTCTCGTGGCTTGGCTTGGAGACTCTGCCTCCGGCTGCCAAAGCGAGCATTTCATTAGCACTCTGACAGGCGAGGGCAGCTCCCCTGCCTTCCCTTCCGTGGGGGGGAGGAAGGGGGCTGCCCCCCCTTGGGACTCCTGGTCCCCACCACGCTCCCTGGGTGGCCTCGGCTGGCACCCTGTGTCCACGCGGCTCTCCCTGTTAAAGGGGTCTCGTGCTTTCCTGCCTCCTGGGAATACAGGGACCTTCACATGCTTTAAACCCCGGAGCAGTTTGGCTGATACAGATCAAGCACAAAAGACGGTCAGTGGCTCCAGTACTGATTTTTGTGGTGCTAAAAAGCTCCTTGCACCATCGCTGGCTCCTCCGGTGAAGACACAGGGCAGGGCTTTAAACCCCTTCAGGAAAGAAACGCAGCACTGCCATTTTTTTTTTCCTTCGTTCTTCCCTTGGTTTTGTTCTACAGTGTTTCTTCTTCTTCCCCACACTGTCTCTAGGATAAAACATGAACTCTTTCAGATCTAAACATCACTGTCCAAAAAAGTTTTGCACTTGCCAAAAGGCTGCATCCAGGCCCAGCTGGGGCTGTAGCCTGAGCTGAGGGATGCTCAGCTCCGTGCTGGCTCCGTCCCTTGCTGTGAAGCCGTGGGGGGTGGCTGAAAGGCCGGTGGAGGTGGATGNAAAAAAAAAAAGGTGTGGGGGGGGACAGGGCGCAACAAGCAACCTCATGTCAAGAGGCTTCACCTACTACATCAAGGCATTGCCCAGTTCAGAAGGTCCCATAATGTCATCGGTGATTAGAGCACCTGCATGTGTGGGCCCTTGTGGAGCAGGGACATGACTGCCATCACCACAGGGATGGGCGATCCTTGCTTCCAGGGGACGGGGCAGGAGGGACCGTGTCGGGACAGCCTGCTTCTGCCCATGCCTCTGTTGCTTCCTCCAACTTCTTATTTATTATGTTAAGCACCGTTGCAATCCTAACACCAATCTGTATCTCCTGGGTGGGAATGATGGATGAGGAGCGCCAGCTCCGGTCACTGGGACCAAGTTAAAGCTCCTGCTGACACCCAAGACAGCAGGATGAAGCCCATGCTGAGAGCGGGATGGGGTTGTGGGTTTGGCGTGTCGTGGGCAGGGTGCTGGAGCAGGAGGCCCGTGAAGAGCGTGGGGCATTGGACGTGTTCCTCCAGGAGGAAGGATGACAGAAGGGGCAGCCAGAATCTGCGCTGAAGGAAATGGCAATGGGGCACAAGGGGAAAACCTCTTGCCCTGGGCGTGGGGCAGGGTGGGGGACCTCCAGCCCTGGAGATCAGCAAAACTGGACTGTGCAAGGCCCTGTGGGAGCCAGTCTCTTACCGGGGTCAGCCTAGTTCTGGGCAGGAGCTCGGACTTGAGACCTCCCAAATCCTTCCCGCGCTGAGTTTGGGATGGACGGTGGCTTTTTGCTCGTTTTCATTCCCTGTCGATGAACAAGCAAAGGGGGGGTCATCTCTTTGCAGCCTGTAACCAGCCAGTCTGTGCAGGCGGGACAGCCTTGGTTGGAGGTGGGGCAGTTTCTTTCTTTCTAAACTCTTGCAGCTCTTAGTGTGGATGGAGTTACCCAGTTATAGGAGCACCTTGCACCAGCGTGGCATTCCCTCTCTGGGACCGAGCTCTGCTGCCACGGGAATGAGTGGGTGGCTCTTGTGCAGTAGTAGTAGGCAGCCAGTGCTCTTTTCCTCTCCCGGAGCAGTTCAAGTCTTTCTTCTGGGGCATGCCAGGGCAGATCCAGGCACCCTCCATCCTTCATCCCATACCCATGCTGTCTTGCGTAGCAGGGGCTGATCCTGCAACAGGAGCCGTGACTTTCCCCCTTTGCTTAAAAATAAAAACTGAAATAAATCAGAGAAATGTGAGCCCAGGGACTATGGACTTTGATCCGTGGTGTTTGTGTGCACTTGTTAAGATTATTCTTCTGCTACGGGGACCTTTTTGGGAAGACGGGCAGCCCGGACCTGGGCTGGGAGCGAGGGACTGGTGGTAACTTGTGGTGCAGTTGCTCGCTTGAAAAGCAGAAGCAAAATGCAGGCAGGGGAGAAAATACTTCACTTTATAATGAAGTTCATAATAAAGAGAAAAAAAAGAAAAAAAAAAAAAAGAGGAAACCCCCCCCAGCTTTGTAGCACAACGTGCTGCTGTTTGCATTTAGAGGAGAACAAAATGACAGTTTTGTCTTTGCTTGAAATGGCCAGAGCTAAATGCTGCCCTAGGACCAAACGTCTGATTTGTCTGGAAAGAATTGTCCCTGCAACCTCCTCCCGCATAGAAGCAGCTCTTTGTTTAGGATCACATACGTTAAAGGGGCACTGTTGAAAGATTTTCTGTCCTCAGATGTGGTATAAAATTTATTTTGAAGCTTATTTCCTCCTTTCAAGGGAGAGGAGTCCGGTCACAGAATAACTTGCTGGGTTTTTTGGTGCCTCTGAGAGGAGGGTGTAGACCAGAGGATCTGGGTAATACCCTGTTTTCCAGGCAAATTGAAGCCCCAAACCCAGATGTTGACTCTCTTTTAATCGATCTTACTGAAAACTGTCATCTTGTGAGCCCTCTCCTGGCTGGGTGGCAGCGGGCAGCACGCCGCCGGGACGGGGGGCTGACGCGGGTCCCCAGGCAGAGCCGTTCTGGCAAGATAAAGCACTATTTATAGTGAGCCGAGGCTGTTATTTTTCCACAAAAAAATAGTGACATTCATTTCGGTTCCATTTCAAACGCAGGAAGCGACCATTTGCCAAACTGACAGAGCAAAATCAACAGGGGAAAAATGAGATTGTTGTTGTTTTTAATCCTTCTGGAGGCTCAGTGCTGGCGGTGGAAGGAGGGTGGGTCCGAAAGGAAACGGCTGGATTCTCAACAGTGTCCTTTTAAAGGTTGATTTGATAGACTGGACCTCAACTTTTTCTTACGAACAACTAAATAAGGCAATTTCAGAGCTTCTGCTGCCTAGAAATCATACACGCTGCATATCTCGCCAGGCCAGAGACAACTGGATGTCAGGATACAACCTTGTACGCTATTTCAGTGTAGCTGTTTCAAGGGTTTGAACAAAGGTATGAGAACAGAATTGAAGCCTTTTGTTGTAAAGGTGCAGTATCCCTGGCGTGTTACAACCTTACAGCATGGAGGATGCACTGAACTGGGAGAAGCTGTTATTCTTGCTTTGACAAAGGCTTTTTCGTACACCAGGCTGACTCCGTTACTCCTTTCCCGATGGCATTACGTGTTTGAGCACAGCGTGGATACGAGAGATGCAAATTACCTCTCTAAAATAAACCAAACCAAAACAAGAGTGGCAAAAGCAGCGGGTAGGCAAATGGCATGCCTTGGTGTTTAAAAGCAAAGTGTGCTTTGAGAAGCGAGCTCATAAACTCCCGTGCCACGTGTAGGCTTGCGGAAGGAGTGAGCTGCTGAGATTTGAGCAGCCGAAAGCTCTGCCGCGTCGAGCAGCACGAGTCGGCGTGCCCGGCCCTGGAGACGCAGGGGAGGAGATACTGCACCTTTAGTCGCTGTATGCTGAGGGCCAGGTGTATTTGAGCAGAAAATGCAAACTTTGTTAAATTCTGAACTGTTTCTACTTGTGGGTATTTTTATCCCATTCTCTCTATTTCTAGACAGTGGAAGCTCTGCCTCTAACCGGGCTGGGGATTCTACTTGGGGCTCAGGACAGGTATGTTGTGAAACAAACCAAACCGATTAAAACAAACAAACAAACCCCAAAAAATCAGAAAAACCAAACCCAACCGCCAAACAAAGCAAATCCCCTCCCAAACCCGAACCCAACCGAACTGCAGCCTGCTGGCAGATGTGTGTGTCTGACGTGGCCTATCACCGCTCGCCTTGTAAATGCCTTTTTTTTTGTTTTGTTTTGTTTTGTTTTTTTTGTTTTTGTTTGCTTATCGCTAGAAACAGATTGAAGTTGTTAAGAAAGGGCCAAGGTGTGAGTGCTGCTGACATGTACAGGTGGAAGCTTTCCTCCCATGAACCCTGCAGCTCTACATGTACCACAGGTAGTTATAAGAAGCAGCCAAATTCTGCACAACCGCTGAAATCACCTGGTGTGTGAGTCACTTTTATGTCTGTTAGGGATGGGAAGGACGTGGTGATGCGTAGGGGATTTCGTGATCTCTGGAGCTGGTTTAGCACAACCCCCGAATCCGCTCCACCTGGGCACGAATGTGGGGAGAGGAGCCGGGGACCGAGAGTGTGCAAAGCCCACAAACCTCGCGGGTGCGTCGGGGACCAAGATTTAGTGCCCGGTGTGTCCATCATCCTCCAAAACACCATTCCTGGGGGGAGCTCTGACCACCTCCTTTGCCTCCCAGCCCAGCAGGGACGTGCTGGGGCTCGGCAGGATCCCCAAACCTGTGCTGAGTTGGACCATATTGCCTCCTTTTTTTTTTTTTTCCCCCCCTCCCCTTTTTGACTGTTCAGAAGGGTTTGAAAAGCTCAGCTGCTTCGCCGCGGAGTGAAATTTTAAAGATTGTTCAGCTCTGGCAGGAAACAAAACAGCATTTGGCTTTTTGATTTTTGTTTTGTTTCTCCCACTCCGTCTACCCTGGAGCCTGATCTGGGCTGCGAGGGTGTAAATCTGGAACAGTGACATAGATGCCAGGGATACCAAAACCGAGCCTGTATTCTTTTTGCATAAATTCCCCCTTTTTGCCCCTCCGAAAAGTTTCACGCCACCTGGTCTCTCAGGCCTGTGGGTCGTGCGCTGGCCTGCGCCGCTCCCCCGTCCGTGAAATAATCCAGATCCTGCGGTGCTTCTGGAATTAGAAAGAAGGCAAAAAGAGGGGGGAGAGAGCTGCAATCTAAAAGACCTCTCTTAAAAGAGCAAATGCAAGGATTTTATTTTTGAAGTGTGCCAGAGCATTTGTTCTTGTCCTGTCCGCAGCGGGAGCTTCGCGAGCCCTCCCTTTCCCGGGATCCTGTCAGCCACATGTTCCGGGACATTTTTGACTTCTTTCGTTCCCTCTGAACAAATTTCCCCCTTGACCAGGCCAGGCTGCTCTGCCTCGGTTTGCAGCTAGCAGAGAGAGGTTTTACTTAAATTTCTCCTTTCTCATTGCCTTTTCTTAATGACATATCGCAGAGAAGCCATACCATGTCAAGAGCTGTAGATCTTTTTTTAGTTTCATGTAAACCATATGTTCCCCAGAGCTGCAATTCCTGTTACCTGTAGCCAGAGCAGCCTCCTGGTCCCCAGCCAGGTCCCGGAATGGACTTCACAACATTTACTCTGGCACGGCAGGCTGCGGGGAAAAGGTCTCGCTCTGACGACACTGGCTGCCGCTGCTGGCGGTGGGGGAGCAGGAGGGGCAGGTGCCTCCTTGCAAAGCCCCCGGGAGCCCTTCCTCGGCCCCGAGGGCTGGGGGCCACCTGGGTGAAAATGGGGTGTGAAGCACATAGAGAGAGTGGGGGGATGGAGTGGGTTGGGGACCCTTTTCTGTCACCTCCACCCATGAGCTCGAGAGGGTGGGAGCTGGTGGCTGCGAGGCGGAGGGAGCTGCCGAGCAGACTCGTTGCCCCAAGCGTTTCCTATAAAAACACCTTAGTCACATATGGATCTTGGTGGCAAGCCCTGGCAGGGGTGGCCGTGCCCGCTTTCGGAGCCGGCCAGACTCAACCGCGCCGCCCATGTTGGCTGGGTGGCCGCCGCGGTCCTCCCCTCCTGGCAGCATCCATCCCGCGGGCCAGAAAGTCCGTCTTGCTGCTTTCCATAGGGAGGAAGTTTTGGAAAATGCAGCTCGAAAAAGAAAAAAAAAAAGAGTTTGCATGTCAAAGTCACCAAGCGTCCTCTGTTGTGTGTGTGTATTCTCTTTGAAACTAGGAGTGATGTCCACATATGCTATGTGTGTTCGCTATGATGGGATCGAAGTGGATGATACGTACTGTGATGCCATGACCCGTCCCGAGCCCGTCCATGAGTTCTGTGCTGGGAGAGAGTGCCAGCCAAGGTACCGCCTCCACAGGGCGCTCCCGGGGGGCTCCGCGCTTTCTCCGCCGTGGTTGTATTTGGGGGAGGGGGTCAGTGTGGATTTGGTGGTAGCGGGGGGCAAGAGGGATGGCCCATAGGACCCCTGTCCCGCCTCCCCCAGTTGCATCTGCCCAAGCTGCACTGAGGCTCAGCAAGACTCGCCTTCTGAGTGGTTTAGCTCATGCTGCCAGGTGAAAACTTCCATAAATCCTGGCAGAGTTTGCCCCTGGGGCTCCCATCGAGTCCAACCTCTACCAGTACAGGCAGTATCTGCCCCGGCCAGCGCGTGGAGAAATGTGTGTGTGAATTGGGTGGTGGGGATGGGTTTGCAAACTGTGCCACAGATCTGGCTCTCTGGTTCATCAGGGAATGGTTTGGGTTGGAAGGGACCTTAAAGCCCACCCAGGGCCACCCCCTGCCCTGGGCAGGGACATCTCCCCCCAGCCCAGGTTGCTCCAAGCCCCGTCCAACCTGGCCTTGAACCCCTCCAGGGATGGGGCAGCCACAGCTTCTCTGGGCAACCTGGGCCAGGGGCTCACCCCCCTCACAGCAAAGGATTTCTTTACGATATCTCTTCTAAATCTCTCCTCTTCCAGTGTAAAACTGTTCCCCCTCATCCCACGGCTCCCCTCCCTTCTCCAGAGTCCCTCCCCAGCCTTCCTGGAGCCCCTTTAGGGACTGGAAGGGGCTCTGAGGTCTCCCCGGAGCCTTCTCTTCTCCAGGCTGAACCCCCCCAGCTCTCTCAGCCTGTCCCCATAGAAGTGCTCCAGCCCTCCCAGCATCTTGGTGGCCTCCTCTGGCCCCACTCCAGCAGGTCCATATCTTTCCTGTGCTGAGGTCTTGTATCAGGGATGGAGCTGGTGAAGCGAGCAACCTGTGCTGGAAGTTCTTCAGAAGGTTTCTCTTCTGCTGCGGCCCTTTATCTGAATAGCCTGACCAGTCCAGAGCCGGGCTGTCCGGCCCGGGGCACCTCACTGCGGTTTGTAACCGGGGGAATGCTTGTTGGAGGGTTTGCAAGTAACAGGATGGGACAGAGCGGTGTCTGTCAAAGGCAGGAGGACTGTAATGATGTCAGACTATGGACGGGGCAAAGGGAGAAGTAAAGCTCTCTGGTGCATGCCCTGGAATGGCGTCACCTGTCAACAGTGCAAAGCAAGACTGGAGTGATGCCAGGGACCAGGTTTGTGAGACCCCGCTGGAGAGTGCTTGCTTTCACAAGCATTGTGAAAGGTAATTGTGAAGGAGGACGGGGGAGGAAAGCACGTCCCCTTTGCCACGTAAGATCTCGTTGAACCTTGCACGTTAAGGCTGAAAGCCAGGGCAGGCTGCAACGGAGGCAAGAAAAGTGTGGGGAGGCGGATGGTGCTACTGCTGGGAACACACCTGCCCTGTAGACGCCATGGAGGTTTTAATCTCTATTTGCATTAACTTTGTAATTTTTTAGCACAAGCATCAGGGCTCTTTGCATGCTTAGATTATCCCGCTGGTCTTTCATAAAGCTGCCCCTCCTTGTAGCTGTGCTCCAGCTCCGTGGGCTTGCGCTGCAAGAGAGGAGAGCTGCTCTGCGATTTACCGCTGGTGGCAGCTCGGCGGTGGGGAAACCAAGGAGCTGCCGGCAGCGCGAGCGGAGCAGCCGGGCACGTTCGCTAGCACTTGGGCAGACGGGATGCTGCTGGGGCTGGCAACGCTTTTCCAACAGACAGTGCTAAGAGACTTTTGTCTGATCTAGACAGGAGAGACCTTGGTTTCATTTCCCTTCTGAATTTAGGCGGCACCTCTAAATGTGTGACATCTCCCTGGGGCTGCGTCTTGTGCCTGGAGCCCCATGCGGGACACGAGGCTGGCGTGCGGCCGGGGGACGTGGCTCTCCCGCTCGGAGAGATGGCCCCGGGGGATGCACGAGGTAGCCCTGTGTCCAGAGGAGCTGTGAATTCTGGTCCATTTAGATTTTTACATTTTTAGCTTATTCTTTAATTCAGAATTGCTATAACGTTACTGTACTATAAGAAAATCTTGACTTTTTATGTCTTTTCCCTTGGTTTACAAGCTGCTCTCCTCTTGTAACGTCAGGACAGTAGTGCCAGGGGACAGTAAGGGGCAGGCAGTGTCTCGGAGCAGATCCCAGCTCTTCCAGCCCATCAGGAAGGGGGTTACGAGGTTAGCAGAGTTAGACTGACGGTGGTAGGTGAATGTCTGTCCCACCAGCGCTCAGACAGCTTTGTGTGACGTTATTGCTGGGATTTGCAGGGTGATGGGTGGTTGCGTCCTCTCTGTCCTTTAGCTGGAGAGGCAAAAAGAGGGGTCGAACGTGGGCCAAAAGCAGGGCAGAGAAATGTGCTGGCACACGTTGGGTCGCAGCTGGGGAGCAGCGTGTGTAGCCTGCGGGTGACAAACCGCTCCGTGTCTCACCGTGCCGGCTCCCCTTCCTCTTGGCAAACTGGTTTTAGCATCCATCGCCATGGCCACGAGCTCAGGTCTGCTGGGTGAAACCACCACAGGTCAACACCTCCCATCCCGCGGGAAAACCTCTCGCACGCTGGCAGCCTGACAACAGCTCGTTCCTATTGCAGCCGTCTCCCTCCAGCCGAGAGCAGGCAGGGGTTTCCCATAGGATGCTCCGGCCCCGGCCCAGCCATGCCCGCTGTGATGCCTTCTCTTGCCTCCGCAGGTGGGAGACGAGCAGCTGGAGCGAGTGCTCCCGCACCTGCGGGGAGGGCTACCAGTTCCGCATTGTCCGCTGCTGGAAGATGATCTCGCCGGGATTCGACAGCTCCGTCTACAGCGACCTCTGCGAGTCCGCCGACATCACCCGGCCAGATGAGCGCAAGGTCTGCAAGAACCCGGCCTGCGGCCCCCAGTGGGAGATGTCGGAGTGGTCCGAGGTAAGTCCCCAGGGGCTGCTGGCCTGGCAGCGCTGGGGGCGAGCACACGTGCCTGTGCTTCTATGTTCCTTTTCCGATTTAAACTCATCCATAGCCACCAGAGAATCCTGCCTTTTAAGCCGCTGGCTGCAGTCATTGCATGTGGGACAATGTGCATCAGTAATTCTTTTCCCTAAAATGAAGCCCTGGGTCCTCTCGAGGATGGGGAGGCCACCACCATCAGTCACTCGTGGTCTTTAACCGCATGCAAGGTGCTGGCATCGCCCGCTGGGTTGAGGGCAGGAGCCCGCGGCGCAGATCCTCCCACCACTGGGGGTGATGTGTGATGTGCCACGGAGGAGGTTCCCCCTCACACATCTATTATGTTCCCATAAATTTCCCTTCCTCGCCTCCAATTTCACCGCACCACGTGGAGGATTAAACCCTTTCCTGGCCATGCCTTAAGCAGATCCCTAGAGCGGTTGGAAGAGGGTTTTCGGCAGCGCTCTCCCTTTAGCTCCTTGGTTTGCTCAGGCAGAACCATGAAAGGATTTGTGCCCCTGAATTTATTTCTGGGCACGGCCAGCGCTCCAGCACATCGCTTGCAAATGGAAATCCATGGACACAACAAAACCATTGCCACTTCCTTGGGGAACCTGGGTCTCAGAGCTCGGGTGGCTCGGGAGCCAGTCCCCTGGCTGCCGCCGGTGTTGTGCTGGGCTGACACCCGTGGGGCAGGGAGGGACCCAGCACGGCCGGCAGCGAACTTATAAATCACACGGGGGGTGTCATGCCCCCATGCGCGGCCAGGGAACAGCCCTGCCTCTTCAATGTTGTTTGTAAGCAGACATATATGGAGAGAGCGAGACTTCGGGTCTGTGTCCGTCTCCGAGCTCGCCGGGGGTGCCCCCGCCAGCCCCCATGATGGTGACGGCTGCGCACAGAAGGTGGCATTTGTGCCCTGGAGCCAGCACACACCCCGACCCTCCGCAACGGAGCGAATGTCGTTCCTGCTCCAAACGAAGCCCAGGCCCCTCTAAGCAAGAGCAGACTGAGCTCCGAGCCGAGCCACCCGTGGGGGCGAACCTGCCCCAGGGTTCACACCACGAGGGGTCGGGCTCTTCCTCCTGGGAGGGGTCCCAAAAGCTTCTTGGTCAGGATTTAAATGTCTCTTCTCCTCTCCAAACTGGGGTGAGCCGTTTCCCTGGAGCCGACAGAGGGGCTGGTGCGTTCCCGGGTGTTGCAGAATGTTTTGACTTTCCCCGCTGGGTAGAGAGGAGCTCCCTGCGCACGTGCTGGCGCGTTATTTTGACTGGCGTAGCAAACCAGAATGGCTTATTTTACAGAAATCTGTATTCTCCTCCAGCATGTGTCAGGGACAGATTGCTTGAGACGGTCCTGGAGTAGTTTGTTCTTAGCCAGCAGCAAAGCTAATCTCATTTGGATCCCATCTGAAGCAGGGTGCCAAGTTGGCTGGGGAANAAAAAAAAAAAAAAGCACATTTCAGGAATCTGAGGATTAACGTATCAGCGCGGTGTGGCTGAGCGCTGTGCTGTTGACACTTTTCCCTGCTTTACGTTATGCATGGAGCAAATGTGCGTATGCGAGACTGTAGTAACTCAAATCCAGTTCTAAATAATGTCACGGGGCTGCGCGGTGCCAAATTTATCCACAGCATAAAAATCTCAGTTGTGCGGTTTGCGGAAAACATTCTCCAAAGAGGTGGAAAGGAGCTGGCTGTTCCTGGGAAGGAGGTGAGGAAGATCTCACCCCGTCTCCAAGTGGCAGCTAAAACTTTGCAGCTCTGATTGGGCCCTTTTGGTGCCTTGGGTTTTCACCCACTGGCATCACCCGGCGGAGAGTTTGCACAGCACCCGGGCAGGATACAGCCCTCCTGCACCTATCCCGGCTGCTGAAGCTGTCGAGGGGTTCTAGGGAAGAGGGACGGCTTTGCTACGGGTTGGTTTACAGACAGACACCTATGCCTTGCCAGTGTGTTTTTAGAGTTTCACGTTAAAAAAGTAAAAAAGCCGGAAAGCAGGTCCTGGTTCCCGACACAGCGGGAGCCCCTGCTGACGCCGTCCCCTCCCGGCAGTGCTCAGCCCGGTGCGGAGAGCGGAGCGTGGTGACACGGGACATCCGCTGCTCGGAGGACGAGAAGCTGTGCGACGCCAGCGCCCGGCCCCTGGCCGAGAAGAACTGCACAGGACCACCCTGCGACCGGCAGTGGACCGTCTCCGACTGGGGACCGGTGAGACCCTGGGGTGGCCAGCCACGTGGCCATCGTGACCCATTGCAGCAGGGTGCTTGCAGGTTTGCTTGTGTCGCCGGTGCCGGGAGTTTTGGGGTCAGACTCGTCCTCCCCGGCAGCTCCCAGCTCCGATACCTGCATGCAGCCCGCACCTGGAGCCAACCTCCGAACGATTCCGCCGCTTTGGCTCTCCTGGTCCCCGTGCCACCTCCCGACTCTGTCTCATGACCATGACTTGCCCACCAGCGCGGTCACCCTGGGCCACCCTAACCGACCGCCCCGGCTCTGTGCCCGGGGCAGCACCGGGGTCTGGTGGTGTTTGTGAGCGCTGAGCCCTCCTCTTCACGGGGCAGGGATGAGCTGCCAGATGTGCTCCGGCACTCGGGTGATCCAGCATCCCAGCGGGTCCCACGGCTTCCCAGCAGGTTGTCCCTGGGGCTTCTCCCTCACTGGGGACAGAGAACAGGAGGGGCTAAACCCTGAGAGCCCCCTCAGCTCCTGCTGCCGTCACCTGCCAGAGGGCCTTAGCGGGCGTCAAAATCGTCCTGTCTGTCTGCTGCACAGTGTGCCTTGACAATGCTGATGCTCTGTGCCCAGAAAATTAACATTTCCCCCTTTCTATTCCCCTTTTCCCCTATTTTCTTTTCCCCTATTTTCTTTTCCTCCTTTTTTCTTTTCCCCTTTTCCCCCCTTTTTCTTTTCCCCTTTTCCCCTTCCTGCACAATTCTGCTACAGAGAACCCCTCCATCCCAAGCTATTTTTACCCAGGTTTTGATACATTAGCATCAGCTAAAAATAAGTCGTTTCCATGGCAGCAGCGGCGCTGTGAAACACCCTGCGTCTCTGCAAGAGCGGCCGCAGACGAGCCGGGGAGCCCTCGCTGCCTCCACCAGCGCTCAAGGCCGTTCCTGCCGGGCCCTTTGCATTTTGGGGGGGGGAAATATTTGTACCCACTTGCTTGGTCTCTTTGAGATCCACCCCGGGGGTCCCGGCTCACGGTGCATCCCTTCCTTCCTGGCCCGAGTGATGCTGAGTTTTGCTGGGCGCCAGCACGATGGGACCGTGGGATGGGTTGGATGTGGCGGAGCTGCCCAGGGAAGGATGCGCTGGGCTTCCCTGCAGCTATTTTAAGCTGCTGCTCAAGGATTGCTCCATGATTTGGGGAAGGTGGGGTTGGGGAGGCGGCTGAGCCCCATGGAGGCATCTTGGACCCTGTCCTGGGGATGCTGCGGGGATGGGGATGGAGCGGGACTTTGTTCCCCGCTGCTGACCGCCTGCCATGCCCCGTGCCGTTTCAGTGCAGCGGCGGCTGCGGGCAGGGCAGGATGATCCGGCACGTGTACTGCAAAACCAGCGACGGGCGGGTGGTGCCGGAGTCGCAGTGCAACCTGGAGACGAAGCCGCTGGCCATCCATCCCTGCGGGGACAAGAACTGCCCCTCGCACTGGCTGGCACAGGACTGGGAGCGGGTAAGTGCAACTCCCCTGGGCTGGGGGGGGTTGGGGCAGGAGGGCTTGGTTTTGGGGGGGCGATGGAGGAGGGGGACGATGCAGTGGGGATGGACGGGGCACACAGCTCTCAGCTGGCCCCACTTGCGCCCCTGCAGTGTAACACCACGTGCGGCCGGGGCGTGAAGAAGAGGATCGTGCTCTGCCTGGAGATCGTCAATGGGAAGATCAAGACCCGCAACCCCACCGACTGCGACGTCGCCAAGAAGCCCGTGGAGGAGACCACGTGCTTCGAGCGGCCGTGCTTCAAGTGGTACACGACCCCCTGGTCGGAGGTGAGCCGGGAGGGAGCCGAGGGCAGCTTGGGGGGGGGTCTGTGGGAGGGAGATAGAGTTGGAAAATACCCTTCCTTCGAGATGTGCTTGCCCTGGGCCTGCGGTGCTCTCGTACGAAGGGCCACATCACCTGGGAAATAACCCAAGGAGATGGGTGAAGCTCTGCGGGACGCAGCCCATGAGGGAGCACCCAGAGGGACACTTTTGCTGCACTGGCAGCTCAGGGCATAGAGCCTGCCCTGCCGCCGTGCAGTCAGCACCGGCTGTGCTCCCAGCAGGAATGAGAGGAGGTGTCGGGGGTCAGCTTTGGCTTTTTTTCTTTTTTTTTTCTTTTTTTCTTTTTTTCTTTTTTTCTTTTTTCCTTTTTTCTTTTTTCTTTTTTCTTTTTTCTTTTTTTTTCTTCTTTTTTCTTTTTTCTTTTTTCTTTTCTTCTTTTTTCTTCTTTCTTTTTTCTTTTTTCTTCTTTTTTCTTTTTTCTTTTTTCCTTTTCTTTTTTCTTTTTTCTTTTTTCCTTTTCTTTTTTCTTTTTTCTTCTTTCTTCTTTTTTCTTCTTTTTTCTTCTTTTTTTTTTTTTCTTCTTTTTTCTTTTTTCTTCTTTCTTCTTTTTTCTTCTTTTTTCTTCTTTTTTCTTTTTTCTTTTTTCTTCTTTTTTTCTTTTTTTCTTTTTTTCTTTTTTCTTTTTTCTTTTTTTTTTTTTTCCTGTTCTTCCCTCTCCACCCCCTTACCCTGCAGCTGCTGGCGGGGTGTGCATGGGACCCCATGGGATGCAGGGGTTGGGGATGCAGAGGTTGGGATGTGGTTTCTCCCAGCATCCTGTCTGGTCCACGAAGGCAGCCGGGGCTTGGTGGCTGTCGGGACAAGCCCAGTGAGCATGGGCGAGGAGCTGTGAAGGGCTGCGGCCGGCCCCCCACAAGCCTTCCCCATCGCAGCCCTCCTCGTCCATGCTCCAGGCACCTCCTTTTGTTTAGTCTTGCAAACCGGCGTGGAGGCCTATAATTAGCCAAAGCGGCCCTGCTGTAATCCCAGCCTGACGAGGCATCCAAAGGGCAGCAGGCAGCAAGCACCGGGCCCAGCAGCGGCTCTGCAACCCCACAGCGTGATGCACAGAGACACCGGCTTCACAGCCCCACGCCTCGGGTGCTGGTGGAGGGGTCCCATGGACTCGGGGGGGGCTGCAGCCACCCTGGTACCCCGGAGCAGCGTATGGACAGGGTCAGCTCGTCCGTAGACCTTTGCAAAGGGCAGCGGGAGGAGGGAGGATCACAGCCGCAGGGAATGGGAGCGTGTCCACATATCCCCGGGCAGAGGCTGCTGCAGGCAGCTGATGTTGCTGGCAGCGAAGAGCGAGCAAGAGGCCAGCCGCGCAGGGCTGAGACACGACATTCAGCCAGGGGAAGTGGTTCACCTCCCTGCCCTGACATTTCCAGCGAGCACATTAGTTTTTGGCAGGTCCTGGCTTAGCACAGACCCCTGCGATGGCAGGGTCTTGCCTCACCCCCGCCCCCCCCCTCTGTTCCCCAGTGCACCAAAACCTGCGGCATCGGTGTGAGGATGCGGGACGTGAAGTGCTACCAAGGGAAGGACATCGTCCGGGGCTGCGACCCGCTGGTGAAGCCGGTGGGCAAACAGACCTGCGACCTGCAGCCCTGCCCCACGGAGCCCCCAGGTGAGCCCTGCCACCGGCAGCACCCCCGGCGTTCATTTTCCACTGACCTCCCCCCAGACAGCACTGCCCAGCATCTTAGCTTCCAACCAACCCCCCCATTTGATAACCCCAGGGAGGACATAAAGGGGACAACTCTCTTTCTGGGCCCAAACAATGGGGCTCTTGCACTGGCTATTTCTGGAGGTAACCCCATTAAATTAAGGGGAGAGTTCTAGCGTGCTAAAGCGGGAGCTTCAGAGAGCTGACTCGGGTGCTGCTTCTGTGTGATTCCAGATAACATCTAGGAAGTTTCGTCTGTGCCATTATTTTAATGATTTCTGGTCTCCAAATGTCCTGCGGGATTTGTAACTATCTCGTTATCTGACTCTTCTGCTGGCTCAAAGCCCCTGTGATCTTTAGTGAACACACAGTTCTAATTCTTTAATAGGATTTGGGAATAAGGACAGTGTGGGAGAAAAGCAGGAAAACGGGAAGCAGATTTGGGGCCAGCTCCTGGCTCGGCTCCGGACCCGCTGGGTGCCTCGGCTGGTCTCTCCCGCGGGGTCCGGACTCCCCCACGGTGCTCGTGAGGTGCCTCCTGGCCCCCTCGTAGCAAGCTGCCTGCCCTAGGAGCAGCCTGGCTTCATGTATCCTATGGATTTTAAACCAAAAAAATATATATTATTGTAATCCTATGGGTCTGAAGCAAACTGTTGCTTTGAAGGGAGCTGTGAGAACATTGAAGCCGTCTTCTGGCCTCCTCCCTCTCTCCAGCAGCTCACCTGCCCCTAACTCCCGCTGTAACACTGCTAGATTCCCATTCCCTTTCTCAAACAGCCTCTTTGGGGCAGAAATTGTGACTCTTGTTGGGGTCACCCCGTGCCATACCAGGGGAGGTCCTTAGCTTGGGGGCAGCTCAGTGCCGGGCTCCCTCGGTGGCTCCAGCGGTCCCTGGGCAGCTCATTTTCGCAGGAACGAGCTCGAGGTTTGGGGCTGGGACCAAACCAGACTCAGGCGTGATGAAACGGGTCACCCGTCTCGTGCCTGCGCTCAGGTTGCCGATGATATTTATGGAGAAGCTCCACGGTGTTTTCCAGGGGATGCTCTGCCAGATGTCAGAGAGCTGGCAGTCGCTGGGGTGTTTGGGGCCGGCTGCGCGTGGGGAAAAACGATCTCATGAGCTCGCAATGGTTTATTTT
>VXBH01002343.1:208764-226238 GCA_013400035.1 Rynchops niger | reverse complement strand
AAGGGGGCCTCCATCCATCCCATCCCATCCCATCCCATCCCATCCCATCCCATCCCATCCCATCCCATCCCATCCCTACTTCCATCCCCAGCGCAACAGAGTCGCCCCCAAAGCCTTTTGCACCAGCTGAAAGGGCTGTCATGGCAAGCACCAAAAAAAAAGGAATGACAGTCCCACTGAAACTGTGCCTGCACAAGGAGACCATGTCTTACCTGCCAAGAGCTGGAGCCCACGGCTTGTGGCGCTGCCTGCATCCCCCCAGCAGCCCTGGGACCTCCTTCCTCTGCAGCCAGGAGCAGCACAGCCCTCTATTTAACAAGGAAGTTGGGATTTCCCTTATTCACCTGACTCCAGAAGCTGGAGATTTAAACAAACCAGCCAAACTAGGTACGAAACAACAAGTGTCAGCACAGACGTGATTGCTCGTGCCTGGTACCCCAGCACTGGAGCAGGCGGGAGCTCGGACCCCACCATAATAAACACACAGGAATAAACACACAGCTACAACCACACCACACCGGGCTCAAACCTTCTGCGTGAGACCCCTGGCCCTCGTCCTAGCCCTTCTGCTGATCACACGGGTGGTCTCACATGTGCAGAGGGGAGCGGGGATCAGCTCTGCCCTGCCCTTCCAAATGGCCAAGATGGAAAAAGGAGAGAAAAAAGGAAAAAAAAAAAAACCCCACCCCACCCTTCCCAGGGAGCGGAGGCGGCCAGTGCCGTGTCCTGAAGTAACACCATCCTGCCTTGTCTTGGCTCTGCTCTGCGCTAGCACATCCCTGGCCGAGCTGTGTGCTTGGCTGAGCCCTGCTGCCGAGCGTGGGTGTCCTCCCGCACCCGCGAAGGGCCTCCGAGGGGGGAGCCACCCTGCAGGCCAACGTGGCCCCCCCGGGCAGGGTCCCCATGCTGCCGGCGCAGACCCTCCCTCGAGCACCACGAGCGATGGCTGGTGGTGGGTCAGGTTGTTTGGGTCGCTCTGGGGAGAAGACCCAAGGGAGGGACCTCAACGGGGTGAATGTTCAGGTTGGGAAGATTAAGTCCTACGTGGAAACCGGGGGTTGAGCAGCTGTGTGCGGGGGAGAATGAGCCTGACCCTCTGTGGTGGAGGGTCACGAGCTCCATGGGTCTTGTCCTGGGTGGGCGACACTGCCATTTCCCATCTCATCCAATTTCCCAGCCCATCCATGCACAACAGACCCTGACACCGATGCTTCTGACCAAGCCACACTTCAGAAGAAAGGACACGAGCTCAGCAAGAGGCCGGGGAAACGGGAGAGCACGTGAGCGATGTCCGACGTGCCGCTTCCCCGAGCCGCTGGGTCTTGCTGCCGCTGCTGCTTTCCCGGGTGCAGACAGCATTCGGGACCCAGGAGGAGGGTAACAAGAACTGACACTATAACAAACTGGCCAGGGCAGAGCGGACTGGATCTGAGCCCTTGGTGCTGCAAAGTTTCAGGGGGAGCCTGGCTTACGCTCACCTATTGCCCCCCCAGCGCCACGCAAAGGGTAAACCCCCAGAGGGTGGGTGCGAGGGAAAGCCACCGCCCGGCCAGCAGCCACCAGCCTGGGAGGTGGGAAAGCAGCAAATAAGTTAGAAGCCAAAAACAGTTTGGTGGCAAATACAGCCTTATTTCTGCATTTCCCCCAGTTCCTGTAATCCTACCCCGTCAATGAATAAGAGCCGGGCTGCTAGGAACAGCCGGGCAGCGTGCCAGCAGAAGACTTTGCATTTACGGAGCCAGCGGACAGGGCAGCTGCCAGAAACACAGGCGGAGAACGTGGCTTTCCATACGAAAAACACTTTAAGCAGAAGACCTGCATCACTTTTGTTTGCTTTCTCTCTCTTCACCCCGCGACGTCAGCGCTCCTGGCCTGGGGGTTGATGCTCTGCGAATACAGCGGGGATTTAAACAGCCAGGCTTGGCCGCGGGGGGGGCTGGGGAAGGGGCGCATGGGGGCTCGGTGCCTGCGGACCCATCGCTTCAACAAGACCATCTGAGCACTCCTCGACACCAGGACAAGACGAGACACGTCTCATCAATCAATGCTTCATCAATCAGTGCTTCCCCATCTCAGCACTAATACTTCCCATGCGGGACGCCCCCCCCGTACCTCCAGGCACCAAGTTTCTTTTGAACATTTTATGAGCAGACGGCACTTAACTCCCTGCTGTCCCCTCTTTGGAGGATGCTACTCACAATTTCCCAGGCTGATCCATAGCAGATGGGTCCTCCTGGGTGCTGGAGATGGCTCAGGGATCCCAGCAGCCCCATCCTCCCATCTGCACCCGCTGGGACCACGCTCGCCCCCATCTCTGCTCAGACACTGGCCCTTTGCAGAGTGGCTCCTGCGCTTGGGAGGTGTTTCCCCCACCCTGAAAATGGTGGTTTACAACACGATTATCCCTGGAATAAGAAGGAGTTTTAGAAGTGAGTCAACGGCACATAGGAGAGGGCTCCACTGCCTGGGAGCTGCAGCCAGGTCTGGGCCGTTGCTGTCAGGCTGCCGTGGGTTTTTAAACAATAAATCAGGACAGGGAACAAAACATTTCACACCCACCTGGAACTGCATGGCCCTTCCTGGTGGCCTTAGAGCCGTTAACCTGGTTTGAAGCCAATTGCAGAGGTCACCGATGCTCTTACAGAGGTAACTCACAGCTACAGCTGGAGTGACCCCTCCTGCCCACTGCGACAGACCCCGACACTTCAGCTCCCGCTGATGTCCAGACCAGAAACAGCACATTCCAAAGGCAATTTATACACAGTGCCTGATAAATTATTCAGCAGATAGGACATTGCTGGAATAGCGCTGAGCTCTGCAGAACAGGATCCCAGCCACCTCCAGTGGTGTACGGCACGGCTTGGGCAGGGCTGGGACGGCAGCTGGGGGCAGGCTGTGCTGGGGACCGGGGCTCACGGGGTGCCTGGGGAGGCCGAGGGCAGGAGGACAACACTATGGACAGATGAGGTGATGAGAACTGGGGTGTGAGAGAGCCCTCTCCTCCTGCAGGTGTGTTCTTGCGCTGGTTTTAGTGCCCTGGCAGTGAGAGTTAAGCCTGGAGGTACATCAGGCTAATGCAAGGTGAGCGTCAGGCCGATACCAGGATGTACCCCCTCTATTTCACAGAATCACAGAATGGTTTGGGTTGGAAGGCACCTTAAAGCCCACCCAGTGCCACCCCCTGCCCTGGGCAGGGACACCCCCCACCAGCCCAGGTTGCTCCAAGCCCCGTCCAACCTGGCCTTGAACCCCTCCAGGGATGGGGCAGCCACAGCTTCTCTGGGCAACCTGGGCCAGGGGCTCACCCCCCTCACAGCAAAGGATTTCTTCCCAATATCTCATCTAAACCTCCCCTCTTTCAGTTTGAAGCCATTATCCCGTGTCTTATCATTACACTCCCTGCTCCAGAGTCCCTCCCCAGCTTTCCTGGAGCCCCTTTAGGGACTGGAAGGGGCTGGAAGGTCTCCCCGGAGCCTTCTCCAGGCTGAACCCCCCCAGTTCTCTCAGCCTGTCCCCACAGAAGTGCTCCAGCCCTCTGCTCCATCAATCATAACCCGCGATAAGCTCCTCCCGGGGACTGGAGGGGCTGGGGACTGTCCTTCCCCTCTCTGCCCATTCTCAGCTCAGCCCTTCACAGCCAGAAACTGTCCCCGAGCCGTGACGATGGTTGGGCTCAGATGGGGAACAGGGACAGTCCAATATCGCAGTGATCCGCTCCTTCTGTCTGCTGTTATTATCGTCCGATATAACGCTATACAATAACAATATTATATATCATTAAAATGAGAGAGAGACATTAAAATGGGAGAGATAATATATACATTAAAATGAGAGAGATACCATTAAAATGGGAGATACATCACACAGCAACTCCACATTTCGGGTTTTCCAGAAGCTTAAAAAAAAGCCAAAGTTCATGGGACAATTAGGGATCCCCCCCCACCAGTTACCATCGTTAGTTTTTAAAACAGAGACTGGCACTTAGTGAGGCATCTGAATTATCAGCACGCTTAAGCGGGCTGCCTTCAAAGTGCATCGATTTCGGGATGCCTGCCCCAGCAGCGCGCGAGAGGGAATATGTGCTCTGCAATAATGAGGCAATAATGTCATTTAATACAACCAAATCACGCCTAATGAAAAATAATATTTGCACAGCTCATCAAAGCGGCATTGAGGCTTACTAAGCACAGCTCCAGGCATGAATTTAAATGACTGCAAACGCTAAACAGAGTGCGGCGGTGCCACTGGGGAAGGACGGGGCAAAGCGCTGAATCACCTGGACGGTGTGTGCTGCCCTTGGGAACGTCCCCTTCCAGCGCCCCTGGGACCATCCCGAAGGTGCTGCTCTCTCCGTCCCAAAGGGACTAGGGAAGGTGTCTGCGGACACTTCGGCATCACCTGGAATAAAGCAGGCTATGTGCACCCTTCTCTGCCTTTCTGGCTGTTAAACTGTACAGCCGCATCCTAAAAGGCATCGATAGGAATGCTACTGGTATAGACAGGGATGCTACCGGTATCGATAGGGATGCTACTGGTATAGACAGGGATGCTACTGGTATATATACTGGATGCTACCGGTATAGAGAGGGATGCTACTGGTATATATACTGGATGCTACCGACTCGGTGCTGCCCAGCAGTGCATCCCTGCACACCAGCCCTACGCTGGCATCAGTCCAGGAGAGGTAAACCCAAAAACCACGTCCAAGGAAGGAACTGGCACAGACGTGACGGACTCGCCGCCGGGTCCGAGCGGAGCGCTGCCGCAGCAGGGGCTCCCAGCCAGCCCGTCTCTGTCAGGATTTGAGAGCGGCTGTCAAACCACACCAGAGTGTGTGCGGGGTTTAACCCTCCCCAATCCCACCTTTCACTGCCCAAACTCTGCTGAAGTACCAGGAATTGTTTCCATACATCAGCTGGAGAGACGGGCCGTAATCCCAAACACACATAAGCTGCCTAAACTCCTTAAAAAAAAAAAAAAAAAAAAAAGGGAAAGAAAAAGGAAAGAAAGACAGGCTGTCTTTCCACCCTGCATCATTTAATCGCCTCTTGAATTATAGTATAGTCAGCCTGAGATATTAGCATCAGAGAGAGCAGGTTTTGGTATTAGCAGCTTGAGATAAGCTACCGCAATCACAGCTGAGTGGGGAATAAATCAGAGAGTGGGGGGCACCCACCCAACCCTGGGCACTTCTCCTTGCAGGGCGGTTTTTCAGGCTGGAAACGTCCCCTGGCCAACCTGAAAAGCTAGGGTTATCTTACTGAGAGCTAACAATTAATCTTACTCCTGATCGGTACTTTTTCCTGCCCAATTCCCTGAGCAGGCATCGCTCCCCCTCCATCACCGTCCCACCGCAGCCCCCCAGCAAGGCACAGTCTGCTGCAGCGCCGGCGGAAAGGTGAAAAAGCCCTAATTGTCAGAAAACGCTGCTGAAATGATGCGCCAAAGGTGGAAAAAAGGGATCTATCCTTCTGAAAGAGCAATTCTTTATGGAATTGCTCCATTCACCCGGATTTTGAAAGCTCTTCAGGCTGTAAACCAGCCGCTGCTGCCCCGAGAGCCCGACGCGGCCAGGGGCGCCCATGGGACCCCGTGCCGTACATCAATATCTCCCACCAGTTTTCCCACTGTCGCATCTCACGGCAAACGCCTGGAGAGCAGGGTTTTGTTGCTCAGATGGGACTGCTGGGGCACGCGGATGGGGAGAGACTCACACAGAGCTGCCGGCTGAGCTCTCGGCAGATTACAACCCTGGCTGGGGGCTGGAGCCGCCTCCTGGCCCCAGGAGCTGGGATGGGTCCAGTGCTCCCATCCATGGCGGTCCTGGGGAGAAGGCTCTTACGGGCCAGGGGCACCGGGCGGAGGGAGAGCAAGGTCTGGGTACCCCCTGATGGCCATGCAAAGCAACAGGAGCAGCAGCTCTCATGGTGGCCCTCCCAACAGCGGCTGCTTTAGCTCCGGGGGATTGTTGGCTCTGGCCGTGCAGTGGTGCCCGCACGGAGCTTTGTTCTTATGGGAAGACGTTGCAGCAACTGGCCTGGGGGAGACGGACTGAGTCAGCCCTGCCGGGATTCAGCCCTGTGCTATTAGGAACACCACATGCTTCAAAGCTTGGGTTTGCACCTTTCAGCTTTTGCCTTAGGCGACCAGAGAGCCACGCAGAGCCCTGGGCGGCACCGTGAGGAGCAGCAGCCCATGCAGCCAGCAGCCAGCCCCAGCTGCGCCTTCAGCCTTTGTGCAACATCCGAGCTAAAGCCCTGGCTCAGCCCAGGGCTACTGGCCCCGGCTCCTGTCTGCCTCTGGCAAATGAAGCAGCGCGGTGCCTGAGAAGGAAAGCATTGCTCTGCCAACACCCATTTTACAGACAGGGAAACTGAGCCCTGGGCTGGTTAAGGCTCTGCTTTTGAAGCTAGTTTGCTTGAAATCTATCCAATATCCAATATCTATCCATTTCCAGACTAAGGTGGCTTCCACCAGGACAGGCTCTGGGTAAGCAGCGAGCTGGGATCAGCTCCCCTCTCCTTTCACCCCCTACACCGGTGGTTGGGAAGGGTGAGTCCCCACACCTGACCTGGTGGCCCCTGCAGATGTCCTGAGACGCAGATGAGCCATCGATCCTGAGATGTCGATGAGCCATCGATCAGGGCCTGGGGAAGGAAGGACACGTACCGCGTACGTTTCCAGTAAGCAGTAAATCCAACAGCTTTGCACTTCCAAGAAGTATGAACGCAGCTCCGTGGGATGGGAAGATCCTCGGCAGATTAAAGAATTTGCGAGCCGCGCAACTCTCTCTCATTTGCTCGGGATTCACGGACCCACACGGGCTGGGGTGGAGGCAGCAGGGAGCACCATGTCCTTGGTGCTCATTACATGCAGCAACCTGAGAGCTCCAGGGGCCACCCTGGCAGGGGAGGGACCAGCACCCCTCTGTCGTCGCCCCCCCCAGCTGTGGGTGGGTGGGTGGCTGGTGGCACCTCCAGCATCCCCACACTGTCCCCACAGCACCCCGCTGTCACACACCGGTTCCTGAGCCGCCCTGGGCTCTGGCTCTCCGTGCAACCCGCTTATTCCTCATCAGTCCCCGCTCCTCGGCCCTTGTGACACGAACTCCCTGCAGCGTGACCTGGGTCTGTGCTGCTGCGTGGCACCCGGTGACTCCGCAGGTGCTGGCTGCGACCACCCAGCACCTCCCAGGGACGAGCCCTCGGGGCTGCATGAACAACCACGCGGGCACCAGCAGCCTCACAGCCTCACCCGGGATCTCCAAAGAGATATACGTATCTGCCTTAAAAAAAAAAAAAAAAAAATCACACAAAAGGGGAGGGAGTTTCCATAGCTACAGCTTTACATTGCTCTGGCAAAGGCGCAGGTTCAGCCCCTGCAACGAGAAGCACGCCGAGTGTTTTTCCCACTCCAGCCCAGCAAAGCAGCATGGTGCGTGAATAAAGAGGACAGAGAGAGCTCAGCGATTCTGGAAATAACGCATAAATGATAAGGACTGGCAATAACACAGGAATGATAAGGACTGCCACGTGAGGCTGCCTCTAGCTCTGCGCTCCCTGCCCTGCCCGACCCATCGCTTGTGCGGGGCACGGGTTGCATTTGGGGGTGGGGAGGGAAGGAGCCCACACAGCCCCCCTGTCATCGGCACAGTGAGCACAACCTCCACCTCCACACCGCTCGGTGTAGTCAGAAACTGCTTCATTTGAGTTATTGTCGGCGTGGTGCTCCCAGGGCTGGACTTCCAGAGACGGGGAGAGTGCACAAGGAGTGAACCCGCAGGGATTTACCGCTGCTGCCAACACAGAGTCACTGCCCACAGGACACGGGGACACGGGACTTGCCTCACGTTGTATCTGTGCCTTCCACAACGCAACGTCTCGCACTTCGGGCTGGTGGCAGCACCGCGGCTCATGGGGAAGGACACGGACGTTTGCAAACCGCTCTGGTCATGAACAAGAAGGCGATGGGCTTCCTCATTGCTTGCAACCAGGCGCTTCCCTACAAGCAGTAAAATCTCCTTCTGTTACCCTTTTTAATAAGGATTTATCATTGCTGCATCGGGGGAATTAATGCAGACCCGTCTGAGAGGGTAATTTTCAGATTCTTGGCAACTTACGCTGAATCTGTTCCAGTAAATTTTCCTTTTTTCCTCACCTTAATTCTATTACAGCTTTTCCTGGGAGATGAAAGAGGGAAAGATTTAACACAGAGGAAAAAACAAAACAAAACAAAACAAAAAAAACCCTCAACAAGAAAATCATGAGCAAAAAAGTGGAAAAGATGAAGTAATTCATACAGCTCAGCTGAAAACCATCATTAGGCAAATCAAGAAACAGAAGAAAAACCTTCGCACAAATCGCTCCACTCGAACCATGTGGGCTTCACAGAGCTGCTGGGATCAAATGTTTGAAATATCGACTGTTCCCAGGGACAGCATCTTTCAGAAATCAAAACACATGTGATGGATCTTTTTGCCGAGCGTCAGCATTGGGGTGACGCAATTCTGCCTTTGAAATGACTCCTGGATGCTCGAGAGGCCCTTGAGAGCGATGCGGCGGCTCGTGCTCCCCCCACGCGCACCCCGCCGTCCTCTCGCCATCCCCGGGAGCAGAAGCAAAGCCACCGCCGGCACCCAACGGCAGGGGAAACTGAGGCAGGCGAGGCTGGTGGGGCAGGGCTCTCCCACCGCTTCTGCTGGCCTTTGGTACTTGCAGGGATCGGGCTCCACGCTCCCCGGCCCCTCGTGTTTGCAGCACATCGGTGCCGGCATCTTCCCCAGCAGGCTGCAGTTGCTGCCTTCCTCGCTTAAATGACGCCTGACTCGCGGCACCTCAAAGGACTAGAAAATGCCAAGGAGCTTCTCCTTGAAAGCCAAGCCTTAGACCCGTGCCCTGAGTCACCCCTGGGCGTTTGAGCCCTTCCTTGGCCTCACCGAAGGGCAGATGGGCCAGGGTACCAACAGCAGCTTCTCGCAGCCCTGCGGGGGGTGTCAGATCATGTAACCCCCCGGGGATGAGCACACAGAAATGCCTCCATCCATGCTGGAAAGCTGGAGGAGACTCACACGCCAGCGCTGCCCCACTCCACCCTCCAAATCCCAGCTGAATTTCACCTTTCTTCACTTGCGCGGTGAGCTCACTTGGCTCGAACGCGTTTGCGTGAGCTCCTTGCGTAGTAGGTACGTTACGCGGTTATAAATAACACTTTCTGCCCCAGAGCTAAGCTTGCCGATGAACTGGGAACACAACACCAACAGAGCAAAACCTTTCACTGAACCTAGGCTGACTGTCTGAGCTCTCTAGACATCACCCTGGCCACGCTGACGCTGTAGGACCACAACGAGCACTTCATTAACAGCCCTCCTCAACGGTAAACCATACAGAAACCCGCTTAACTGACAAGTTTAAAGAAGTTTTACAAAACCCAGACCTGCAAACGTGAGCATCTCCACTGCCCTGTGCCTGGCTGGCAGAACACAGCCCATGGAACCGCAGGCGCCCGACTCGCGACGGAGCTCTGCCTGCAGGAGATGCCCCTCGCGAGCATAAACAGACCACAGGTCTCCTCTGGGAATCGGGAATACATTCGTTCAAGCCACGGGCCTGTTTAACAAAGCAGCCTGCAGCCTTCCTGCTCCCGGGCTTGACAGCGGAGAGCCCGGGGGCCCAGGAATTTCTGCCGTGATCCCAGGATGCTCCAGTTCTGCTGCGGGTCGGTTGAAGTAGGATACCACGACATTGCACGAGCTTGTGACACTCGGGTTACGTGGCGATGTTAGCATTCCTATCAAACAAAGCACTTTTTTCTTTGCAGGTTCCTGCAAACGTTCTCGTCTGTATTCATTTTTGGAAATTGTCGCTTTTTGAGCAGAACCCAAGCGCCGGCGACAGCAGCAGGGCGCCAGCGTTAGGCGTTTCTGAGGCTGGGCGACTCTAATCCTCTGCAGGCAACAGTCCCGCCATAACCCAGCAACATTCACGCTTTATATTTACTACCGATCGAGCCGGACAACATTTTAACGACCTGCCCTTTGTCTGTCGATCCTAACACACAACAATATAACGTAATATTTACACAGGTATCCAGAAAGCAACTAAGATCAGCGCTTGGTTTCTCAGAAACCAATATCGCAGTCTTGTGTTTTCTATAACCTATGTTGTTTTATTTAAAAATACAACAAAAACAAAGATGTGATGCCAGAAACCCAAGGGAAAATATGTGCAACCAAGAAAACCCGACTTTCTGTGGGCTGAATCTGCTCCCACGAGCTACCGTGAGAATCAGGAATAACTCTTGAGAAGTCAGTAATGTTAAACTGTTGCAAACCAGAAAAAGCTGGAACTGCCTAATATTAATTGTGTAAATATTGTGATTGTCTTTACCCCAGGGGGATGTGCCTGCCCACAGGATGTCGCATCCAGGCTGGCCGGGGGGATACCCGCAGGCCTCCTCTGCAAAGCGCAGCCGGGATTATCCTGCACGTGAACCCGCATTGAAACAGCCGTGAATAAGCACAGAATCATTATGGTTAGAAGAGACCTTTAAGATCATCGAGTCCAACCGCTAACCCAGCATTACCAAGTTAC
Organism: Rynchops niger; assembly: GCA_013400035.1. Taxonomy (NCBI): domain Eukaryota; kingdom Metazoa; phylum Chordata; class Aves; order Charadriiformes; family Laridae; genus Rynchops; species Rynchops niger. The sequence continues at coordinate 215,649 of VXBH01002343.1, read as the reverse complement.
CACTAACCCACGTCCCTCAGCACCACGTCTACCCGTCCTTTAAACACCTCCAGGGACGGTGACTCCACCACTTCCCCGGGCAGCCTGGTCCAGTGCTGGAGAACCCTTTCCGTGAAGAAATTTTTTCCTAATATCCATCCTACTTGAGGCTGTTTCCCGGCTGCGGCTCAGCCTGCCCCCCTCCTCTGCTCCGCGACACCCTGCACAGCAGGAAGCCCCGGCACTTCTTACAACTTAACGCTTCTTACACCCCTAAAAAAATCAGGGTTTGTGTCCCCGAGGTGCCGAACGCCCTGGGAACTTCTGCCGGAGCTGGGACGAGCTCAGCGGCACCAGCACCCAGACCGGAGCCGCCCTTCTGCGGGTTCGTCTTCGGCTCCGGCGCAATCAGTAAGAAAATGGCTTTGGTGACAGCTGGGTCACCTGGAGGGGCTTGAGAAACACCTTTTGAGCGCTTTAATGTATTTGGATCACGAAGCGGGGGGGGGGGCAGCTGGAGCCGCCAAACCACGCAGCTTTTTGCCTTATCCCTGTTTGCACAGGGAAAGGCATCTCAAAGGAAAGCCGCGGGACAGACGTAAGTTTGAACGATGCCCCCAGCCTCTCCTTTGTGCAATGTAACAATAAAACCACAAAATTCACCTAACAGCAAGCCCGAATCAACGCTTATTATCCTTCCCCTCCCAGCTCCACTCCCACTCTAGCAGCAAAGCTATTTTTCCCCAGATCCCACCGCTAATCTTCCCGGGGCTTAGCCACCCAGCAGGCGACACCAATCAAACCAAGACACCTCCTTTGCCTTCCACGCGAGAGCCTTGTAAAAAATTGCTTCCCTGTAAATCCCTGCTCGCCGAGGGGGACGGGGAGAGATCCCCAGCAGCGGGGCCATGCATTCCCTAGCCAGGGCACTGCAGCTCTTGCTCAAAACCGAGCCTCTGGCAGCCTCGATACTCTGTTTTTCTCCCCAGGGAGGGAGTTTAGCTTGGATTGCCACAAAAGGCACCATGCCTCGCTACGTGACTCACGTATGTTGTGTGCACTAAAGAGTGTCAAGGTGCACGCTGTTGTTCTGCGGATGCAAGGGTGGGAAGGCAGGAGGGAGAAGGAGCATCGCTGCCTGCAGGGACAATGCACCGGCGAGGGAGAGCCTGCCCGCGCCGCACAGCCTGTCGTCTAGCGATGAAGCTGGCAACAGACAGAGGAGAGAGCTAACGGTTTGCCAAAGCCCCGGCAGGAAGAACCCACGACTGGTCTTAAACCAAATCCACACTCAGGGCAAAGGGGATCCAGATGCAAACCGTGCGGCAAAGCCCAAGCAACACCCTCTGCTTCGACGGGGAAGGAAACGGCGGGTTTCAGAAAAAGAGCTCTGTACTGGGATTGCACCGTCCCTGCTGGTCACGGCGGAAAATACTGTATTATTTCCTAGGGAAAAAAAACAACCAACCAACCAACCCAGAGGTGCAAAGGTGGAATATTGGGAATAAAAATGAGCACTGCTATTTATAGGTGGGTTATTTTTCTCACGGGAAACGGTGCCTGTAAGTGGATGTTTTGGCAGAGCTGCGATGTGCAGGCTGTAACGCAGCCGCTTTGGGGTCCTCTGGCACTCGCCTGTGAAGTCCCTCTGTCTCCAGGCAGGTTCCCGCATCATCACAGCAAACACCAGCTGCAACGGAGCCCGGCTATCATCTTGTACAACAAAGCCCAAGACATCGCGCTGCTGTGAGCAGTGCTGCTGTGATGAGTCTTTCAGTCTCGAGATATTTTGATCCCCTTCGGTTGAAATGACCCGAGCTAGGGAGAGGTCGGGGGAGACGTCTTCTGAGTCCATCACAAGGCTGTGGACGGTCCTCAGAGAGTTTTCAAAGCAGCCACATCACCCAGCAATCTGGGTATTTATCTACCCCCAGGCAGTCCGTTTCCTTTCATTAACGCCGAAGTGTTTTTCCCTTTAACCTCAAACAGACTGAAGCTCTCCGCGAGCAAAGAGCCAACCTGGCCTCGGCTGATGCCAGCTCTGCAGGTCCCAGAGGAACAGGCAGTGCTACAAGAGGCCACCTTTGTCCATGATGGTCCAGCCTAGATTTTTCAGGCAGCTGAGGAACAAGGGATCACTCTGCACAGCAAAAAATGGAGCCACAAAGGACTTTTCCTCCCAGTTTTCCCTCCAGCAGAAAGGAAGGAAATCCCAGCCGTGCGGCGCGCCCACCGCTTGCGATTCCCCCAATGTAATGAGCTTATGGGCTTCTGCGGCTCAGACCCCCGTGATGAACGTGTACCTAGAGAAAAGCCATAGCGTGGCCTCAAAGCCATACCTAAAGCTGGCAGTGCGGAGGGCTTCGTCCCCCGCCTGGCGAGAAGATCATCTCCTTTATCCCCTGCCCGAGAGAGGCCAACCAGTGCAGCCTTCAAGAGCCTAAGCTAGAGTTTAGTGGCAATTTAAAATAAAATGAAAAAAAAACTACAAGCTTTTCCACCAAAGCCTATTTTTCAGGCTGGCAGCTTCTGATGGTTATCTCACCACCTAAGTTGTCTGTAGTGGGTCACTTGGGTAGGAAGGGAGACGAGGACGGGGCTGGGGAGCAGGAACAGCGAGTGGCCGGCAGGAGGGCAGGACGGATGATGAGGAGGAAGGCGGCAGATTGGGAATAGGGAGAGGCAGGCTGGGGCGCGTGGGCTCTGAACAGCTCGGAATGGCTCGGAATGGCTCTGAACAGCTCTCGACGCTCCTCTGCAGCGCTGACACAGCCTCACGGCAGCACCAGATGAGGACAAAGAGGGCTGGAGCCAGCGCCCGGGACGGGATGGTCCCGCTGTGGGCAGAGCGCTCCGGTCGGCTCCAGGACTCCATGGGCACCCCCCGATCACGCTCCCCCCACCCTCCCCTCAGAGAAAATCAGCGGCAAAACAAGAAAGAAAGATGTGGGAGACCACGATGTGGTTTCCTCCCCATCATGGCTCTCCGAGGGGCATGAAATTAACGGTGGCAATTAATTCTGTTTGCCCTGGGGCCAAGGTAAGAAGCCAGGAGTGATCTCCGGCAGGAGCGCCTGCAGGTGCAAGGCTGGTGTGAGTGACAGCAAAGCCACGTCTCTTCCCTCCTGCCACATATGGGCAGCATCCTTGTCACCTGGGCGAGGGAAGGGGACGATGGCTGGCGCTTGGCTTCTGCCAAAAATTCACTCGCCATTCTTTTTCTTTTTTTTTCCAATCAGGAGGCTATTCACTGAGCGGGGACACGATGAATAAAGATGTGGGCTGCAGAGCGTCTCCTCCGGCGGCCTCACCGAGCCCTCCGAGCACTGGCAGACCCTGCCAGCCCCCCCTCCCTGCAGAGCCTCCCACCCTCCTCTCAGGTGCTCACAGCCGGTTGCTTTATCCGCTGCTAATGACATTTATTTTCTTTTCAGAGGCCCAGGGAAGACTCTTTCCCTTGCCCTCCCTGCTGATGTGAACCCTGCTGCCCTATTATGCTGCTCCGAGACCTTTTTTTGCTGTTGAACTGCTGGTGGTCTCCCCTGCATCCCCCGTCTGCGCCCCCCAGCCTGCTCCTCCCACAGCCAGACACACACTTCCCCGCCCTGATTCAACCAGCATTGAAATAAAGAGAAAAACTCACGTTTTTCAGGTTGGATCAGGTCCCCCTGGCCTGGCGAGGATGGGACTTGCTTTTGGGTTTTTGGTAACTCGCCTCTAAAATGTCCTTCAGAAAAAAGGCAATTATCACAGTGCCATTATGGCTTTCCCCATCGCACGGCCAGATAACTCGCTAGGAGTCTTTTGAAATAACCTTTAAACAATAGATCCTGCCTTGTTTACTGAATGTTTTTGAACTCAACAGTAATGCATCCAGATGTCACCCGTGTCTACTGTAGGCCCGACTATTTCTGGAAACACACCAAGGGCAAATTGCTTGGATAATGTCAGATATGGTTGCAGAGAGAATGTGACAAGTTTCCATCTCTTTGATAAGAGCTGCGGAGCAGAGAGATGCTTCCCAGGGCGGCAGAGCCGCGTCCACCTTCAGCTCAGCCCCGCGCGGGAGCCGCAGCCCTCCTGGGGGCTCCTGGGCAGGTAGGGGCGGCACTCGCTTTCCAGTTGGGGAGAAAATGAGCGTTACTGTCAAGCAAAGCCCGGCAAAGCTCACGAACCGCCGTGGTGGGTGGTGTGTCGCTGCGGGTGGCTTTTGTCCCGGAGGTAAGGGATGGGGAGAGAAGCACTGGAGACAGCGAGGAGGGGCTGAGCTGCGCTGGTGGCCAGGCAACCTTGGGGAAGGCGTCTCAGCCCGTCCTGTGCCATTATTCTGGATGAAGCCGAACACCAGCTCTGACCCATCACAGGTGCTTGCTTCAACAAGCAAGATAAAACTCTGTCTGCAGTGAGAGGGTAAACAGTCCCCCAGCCCCTGATTCGTCTGGCTTCACTCCACGGCCCGCCAAGAGGAGCACCAGCACACGCTGAGGGAGATGCCACCATCTCTCAACAGTGTCCCAGGCTGCAGCATACACTGCTACGCTCCCAGCTCCAGTGAGAAATCCGTACTCCCAGTCACGTAGGATGGGGAAAAATCACAGGCTTTGTGATTTTGGCCAAAAGCAGTTCCGTTCCTATCCCCCCTCCGCACTGCCTCAGCACAGGCACCTCGAGAACTGCACAGTCGACAGGAGCCAGGTCCTTTCTGGGGTGCCCTGACCTCTTATTAATGGGTCATGGCTGTTATTAAGCTTTACAGGGTCCAAGGATGTTTCAAAATATTATTATGACTTTCAATTTTGTTCCCCAACCTTTCCAGCTGACCTCTGCCCCGGGCTGTTCTTGAAGGGACTGCAGGGCCCCCAGGTTCCTGAGGTCCCAGCCTTGTCTGGGTTGGCCTGGAAGGTCCAAAGAGGGTCAGAGTCCACCACCCAACCAATCTGTCAGCCTTTGCCAATCTGTGGTGCTGGGATATATGCTTTTGTTCTCAGGCACAGGCTGAACCAGTCCTGCCTGCTGTGATAAATTGGATCATGAGGAGAGAAGGACATAACAGACGACGACACGGGAAGAAGTGTAAATTAGAATGGGAACGAGTTGCAAGTTCAACCCCAACACCTGCCACCTCTCCTCCACCCCTGCCCTGCTCTTCTTCAATGGTGTACGTTGCCTGACAAGCCGTGGCTGCGGGGGCCCTGCCAGCAACAAGCACCTCTCCACCGGCCATGTCCTTACCCATATCCATGACAACACGACAGCCGGGTACCAGAACACGACGAGCGAGAAGGTGCTGAGTTATCCCCATTTCTTACACCCGCACTGACACAGCTAAGCACTGCGCAGCCAAATGAAAAGCTCCGAGGTACATAAATAAATACCTTACAGCTTGGCCAGTGGCAAAACCCCTCGCTGACCCCTGCGCTGGGCACCGAGGACATACCCTGCTGTGCCCAAACGTCAGTGGCACAGACTCCTTCAGCCGGCGAGGGTGCCGCTAAGCTCTCTGGGCTGCACATAAATGCCCAAGGGCATTAAGCACCTTTACGCCTTTGCATCTGTCCCCCAGCAAAACTTTTAAAGGAGCCTAAAAGGGGCGCTTAGGTATGGCTGCGGGGTCAGCAGGCATTCCCTCAGAATGACACGGGACATGGGAACAGACACGGGACATGGGAATACCTTTAGAAAAACTTGGGTTAATGCGCCACCGGCAGCGAGCAGGTCCTCTGTCACTTCTGAACACGTTCTCCTTAGATTGCGAAGCCCGTGAGACCAAACCTTCAGGTTTGGCTCTTGTGTCACCTACACAAGGTTTTGGGGACTGCTGCAGTTGCAATGGAAAAGGATCAGGAGGAGACATGACAGCTAGACCAATCTTCTCTTTGCGGGAAAGCAAAGAGAAGCACGGCAGAGACACAGCTAGTAACCCCAGTGCCGGTAACGTTCTGCAACTCTTTTGTGCTCGGGGAGGCACAGGTATTTAAGAACTGCCTGTATTCGTAGTCTGTATTCACTGACAAGAAAACAGAGAGGAACAAATGCTGTTTCCTTCCTTTCCCCTCACATCCCTGCATCTTTCATAAGTGAGAACCAATGTACCGAGGGGTGACAAACCAACATCAGTCACTTTGCGGGGGATTTTGTTGAAGTTCTTTATATCTACTGAGCACCAGCACCGTTCCCCAAGAGGTCCTGTCATCGTTCTGCACCGAAATCCTGACATGCAGAGGAAGGAGGTTACACTTCTAATTACAGCTGCACGGTCTTTAAGGTGTTTGAAATCTCTTTTCATCAGCTGACAGCCGTAATGCATCTTTCTGCTCGTTTCAGATGAGATGAAAACCAACCATAAAAGGCTGCAAACAGCCTTCCATTATTCACACACCATCGCAACAGGGCAAGTGCCTAAATGCAGGTGTGCGGATAGTTCAGGTGCCTACATGCATAATTGACATAAACTATTTCCCCTTAACAACATTATAATTTAGTTGCTTTCTCTGTGAAGACAAGATGCAATGACTAAAAAAAACCCATCATTCTGGGTAGTTTTGCTCCACCGAGGTCACGCAGGAGCACTGTCTGCACTCTGAACATCGGGATATCTGCCAGCTTTCCTAAAATGACAGGCATCCATCATGAAAGACTCAGGCGCGTGATTTTACCATCTAGGTTTTATGCTGATTTCACTGCTCATTTTAGGCTAGAAGACAATCTGTTGAACCTCAAAGTGCAGTCTTCTCTTACCTTTAATTTATTCTGTCAGAAAACTGTCTACCTTAATGAGTATGAGCACACCCCCACTACCTTCCTAGTTTGGTGATCTGTTATGTCAAATATAAATAATCCTGTCTAAAACCAGTCGATACGGGGAAATGAAAAGCCATCTTCCCTTGGGGAATTTCTCTCTCCCTC
>VXBH01002343.1:110707-207269 GCA_013400035.1 Rynchops niger | reverse complement strand
ACATCACCCCCTCACAGAGCTGGGGGACTCCCCAGTTTGGCCAAGGGAGCCTTCACCCCCAGTCCTGGCACAGGGAAATCATCCCAACCCCCCCAAGGGAGAAAATGAAGGCAAATCCTGCAGCGTTGCTCATTTAGCCCCCCAAAAGTGTCTCAGGGCATTTTACATATGACGTGACTTTGTCGTATGCATCGTTCATCAGGAGCTGTGCTGAGGTTTTTGGGTGACAGCCACCCCTGGGGCGGGGAGCGTCTCTTCCCAAATCCATGCCCGTTCCAGCACAACCAGCACTACTTTAGAAGTCGTCGTCCACAGTTTTCTCCACAGATGCCGATGCTGTACGGGGCACATTCGGCACTAGCAATGGTGATCCACGAGACTTCGTTAGTGTCAGGGTGGTGATCACGTCCCAGAGCTGAAAAGGGCAGCGTTTGGTAATAGCAGAACTTGGGACGAAACCCGGCGATTTGAGTCACCGCTACCCCTCTAGCCAGTGGGCAACCTGCAGAGGCACCGGCACGGAAAGGACTGTCACAACCACACGTGGAGGTTGTCCCCCCTCCCCAAGCTGGTGTGACAGGGAAGAAAACTGCCTCAACTCTCCTGCTGCATCCCCTGGGCTCGTCCGCCGCTTTCCCTGGGCTCTCTGCAGAGCAGCGCAGTGTCTTCGCTCCCCCGGGCACGGAGGATGCTCGGCATCTCTCGGAAGGCCCTGCCAGCCCTGCCTAATTGCACCCCCTGCCACCAGCCTCGGCTGCCGTCACCCACGTTGTCCGCAAGCTGTCAAACTCCTCGGGTAGCAGGGACCCTTCTGCAGGCCACTGCCTCTTCCAGCCCCCCAGCAATGAGCCTGGGAAGACAACCTCATTCAGCTCGGAGTCCCTCTGTCTGTCGGGACGCGTGACTTTTGTCCCGCAGTGTTCATGTCCCGGGCCTGACTTGTGTTTGCAGTCCCAAAGTTATTCCCAAGAGCTAACTTAATTTTTGTCTTCGGCAGTTTTAGCCCATCGATACTTGTTCTGTCCTTGTTGACTGATGAGAATAATTAGTGTCTGGTCCTTTTATAGCACATCTGCTCTTTTTAAGATGGTATCGCTTATAGCACTCTTTTAATCTACAGAGAGGGAAACAGTTGCATTTAATTAATTGCTCCCTAAATAAACTAATTACTGCCAGTAATTTCAGAACGCTTTGCACGCAGTTCAAACGCCCATGCAGGGATCTGAAAGGCAGCCACTCAGTCTAATGACAAGAAATGAAAGCAAGGGGGCAAAATATAGTTTATCTTCAGACAGTCTACTTAAGACTATTAATCTTTAATTATTATAGACCGTATCGGTTAGTACTGAACTGTCTACGTCACAGTTCCTGTTTGGTTTTGCTTCAAGGTTGCTTGGACTACGTGCAAAAGATATTGAAAAGCTATGCCAGGAAAAAAAACAGTTTTAGCTTTTTATTACTTTTATGGGTCAAAGGTCATTGCCTAGCAATTTATCATTGTATCTTTGCGAAGAAATACGAACGATGGAGGTCCTTTGCTCGGGCCATTCATTTTGGTTTCGATGCCTGGACTCCGGTACTGCAATAACCATCCTCCTCGCTGCCCGGTGGGTACGTCAAAGCAATTCTCCACTAATCCGAACCCAGGATAGAATCAAGGAAAAACAATGTTATAACAAGGACTTAACAAATACTTGGGCTGCTTTGAGCAAATATAGAGTTTGCTTTTCCAGACTGACACGAGGTCCGCTTACTCTAAGAGCAACGATGTGAAGATCAGTTGCCTACGAAGGAGACAAAGGGGTTTATAAAACATTTCTGCATTGCAGCGGTGGGCAAGACCTCCGTTGTGAGCACGGTCTCGTCATGGTAGGGGCTGCACAAACCCAGAGCGCAAAGAGCCGTGATCCCCCAGACTTTGCAACATACACTTTTACAGAAGGAAAGTGCTAATTAGCATCCGCAGTCTGGGAGCCCGTCCATGGCCTGTGGAGCTGGCAGCTGGCCACCCCCAACTTCTATCAGCCCCTCTTGCCGTTGGGGAAGCGTCCGGTGCCTGCCAGGTTTGTGGGATAAACAGACCAGCAGCAGCCAGGAGCCAAATCATTTGTAGGTTTTAAATACAGCGTTCGGGTTACAATCACCTGTTTCCTCCACCACCACCACCAGTGGGTTATGCCCAGCATAAATCCTTGGGCGAGTTCACGCATTCACACTCCTGCACCTGAAAATTCTTTGTTTCCTCACGCACGACTCAGGACTTGGGATCAAACCGCCCAGAAATATTGTGTGATCTTCCCTTCGCTCAGCATCTACGGCCACTCGCCAGTTTTTTTCCCACCCATCCCCAGCTGGTTCCATCCCTAGGGAACAACTAGTAACGTGCTGCCCTCAGGAGGGGCAGGTTCCCACCTGGTTGTCATGACCCTGGAGACACCTCCCCTCTGAGACTCCCTTCACCTAGGGGTTACGTGACCACAGCCCCCAACCAAACCTGGGTATTGCTGGGAGCAATGGGCTGCTGAAACGCTTGCCCAGCTTTCTGTCTGTATTCCCAGTGCTCCGCCAGCCTGGGGGGGACGGTGCCATTTCTTGATTCAAGCCTCTCTCAGCGGCTGCCGCTGGCGGACACGACACACACCAGGTGCATGGCCTGCCAGGGATGCAGCAGAGCACACGTACCTCTGAAACAGGGCTGATGTGTAGCGGAGGGCAATTAATATCACTAAAGGATCACACTGCTTCTGCCAGTGCTTTGCTCCAACGGGGAAACCCAGCGTTAGGGCTCTAATAAACCACCCCCGCGTGTTTTGCAGACACACACCAGGCACATTGTGCCTGTCGCAGACCCTGGGGAGGGGGTTTGGATGCAGCAGCCAGGTACAGTGACAACACGACCTTGTCGTCACCTGACAAATACTCTCTTTTTCCATTCCTAAGGGCAGGGCCTTTTCCTTTGCTGCTCTCTGGCATAACTTTTTTTCTTTTGCTTTAAGCCCCCCCCAGCAGTAACTAGGACGCCGTGTATGCTCTTTGCAGGAGGAGGCTTACCTCCTCGCCGTGGGCACTGCTCTCTGGTCCCAATGGAAGTGCCGGGCACTCTGCTCTGCCTCTTCTCCACAATTATGGAGACACCTTCTCTCCGCCAGTCTCCAAGCTGATCCCAAGTATTCACAACGGCAGCCTGGAAGGGTTCCACTGCATCATCATCATCATCAATCATCATCAATCATCATCAATCATCCTCTCCCTAGGACATGAGTACCTGCTCACCACACCTCGGTGGCCTTTGCTGGATTTAAATGCAAACTTTTTTGTTTAGGTGAGAACAGCAGCCTGATCCCCAGGTGTGTGCTCTTCCATAGCAGCCTTTCTCCCCCCTGCTTTATTCACCCACGATGTAGGAATCGCCTGGCTCATAAACACAGCCCTGACAGCTGCCCCTGACCGGGACCTTGCTTGGTGTCCCCCTTGCACCTACTGCGACACCGTAATACCCCGCTGCTTCGGGTGGGTGCGGAGATGACGATGCCCTGGGGCCCTGCCGTAGGGCACTCTGAGAAGTTTCTGTCCTTGAAGGTGACAACCTCAGAGTGCTGAGGGATGCATCTGCTTAAAAGAGTTAACAAACCAACAACAGAGAGAAACTCCTTCTTAAATAAGTGGTTTTAACCTGAACAGATGAATTACCCAGTGTCATGAGCCGGCGTACTCCGCGCTCCCTGTGTTAAGCATCCCCAGCCCATGCCCGACAGCACGCCACAGCCTGGGGTAACGTCGGCCTCAGCCAGAGCAAGGCGGGTCAGGTCAGAGATGCTCTGAGGGAACGTGCGCTTAGAAGCGGCTCCGTGGCAGGGCTTGCCCAGCACATCGTGTGGTATCGCAGCCGTCAGCTCGTGCCTCTGCATCCGGGGAGATGTGCCAGACCCGCTGGAACGGGATCCTGGGCAGCCGCTGCTTCGGCTGGAAGCGCCAACAAGAAGCAGGGCTTAGAGAGGTGAAGGGGGAAATTTGAGGATGCTCCCCACGGATTCCCTCATCCCTCTTTACGCAGGGCGGTCCTCACCCCAGAGGCATGAATATCAGGGGGGCTGCTGGCTTGAAGGGCCACGTGAGCAGCTGGGGGAATAATCCTTCCATGGGCCGTGGTGGGAACAGTGCAGAGCCGTCTGTCCCAGCCTTGGGAAGCCAAAGAGATCATATCTCCTGGAAACATCTTCCCCTTCAAGCTTATTGACCCCTTTAAGGTTGTCAAGAGGTTTGTAGGGCAAGCACTCCCTGTACAGAAGCCATGTTGAGTTTTCTGAAGGAAATAATATTTATTTACTATTTCTACCCTTTATTAGATCTTCCGCTAACTTCTCTGTCACAAACCTCAAGCGTGCAGGGCCTGCAGCCTCTGTCATTCAATGCGCCAACCCTTTTGCTGAGCTGATAAAGCTCCATCTTCAAACTCCTCAGGCTCTTTTGGCCCCACATCCTCTCCTGGATCGGCTCCTCTTGATGCTGATCCCGGCTTGCTGTGTAATCTTCAGGACGCAGCTTAGTGCCAGAAAGCGATGGCTAGAGAAAAAGCAACAGGAAAGGCTGGCATCAAAGAGCAGAGCCCCACGCAGAAGGGCTCAGCACCAACCCACCCCCCTGAAAACTCACATGGCAGACAGCCCTTCCCTTGGACTCACGCCCATGGAAGATTCCAGCTCCCTCTGCTTTTTTTCCTACCAAATCAGAGAAGAACTCTTCCTCACCGCTCCGGAGATGCGAGACATTACTTCATGAAAATTAAGATGGGTCCTGCAAAATCAGGGATGGAAGGTAATGCGGAACGGCAATGCAGGGTGTCCTACAGCAAGAAGAGCAAAAACTGGATTTGGTGTGTTTTTAAACGATAAAGCAGATCTTTCCTGACCGAGTTTGGTATTCTCCACCACACGTCAGATAATGAAGCATGGAAAGATGTCTGCTTGCTCTCACAGGGAGAGCCACGGGAGAGAAAACAAGCGGATGAATGGTCGTCCCACAGTGATGGGAATCTGGAAGGCCAGAAGGGAGCTGAAACAGCCGTGGCCTGGGGACATCACCCACTGGGGAGTGTGGAGGATGGGAAGAAGAAGCCACTGATGGAGTCTGGGCAAAGCACCTGCTGGGAAGAGAGGAGCCATCCCCATGGTAGGACTGGAGCAAGCTTGTCATGCCTCTCTTGGAGAAGGAGCTTAGAGCAGGGTTTATCCTGCTTGGAGCTTCTTTTGCAGGGACACGTGAATCTGTGCTACAATGCGGGGAGATGGTTATTGCAAAGCCACTTTATTTATGGTGGTTTTATTGGCAGGGGAGTGGGAGTGCAATACAATTTTAGCCACTCTGATGTCTCCATCTCCCTTACATCCCACCTCCATTTCTAGAGCAGTTTGGTTTTTTTTTCCCTTCAAATTACGTGAACTGTGCAAGGGACTTTCTGTACCTGAGATGGTACAAGATTAGCCGGATGGTCTTGCTGAGCAGGGTGCGGTGTGGGCAGTTCGGGGAGAGCTGATGACCATACGCCTCCGCCACCATCACCAGTCCTGGCCCCGCCAGCTGCAGGCAGCAGGATCTCCTTGTATATGGCAGAAATCGGGTAGGACCAAGATCTGCGTGAAGCTCAGCTGGGATGAACTTGAGCATGAAGAACGATGCAATTCACACCGTGACCTGCAGGGATCCCTGGGCATGAGCTGGGCCGGTGAGCGGCCCAGCCAGCAGCACTTTTTCAGATAATTTTAGAAAGATCCTGTTGAAGATCGGAGGGAGTCTCCAGAGCTACCAAGTCTGAGACCACTGTTCGGTTATGCTCCACTTCTCAAAGCGAACACAAAGCTCTCCCACCTCCCACTGGCACCATCCACTGGATCACACAACCCTTTATAAACAAACCCAGCGAACGCTTTTGTCTCTTCCTGGTCCTTTTCAGATATTTTGGGTGTTTGTGGCAATCTCTCCTGTTTATATAACAAAGCCACAGCCCAATGTTTGTGGCACCATATCCATGGTAACCCTAATATAGCATCCACAGGCGACTAGATTTCATTAGGTGGCTCGGCTGCAGCAGCACTGGGGAGGGAATCTCTCTGGGATGCGGGGCTCCATAAGCACCCAGGTGGGAAGGGGCCTGGCTGCCCACCCGGCCTCGAGCGCCTGGCAAGGCAGCACCTCCTAAAGAGCAAGGGATGATCTCCTTTCTCTGACTTTGGCCCTTCTCCTGCTCTCCCATCGCCACGGCACAGCCCATCCACCTGCCTTTCACTCCGCAGAAGAGCCGCGGGTGCACGGCTGGACCAGGAGGAGAGGCAGAAGAGATGGGAGCTGCTCAGCCTCCTCCATGCGTGGGCAGTCCTTGCCGGAGCAGGAGCAGTGGGAATGAGCCATAAAAAGCAGCTGAGGTCCAATTCTGTCTCCAATTCAGGGAAACACCGTTGGTGGCGGTGGGGAGGTCCAACTGCATGGTTGGGGCTAGATCCCCTTCGGATGCGGTCCTCATGGGGGATGAGGCAGGAGGCATTACTCGGTGTAAGAGGGAGAAAATCTGGTCCTGAATTTGGTCCTGAGGAAGGCAAAAAAGAGAAACAGGTTAGGAAAAAGCAAGAAGGTGGAACGAGCGAGGGGGATGTTACAGCACTTGTTGCTCACATGCTGTAAGGCACAAACTCATGTGCAAGGAGTAGGGAACGGCTCTTCCCACCCACCGCTGTGGGTCACGGTCTCCCCCGAGTGCCCTGTCTCGGTTGGCACCCAGCATGTCTGCGGGTTAAACAGCAACTGCTGCAGCCACGTGCGCAGATTCCCATGCAAAACAATGGAGCTCAGAAATAACCACCCCGAACCATTCACACCCTTGGCCCAGCAAGGCCCAGGTGACATCGAGATATTAAATAATCGCCTGTGCCTCCGCTGGGCAACTGCAGACTCGGATTTTCAGCCCCAGCACCCTCTCAGTGCACGACGAAGCCAAGGAGCAGCCTGCAGATCCCTTCCGATCGGTTATGGGAACGGGACTGAGCAAAGCGATCCTTTTACAGGGATGATAAACAATTCCCCCCATCCCAGGATGTGTATTGAACAGGTCCTGTGAGCCGCGAGGCCGGTCCGTACTCTCCGGCTGTGGTACCAAGGGTGAGAGGTGGATCTGGGCAGTGAAATGGCACAGAGCACCCAGCAGGGCTGGGGTCCCTGGGACCCTGCACGATTACCCGTCCACGTGAGCATCTCCCCTACATGCCAGCCCTCTCTTCCCCCTTCTCATGCCACGTCGGGTCCAGCCTGAGTCAGACACTGCCTAACCTCATCAGCGCCGAGGCAAATTCGATCCTGGCGCTGGCTGGCCGCAGATGGACGGGGGCTGCGAACGGCAGAGCCCCCGGGGCACGGGGAGCTGCACGGGAGCAGAGAGCAAGCTTCCCTCCCCTCCCTGCCCTTGCCCAAATTGAATTTCCATTTATGTTAGCAAGGCAATGGATTATAGCTCGGAGGGGTGCTGCCTGCTTCAGTCCCTAATTTGGTGCATCAATTGTGTTTAAACCTACTTACCTGGAAGTCAGCCTTTGTTCCAGGCAGGCAGCCCTCGCCTCCTGCCGATGGAGGCAGCTGCTTCCCCAAGCTCCCCGCCACAAATATCAGGCACTGCTGCTTCCAGGGCTCTGGAAACCACAGCTTAGCTGCCTTTAGGGACTGGCTTTGCATCCGGGGTCATCAGTGGCAATGAAAGGCCATGGAAGTTTTAGCACATCGCCAGGAGTGTTTGGACGCATGGCATCCAGCACAGCCAAGCTGGTGCCTGGGGGACCCATCTGAGCACGAGCCATTAAAAATCGCCCTTCTCCGGGGCTCTCAGCATGCTCCAGGTATTCCCTGGGCGTTAGTGCCCCCTTAGCTCCTTTCTGCCAGGGGGATTGTCCGGCTCTGCCTGGAGCGGGGTGTGCGCGGACACCTGAGCCTTGTCTCCAGCCAGGATGCTCCGCGCTAGCACCAGCGCAATCGGGCCGGCATCAGCTCCGGCAAGAGCTCCCAGATGGGCAGAAAGGCACTGCTGCTGCTCTGCCTGCAAGGAAAGGAGCCGAACCCACGGCTCCCGTCCCGCGGCCCTCCCGGTGCTCCTCCCGGCAGCCGGCCCACGGGACGCTGCTCTATGGCAGCCCGAGCGGTCGGAGTTTCAGAGTCAGGAAACTGGCATTTCTACATCTCATTGAAGTCTTAAAATAAACACCCGGAGCAATGAGCGGAAAGCTGGATCCTCGCTCCTCGCCTGGATTTATGAGCAACGACTGGGGAGAAACTGAAGGGGGGAGAGAGAGATATACATAATTTTTTTCTCTTTAAATAAATTCTCACCGCTTATCTGCAAAGTTCAGCTGTTTTCAAGCTGACCTGACCATGTTATGCTGTTCCACTGCAAATTCCTTCTGTAGAGGAAAGCTCAGGAGCTCCACTTGCACATGCCAGCAACTTAGGGTTTCAGCTCTAATAGATGGAGACAGAACTTGTTAGCTAAGGACCCCCTCCTGCCCCCCCCCCGGTGAGGATCATTTGCCTTCCTGCCATGCTGGCAGCTCGGCTTCTTTCCCCTTACAATGAGGACACAAGGCCAGGAGAGGAGGAGAAGTGGGTGAATCTGTGCTCAGAGGAGGTTAGAAACCCATTTCTAGGTTTCTAGCGAGGCGAAAAAAAAATCTGTTCTCAGGGGCTTTTGTAACGCAGCCAGACGTCTACCCATGGAGCCAGGGCTGGAGGACAAGCGACATCCGACGCCTTCAGACAAGGATCTCGGAGCACAGTGCATCCAGGAACCAGCCCAGGAGCCTCAGGCAAAAAGGGGGATGCTGCCTCCTCCTTCGGGAAGATGAGCGGAGCCGCAGACCGTTTGAGCCGTGGAGCTGCAGACCCAGCCCGGGGCACCGCAGGGGTTCGGTTGGCACCTCCAGCGAGGGTGGCCCCAAGAGCTGTCACCGTGGGAGTCTTCCCAGAGGGCTCTAATGGCCTCCCACACATTAAACTATCCGGACATGTGCTTTTAAAGCTGTCAGCAGCAGCGGGAGGTCTGGTGTGGGGCCGGGCTGTGCTCCGGAGTCGCTGCTCCCACGGGGCACGGGACGGGGACGAGGGATGCGCTTGTCCGGGAGAGCTCAGCTCTCTGGCTTTCTCTCCGCTTTGGCCTTTTGCCCGACAAAGCTGAATGAGAGCAAAACCTCTAACCAGCAGGTCACCCGACAAGGAGAGACGCTCCGGATCAATTGCGGCGTTCCTGGGTAATGGTTGTGTTTTAGGACAGAGAAACCTCATCGAATTTAGCGTAGGGATGCACACATTGATGATTCATTAAAACACCCGGGCACTGAGATGAATCTATTTCCTCGCATTACGCAGGGCTGGGAAACGTGGATCTGCCCCCATGACATTGCTGCAAGGACCACGAGTGAAACCCAAGACCCAGCGGGGACCGGAGGGGACTCCGCACAGAAGACATCTGAGAGCATCGCTGGTCACGTGAGCCGGCATTAATAAAACAAGACCACAAACTCCGAGACTAAAGCAAGGCACTGTGTATGTATCAAAGAGCTTGAGGCGGTTCATTATAATTCCAATTAACGTTGAAAAGTTAATAACCTAAAGAGAATACATCAGACTTTAAACAAATGAGAAGGGGGAGGGGGAAAGACAATAGGTAACTTTAAACTGGAGCCAAAGTCCCAGCTGCTACAAAAGCAAAGAAATAACAAATATTTAACATCTCCGAAGGTCCAGGCAGGCAGAACCTTTGATGGGAGCCAAAGTGGGGTGGGAGAGGAGCTGGGCTTCACATGGGGATCCTTATCTTTACTTAAACGCTGGGTTTGGATGGGCCAGAAATAAGTCACGTGAAGGTGAAGGTGAAGGAGAGGAGAGGAGTTGAATTTCATTTCTGTCTGTTTGGGGGAAATCATCATTTTCTCTGGCACGCAGCTTTGCAGGAAAAAAAATTTCAAACACTGTCAATATTACTTAATGCCCAGGAGCTCAGACAAGGTCCTGCTCACGATCAGGGATCCTTTGTGTTAATTGCATCATTAGAAAGCAGAAGAGCAAATCTCAAAGCCTGCAGCATCTACCATTTGCCATCCTATTCCTGAAATACTCAACCTTGTGGGATAATTACCTAAATAATCAGTACAGCACAGATATTCTCTCCTCGTCCCACCCCAGAGCAATCCCATCTGAAAGGAGAAGCACCTCCCAGGTGCTGGACACCCAATGCTGAACTCTATACTGCACCGATGAGAAATTCCCAAGAGGAAAACGCAAGCAGACGGGGACATTCGCTGGGCTCTTGTTTCTCCCGGGTGCTCTCAGGGGTGAAATCCCGGCAACGCCATCACCACAAAGCCCCCGGGGGCTGCCAGGGTGAGGGGGCCATTCCCTGGTGCTGCTGGATGGGGGAGAAGAGCAGCCTGGAGCTGCCAGGGCAGGAGGCTGAGAAGAGCTGAATTCAGTTCCTGTGACAGTTATTAACCAAAAATACAAATTTTCCACCTGGAAAGGTGAATTGAGCCCCTGAGGTGCCCTCCACAGGCAACACACCCCTATGGCATATTTTGGAGGCGGAAGGGAGAGGGAGTTTGCCCTCCCCTCGCTGCAGTCCCTGCCAGCTGCCCCCTCCAGCCACTGCAGCTGAGTCCATCCATGCTCCCCGTGGCCCCCAAGGCACTCCCATGAAGGGTACGGCATGCTGTTCATAACCTGACACTCATTCTAAGTTACTTCCCTGATTTCTCTGAGCATTAACAAGCTGGGGTGATTCTGCTCTGGTTTGTACCCTTTCTGTCCCCGGCTGCTGGGAGCCTGGGGGGCCGTCTCCAATGCTGGGGTGTGCAGGAAAGACCCCGTGAGGTGCCAGGACCCCAGCTCAGCACTGCCAGGCCAGCCCTACTCTGCTAAAATAAACTCTTGCAGCATTTTTCTGGAGGTGTGATCACGATTACATGTGAAACTATTATTAACAGGTTAAAAAACGGACGGAGGCTAAGATGGGAGAACAGCCATCTCCCACGCTGTCTCCAGCTGAGCTATTGGGCTGGAAAAAGCACCGTTGCCACCACCCAAAACACGGGAAGGACATGTCCTCTCCTGGGACCCTTATTCTGGACCTGCTCTGGCACCCACGAGAGCTCCAGCAAACGACGCTGCTGTCGGCTTGGAGGGGTTCGTTCTAAACCCAGCAGCAACTAAAGGACTGCGGGGCTCCGGGTCGCTTGACTCGGCTCTGCTTTCGGCAGCATCTCATCCAAAGGTGTCCCCAGGGAGGACAGCCTCCACAAATAAAGCAGCACAGAAACAGCTCCGTGGGCTTCATGCCATTGGCGGGGTCCCTGGGAGGGAACGTGCAGCCAGACGGGTCCCCGTGGTGCAGCCGGTCCTCGGCACAGCCTGAGCAGCACAACACAACAGGGCTGGGGCGAGCCCAGGGGTCTCCTGGGTGCGCTCGGGCCACCTTATCTGCAAGCCTCCGGTCCGTGTGGTTACTCAGAGGGGCAAAAAGAAACGGGGGATGCAGACAGTGGTACCCTGCCCTGCACCCAGCAGAGCGTGGGCAGGGAGAGGGACTGGGATGCCGCATCCACCTGGCAGCTGACCCTGGGATTTGATCCCTCCCAGACTGGTCACCTTTTTGGTGATAAGTGATCCCAGGCTGGGGATGTGGGGATCTGTGGCTGGGATTGCTCCTGGGGCTATCCCGGAACTTTCGCCCCATGGAGCACAGGCAGGGATGGCTGCAGAGCTGGGCAATGCAAGCGGGGTGGAGCGTGTCCATGCAGGGCTCAGCAGGAGCAGCTTGAGAGTAAAGAGCCCTTTCCAGCCACTAAGGAAGATTTAAGAGTGAATAACACCAGCCCAGTTGAATTAAATTACTATTGATAATGTCCATGTGCAATTAGACCCAATTAAGGGGAGGCAGTGAATGACGAGTGTTTGGCCAGGAGGTGGGGGGGGGTCAATACACCAATCCAATTTCCCAACAACCAAATGCAATTAAAGAGAATCACTTACCCGGTTCGCCCAGGAGGGCCAGCACATAAATGGGCAAAGCCCGGCGCGCGGGTGCCGTCCTCCCCAGGATGCAGAGCTCCGGCAGCAAGCCCTGCCCCTGCCCCAGCTTCAAGCTGCGGGAAGTGGCATCCATGTACTTCACCATGATCGCGGTGTTCCTGGTCATCTTGGTGGTGGCCCTGCAGGGCTCGGCACCCCGCCGGAGCGATTTTCCCTACAAGGTGCCCCTCGATCCCCAGGGGCTGCTTGAGCTCTCCTGGAACGTCAGCTACCCCGAGCAAGTGGTGCATTTCCAGCTCCTCGTCAGGGACCTGCGGTTCGGGCTCCTCTTTGGGATGTCGGACCGGGGCGAGTTCGAGAACGCCGACCTGGCCGTGCTCTGGAGCGACGGGCACAATTCCTATTTTGGGGTGAGTCGCTCGTGCCTTTGCACAGCTGCTTTTTTGGGGTTGCCTCCCCATGGGTGAACCTGGCTCGTGGTTTGAAAGAGCGGCGCTGGTGCAGGGCACGGCACACGCTGGACCGTTCCCGCTGTCCGGGTGGACGAGGTCCAAAAGGGCTTGGGGGTTTCTATTCCAGAGGGACCCACAGATGAGGTCTACACTGTGCGTTTTGCACAAGATCTTCAACCCAAAGAGAAAAGAATAAATAGAGCAAGGCTGAGTGGACCCAAAACCTGGATGTTTCTGCTGTACTTAGCTACCAAGAGCTCTACAGGTGATCCTACAGACCAGCTCACGCTCCCACTCCCACTCGCACACACATGCAGGATGCATGTTCGCCTTGGTTCGCCTGTGCGCTGTTCTCAGTCATGATAAAAATTAACCACAGCTCCCGTTAATGACTTAGAGAAAAGTGCAAAAGTTATCAGACAGAAAAGCCTGCTCCTGCCAGCACCAAGAACCCGGCTGTGGGTCGCCCTCCCCGCTATCGCAGCGGTCCGCAGGACACAGGGAAACCCAGCCTGCCAGCAGCGCGGCGTTATCAGAAATTAAGCATGCAAATGTATTTGGGTGGTATGTAAACGCCTGGTGGTAGAAGACTGGGGAGGGGGAAACTCANCAGGGCAGGGGGTGGCACTGGGTGGGCTTTAAGGTCCCTTCCAACCCAAACCATTCTGGGACTCTGTGATTTCTAATTTTGCTGATTGATTTTGCTACTGCAAATCGCTCTCCTTCCTTACACGGTCCGTTTGTCCAGGGTCTTGTTTGGTTTGTCTTTCCACCGGGGCGGCAGTTGCAGTAACTACCCCCGTGCTCTCCGAGGGTACCTATCCCCAGATCACCGCGTCAGGTTATCACAATTGCGCTTGGCTGCAGAAAGCAATTCACATTTTTCCCCATGTGAGGCTTTCCAGTAAGTTAAATTTTACCTCTCTGCTTACTTCAAATTAACCATAAAATACATTCTCCCACAATCAGCCGCAATGTGATCTGCAGCGTAATGAAAGGCTGAAAAGGAGGGCTTATTATCTGTACCGTTTTCCTGCTAACTACCAGCCATTCAGGATGCGTGGTGGCCCGAATGCTACAGTATTTCACAGCATCATGTTAAAAAAACATAAAGGATCATTTCTAATCTGCCTTCATGTGCTCGCTGAAAGACAAACGGCGCTGAATTAAACACGGGGCAGAATGTGGGCTTTCTCTTTCAGTTGGTGCCGAACAGCATCCTGCGAGGGGATTTCTGTAAGTCTCTCCAGTCCTGGTTTTCTCTCTCCCAGCAACCTTTCTTCTGGATAAGTATGTCAGCTGTTAGAAAGATCCAAATTTGCTTAACCCCCCATGTACTACGAGATTAATTTGCACAGCATACTCCTATAAAAACAAATGTCATGCTAGCTTCATGTAGCTGATTTTACTCTCCCCCTCTAAGGACAATATGTTCTCGAAATACCACTCTATACTTCTGGCTGAAAGGATGCCAGAATGTTTTATTCTTTTTCTACTCCTTTTTCCCCCAAGATAAGAGAACCGATGCCACTTGTGCGCGTACAGCGAGGTACTTCTTAGATGCCTTTTCTCAGTAAACAAAAGATATCAACGGGAGTTGCAAGAGATCAAGACAACACCGCTGTTCAAATCCAAATTATTGCAGGATTTTACACTCCAAACCTTCAAATCCTTAAGCCCAGGAGTGACCTACTGCTTTGCTTCTCGGTGTGGCTTTGTCACCGTCGTCAACACTGAGCAGTTTTTGGGAGGCCTTGCTGGGGCTGTCGGAACGATCTGGCCACAAGCAATTAAGGATTTTGAAGAGGGGTAGCGATTTCTAGGGCTGACCTAGGGCCCAGCAAGGGTCTGATCTTAAATTGTGAGCAGCCGGTTTGTGGCAAGGGTCTTGGAGAGCACGTCACCCCCCCTCAGAAAGTCCCTCAGCCAAATGCACCCAACACACAGCACAGACCGATGCTACACCTTTATGTGTCCCTGCGGCTTTCCTCCAGTCCCCCCGCGTCCTTTCCTCCAGTCACATCTCAATTTGTAAAGGTCTTTCTGCAGGATATTAATGCTGGGCCACCTGTTTCACAGGTCTCCCTGGGCTCATCCATGTGCCACCACCAAGGGTCTCGTGGCAGGGGCCGTGCCAGGATGGCGGTGCCCATGGGCTGCTGGAGGGGGACATGGGGCAACCAAAACACAGGCTTCCTCCACCTCCAGGACATGGAGGATGAACCTACCAGAGGGTGGACAGAAGGAGGACCTCAGGACTCGCGGTACTGCTGGAGGTCACCGCTGTGGGCTCCTCAGGCTGAGCAGGGCCGGTGGAGCCTCCTGGCTCAGCGGGATGCTCTTCTTCCCACAGGATGCCTGGAGCGATGCCCAGGGGCAGCTCCACATGGACTCGCAGCAGGACTACCAGCTCCTTGGGGCTCGGAGGGCTCCCGAGGGGCTCTACCTCCTCTTCAGAAGAGCCTTCAGCACCTGCGACCCCAAGGACTACATTATAGAGGTACGGCTTCGCCCTCACCCCGCTACAGCACTCCCCAGCCCCATCCCAGCCCTGGGGGACCAAGCTGGGCTGCAAACCCCAACCTGCATGGCTGTACCTCACCGGCGTTTTCTCTTGGGGACAGCATCAGGCGTTTGCGCTGTCTAGGGCAGAAAGGAAGCATGCTACAGATGTCAGCCCTGGGACATGAGTAATGTTTGGCACAATCTATTTACAACCTCCTATAAACCTCTATGAAGCGTAGATTTTAGCTCGTTTGCATCATCAGCTCCCGTTAAGCGTGTGTTAGGTCTATATAAAAATCCTCCTGCATCACCCCGGCTTGCAGTCTGGAGCCAACTGTTTGGAGTGTTACAAGGAGATGTTGATGTTGTTCAACAGGAGGCAAAGAGGAGGGATTTGGCAGGAGCCAGAGCAAAGGGACGGCAAATAGAGTCACTGCAGTGTGCTTGTCTGTGGTTTGGTCAAGTCTCTCCTCCACAAGAGGGGGTTTGGGGGAAACCTTCCCACCAGTGGGGATGTTGAAGAGCTTCAGGGTCTCAAGCCTTGGACCCCAGGTGCAGGCACAAATCGGCACAAGGCTCATTTCAGATGAAAGCCTTTGCTGGGCAGGATATTTTAAAGCCAACGTGGGCACAGAGCAACCTTGAGTTTTCGTTGCTCGTTTTCAAAAGCTTGTCTTGTGGAGAGAAATGTCTACTGTCTGCCAAAACATAGAGAGCCCTGGAGGAAAAATAAAAAATCTGTGTGTGAACTGGGAAAAGACTTGCAGGTCTCTATTCCCTGATCCTTAAAGAGAAAATTATTCTCTTTACCTGTCTTCCTTATGTCCTGTCCAGAGCTCACTGGGTTCAGCAGCACCTTCCTTGCTTGCAGCAGACTTTCAGCAGAGCCTCTCTTGGTATCCCCCGACAGAGGCTGGCAGAAAGGGAGGATTTCAAGGAGAGGGCTTTTTCTGCTGTTCCCCCCCAGACTGCTGCCCACAGCCGTTGCTGGGGCTGGGCTGCAGGCTGGGATGAGCTCTGAACCGACGCGGCCATCCCAGGCTGGAGCTCAGGAGGGACGAGGGGCTCTGAAAGAGCAAAGAGGAGACGCGACCCTTACAGAACCGATGCCATCTAGGGAAAACTTTTCAGACTCTCCCAACTGGTAGGGAGCCCTCTGTGATTACATCAGCCAAAGAAATGCCCCTACATGTACAGTCTTTCTGGGACAGATGAGCAAAGCGAGCGACTGAT
This sequence comes from Rynchops niger, assembly GCA_013400035.1. Lineage (NCBI taxonomy): Eukaryota > Metazoa > Chordata > Aves > Charadriiformes > Laridae > Rynchops > Rynchops niger. The sequence continues at coordinate 191,025 of VXBH01002343.1, read as the reverse complement.
GAAGTCAGGGTGGTTTCCCATCTGTGGAGGGGTCCAGGTCCACTCCTGGATTCATGCCACCAATATTGGTGCTCATAGTCCATGCAGTTCACATTCCTGCATGAAAAACCACCCAATATATACTCTGCTCTCGCTTCAGGATGGCACCGTGCACCTTATCTATGGGATCCTGGAGAAACCGGTTCATTCCCTCCAAGCCATCAACGTCTCTGCCCTCCACAGGGGACTGCAGAGGGTGCAGCTGCTAAAGCCCAATATCACTGTCCCTGAATTGCCCAGCGACATGAAGACCATGGAGATAACGGCCCCCAACGTTGTCATTCCCAGCCAGGAGACAACCTACTGGTGTTACATGACAGAGCTCCCAGTCGACTTCCCCAAACATCACATTATCATGGTAAGAGGCAGCAGAGGGTTGCCTTCCCTGGTGCAGGTCAGCAATCACGTTCACATTCAGCCATTCTGCAAAGTCCACCTCTTCCCTGCCCTTTCACAGGGAGGTTTGCAGACCCACATGTCTTCTCCAACATGATACCAAAACATCTCCCAGAGCCATCCCACCAGCCAGTAGCATCCTCAAGTCTCCTAGAGAACCTGAAATCAGAAGTTTCCCAGCAGGAGGTGGCAGGGTGGTGACTTTCCACCTGGCACAAGGAGCAAGTACCAGGGCAAGCTCAGAGCAGCTCCCTCACAGAGCTGTCCCCCGCAGAAGGCAGAGCTGTAGCCATCAAGGACAGAATCATGGCAGGATTATGGCACGCAACGAGCCACGATGAATACCATCCCTGGAGGTATTTAAAAGACGGGTAGACACATTGCTTAGAGATATGGTTTAGTGACGGTTTTTGTCAGAGCTAGGTTGATGGTTGGACTAGATGATCTGAAAGGTCCCTTCCAACCTAGACAATTCTATGAATACATAAAGATGGGAACCAAAGGAACAGGGCTGGCAAGAGCAGAGCAGAGTGAGCCAGGATATGAACTGGCTTCTAAAAGATCAGGCATACTCCAAAAAAGAACAAAAAAAAGGGTTAGAGACATAAACGCAACTTGTGTGCATTGCCCGGATTTGTGGCACCTGCTTGGGTCACCTCCTTCCAAGGAGAGGCAGAAACCTGCAGGCGGCCTAGTGCTGGGAAAGGCAGGCGTAACACCAGTCCGACCGCCCATCACGAGCTGGTGGGAGAGCATCGCCCCATCAGGCGTGGAGGTGGCTCGGCAGATGACCTGGCACACCCAGAGTCAAAACCACACAACGGGGAGAGGGAAAACCTGACACACGAGGCAAGTGCTTAGTGATTTATAGGGGAGAGACGGCGTTGCAAAGGAAAACTCAGAAAGAGGATTTTCTCTCCAACAGATGGTGTGAAATGAATCATCTGTGTGTAAGTAAAAAGTGAGTAACTCCCGATACCTTCCCGCTGCTGCAGATCATTTCTACAGCTGGCGCTTTTAGCCAGAGCCGTTCCTCAGGCTTATTTGAAGTCACTCTTTCTACCCCAAATCCCTCTCCCCATGCCCCGAGCAGCTGTTGGATAGAAACAACAGCCAATAGCTGCAGGCAGAGCTACCACAACATGGCCAGGACCCTCTTCAGGAAAAAGTCCCCAGGGTCACTTACACCTGCAAAACTAGCAAAGGACTCAGTCATCAAAAAGCAGACCAAGGTCTTCTGCTGATCAGGCGCATCTGTCGCTTGAGAAGGGACAAGATGTTTCTCTATGAGCTTTGGTAGTCTCTGGGTTGGTCCCAAAGACAACCAAGAGCTCTTGGCCCTTAGTGTCTCATGCTCAGAACAGCCTTCCCTCCCCATCGCGCAGCAGAGACCATCTCCCGTTCAGTCACGGAGAGCAGACATACCTGCCTTGGGCTCCCTGTGGAGCCTGCACAGACAGCAGCCCGCGGGGATGGGCTCAGCAAACAGTTTTCATGCGTCCTCCTTTTTGGATGCTGCTTTGCAGTATGAGCCAGTGATCACAGCAGGCAATGAGGCCCTGGTCCACCACATGGAAGTCTTCCAGTGCACTGCTGAGTTCGACAGCTTCCCCCATTACAACGGACCCTGCGACTCCAAGATGAAGCCAGACCGGCTCAACTACTGCAGGCACGTGCTTGCAGCGTGGGCCATGGGAGCGCAGGTGGGTGCGAAACGGAACCCACCACCCTGGGTGAAAGCTTTGCTCCTGGGTGCTTTCCTGCTGCTTCCCAACCTTTCCCCATCCTATCTTGGGATTGTCCCATGAGGGCTACCCCAATTCTGGTATCTGCTGGGATTGTGTCCAGCCCTGTCTGAGCTCCTCCCAGACGTGTCTGAGTTTCCACCTCGCCCCAGCCCATCTCCTCCGTGCCATAAATGGGTGTGATGCCCCTGCTCAGTGGTTATGCCATTGCATGTGCATGCCGGCATGCGAGAAGCCTTTGGAAGCAAGACCAGCTCACCAACCACAACCAAGAGCACAAGTCCTGTCCCTCAGCCCACAGTGGGCGTCAGGATTATGCCCAGTCATTTCCCTTACCCTTTTCATCCTTGACCCCAAGAAAGCCACCCCACTGCTCCCCTAACACCCTTGCTTTGCCTCCAGGCTTTCTACTACCCCAAAGAAGCAGGTCTTGCCTTCGGTGGCCCAGGCTCCTCCAGATATTTGCGCCTTGAGATCCATTACCACAACCCCCTGGTGTTCAAAGGTGAGTGGGTACATGGCGATGCCGGGTGCCTCCCCAGCGAGGCGCTGGCAGGAGAGCTGGGTAAACACCAGGGACTGCCACCCTGCTAGGGAGGGCTTCCTGCAGAAGAAAACTTGGACAAAATCATAGCCTTGTTTGCAACTTTCTGGAGACCTCATGGTCCAGATCTGCACTAGGGGGAGGAATGCATTAAATCCTCACCATGTTGCTGCCTTTCTGGTCTCAGCGAAGTCATCCTCACCAGAGGCTGGACCTCATCCTCGCACATGCCCAGTGGTGGGGAGGGATGCTCAGGGACGGGAGCCTGGCTGAGCCCGCAGCCCCCCAGGCAGAAAGCTGCCCCTGCACATGATTCCTGCCAGGCAATGGTCCAAGGCAACACCATGCTTTAGCTGGACTGTCACAGGTTGTCCCCCCTGATTTCTTTGCAAGGTGTTGGTGGTGGGGGGTGTCTGAGCTCCGAGCCAAGAGCCACAGCGGTGCCAAAGTCACCAGAGAGCCAGCACCAGCCTGGCTGGGGATGGGGGAATTTAGATGTTGTTTCACTGGTACTCCTGCTTCGATAACGTTGTCAGGAGACACACTTAAAAAAAAAAAAGGATGGCAAACAACCCAGGTTCTTCATTAACATAAAAACAAGTAGCTTCTTGACTACCCAAGTATATTTTTAGGACGCCAGAGCATATGTACTGTAGATCAATCATAGCACATTCGGCAACTTGAGAAGAAACACGTCTATAAATAAGGAGCTCATGTCTTTCATAATTTATTTGCTTTTGCGTGTTAACCAATAGTGTCTCCCCTGTTATTCTTATCTCTGGGCGGGCTCCAGCCCAGAGACGGGGAGTTCAAAGCCACCCTGAAGCCCTCCTGACCTACTGAACCTGCCCCTTCCCTTTGCTTGCAGAGCTGGGTGGCAAACGGGAGCCAGAGCTCGGCTCTGCATCTCAGCAGAGCTCGCTGCCCCGTGCTCAGCATCTGCCAGGGGCACACCATGGGCACAGGGGTTTCTCCAGCTCCCCCCAGCTCCTGGCGGGAGGTTAAGCGGAGCAATCTCAAATGCAAGAGAGACCAGAAGCTTTCCAAACGCAAGGAGTGCTTGCTCCATAGGCATTTCTCCTCCTGCCAGGCCCCCAATAGCAGCGTGGCCTTAGTTATTTGGATGCATCAGTTACAGATGTGATGAGCCATAACTCTGAGGGGCTTCTCCAAAGCACCCCATGATCTGTCCTGCTTTGGGCTCTCCAAAGGCACTACTTACCTCTCCTGGGAGCAATTCAACCTCAGGCCGGTGGCCTCTCTAGGGGACCAGAAATGTGTTTGGGGCCACTTGGCAAAGGCTTGGATGAAAATATCTAGGATTTCAAGACGTTAAGGACTGCACACATGAAGAAAGCTGCGAGTGAGAGGCTGGAGCAACCTCCCCCCACACCCACTGCAGCACAGTGTCGTTTTTCACGCCTGACCTTGTCCCAGCAGCCGTCACTTCTCCCACGGTGACTTGCAGCCTTGTCCTCTTGCCTGCCAGGTCGCCATGACTCCTCGGGAATCCGCCTCTACTACACGGCCACCCTGCGACGCTACGACGCTGGCATCATGGAGCTGGGCTTGGTCTACACGCCGGTGATGGCCATTCCCCCAGGCGAGGACGCTTTCATCCTCAGAGGGTATTGCACCGACAAATGCACCCGGCTGGTGAGTGCCCATCCCCTCCGCCCTGGCTTCACCTCCGAGAAGAGAGGTTGCAAGTGGTTTTTCCCAGGTCCCAGGCAGCAGTGATACGGCACCAAGCTCCGGGCTCCCAATTCCCGATTTTAAACTCCCTGAATCCCTTACCACGAGGTTGTGCTGGAAAAAAAAAAAATCTGCCGCGTACAGCAAACAGCGAGCAGCTGGTTGGGATGCGCTGAATCCCCCTCGAAGCAGCTCTCCTGGGGTGCCATCTGCTCCGGCTCCCCAGGGTACCATTCCCATAAATCTTACTGCCGAGCTGGCTGTGTCCCGGCAGTGCTTTCCCCCATGGAGACGGGAAGATTGGTCTCTGCTTCCAAGGAGCTTGCCAAGAGCTCTCTCAAGTACAGTTTCAAAATGCCCACCTTGTTCTCAAGGAAGTTTTAGGGGATGTTTTTGCAGGGCCTACCCAAAAGGCACCATTTGTGCCACCACTAATGAATGCGAGGAGGCAAGCAGCCCCTGGCTCAGCTGCTCCTGCTGACTTAGGGCACGGCAGCACATAAATTGGTTTTGGCAGTGGACCGAGTGTCTGTTCCTCTGCAGAGAGCTCGCTTCTACGCTGCTCCAAGGGCACAGCCATCCCCAAAGCCCTGTGTGGGGGTCAGGGGTGGCTGGTCCTGAGCACACAGCAAGGGGATGCACGGGAGTGGAGAGGGATGGGGATGGTCAAGGGGCTTGAGCCATCCTTCTCCCAGGCTCTGCCTGCTGCCGGCATCCGCATCTTCGCCTCCCAGCTCCACACTCACCTGGCAGGACGAAAAGTGGTGACAGTGCTGTCCCGGGACGGGAAAGAGCAGCAGGTCGTGAACGCCGACGGTCACTACAGCCCTCACTTCCAGGTACAGGGGTCTGTGGGGACAGCGGGCGGTCGCGGCTGGACGTCACCCATGGGGCTGCCCTGGGCACAGAGCCACGGCATTGCTCCAACACGGCCCCTTTCCTTCCTTCCCAGGAGATCCGCATGCTGAAGGAGATGGTTGCCGTTTTTCCGGTGAGTAGCTCCAAAAATCATGGCAGCTTCCAAATAGTGCAAGACCTTCACCAGACCCCCGCAGCCCTGAGACCCCCTGACTCCTTTACACCACCTCATCTCCGCCGGCGCCGGCAGCCCCTGCCCACGCACAGGCACCCGCTGCCATCTGGGACCTGCCGGGGGGCCTACAGGAGGACACGCTCCCCGTGGTCCCCGGGTCATCTCTGCCACCCCCGCGCAGATGCCATGGGGACACTGGAACCCATCTCATATGGCACAAAATGGGTGTGTGGGCAACCAAACCGTGCCGGGAGCTAAATTAAGCATCTAATTGAGCTGGGCTTCCTCCAGCAGAGGGAGGCTCCTCGGGGGGTGAGGGCGAACCGTGCACGCACTGGAGGTGCCCCCTCCCTGCTGGCTTGATGGAAGGAGAGGAAGAGATTTGGCAGTGAATGTGGTGGGAGTGGGCGGTAAAGCAGAGGCTGAGCGTGCCCTGGGGCTGTACGGGTGAGGAAGGACCCGGCTGCAAAGCGGAGGGCACCTCTGGGAGCCATCGCGTCCCAAGAGGCTGCTCAGAAGCCTCGGCACCCATTGAAACCATCCCCCAGGGCTGTGCGCCGGGGTGTCCCCACGGGCCCCGGCACCCACAGCAGAGCAGGGGGTCAGCTGCACCGTCAAGTTGGGTATAGGTTTGGCAATTCAAATCGTTGCCCAAGTGCACTTTTTTTAGGTGCTTCAGGCCCGCAGAAATTCTTAGAAAGTGAGGAAAGCGGGAAACACCGTCCCTGGGATACGGCCCAAGGGAATCTCCCCAGGGGATGCGAGTTTAGCAAGTGCTCCTGCGGCACGGGGGCCGGTGCTGGTGGGGAAAGGGGCTGTCCCCGGGCTGGCACCGCCACAGCGTGCATCTGCTACATGACACACTCCCCGATCCCAAATTTGCCGATTGGAAAGGGGAAACTCTGCACTCTCACACCTCCACGCGTCTGTGTTCGACCTCCCCCAGGGTGATGAGCTCGTCACGACCTGCACATACAACACGGAGGACCGGAGCCGAGCCACCGTGGTGAGTGCGGGGGCGAGCTCACTGCCTGCCTGGGGCACCCCAGGGCTGGGGGCACCCACAAAGGGGGGGGACCTGCATGAACCCTGCTGAATCGCGGCCAGAAACAAGAGGGAAGGCAGCAAAAGAAGGGAGCCCACAAGGCTCCGCTGCCTGCAGCGGGGATGCTAAGGTGCTAACTGAGAAGTAGCGTGTGTCGCTCTAATTCCCATCACAAACTGTTCCACCAGGGATTAATTGTAATTAAAGAGAAGTGGCATTTTTTTGACAGTGCATGTTATTTTCTTACATAGGCAGCAAAAAAAAAAAGAGCCTGTCAGAGGTACCATCAACGGGGACAAAGCTAAATATAGCAGAGGGACTATAGGAAATCTGCATTTTAATGTAAACCACACCATCCAGCCTGAAAGTCTGTCCTTGCATAAAGGGCGGATGAGCAGAGTGTGGCCCATCCCATCCGCCTGAGGGGTTCGTATATGTGTGTGTGTGTGTGTGTGTGTGCACATGGGGGTGTGAGCTTCGTGCCTTTGCAGCCCCCCTGCCCTCCCCAGCAGGGCAGAGCCGGACCCCGCTGCCAGCAGGTCTGTGTCTGTGCCGCAGGGCGGGTTCGGCATCCTGGAGGAGATGTGCGTGAACTACGTGCACTACTACCCCCAGACACAGCTGGAGCTGTGCAAAAGCGCCGTGGATCCCGGCTACCTGCACCGCTACTTCAACCTCGTCAACAGGTACAGAGCCCCAGCACCATCACCGGTGCTGAGGGCAGAGGGGCCATTGCAGAGCCCTTTGGTAGTAACACCGGGAAAAAGTTTAAAAAGTGGGGTTTGGGACCCTGGCTGGGCAGTGGGTGTGCGGGGCCATGCGGGCAGTGCGGGTTTCAGGAGCCGTGGCTGCCCGCTGGAGCACAGTCCTGCCCTCCCCTGCCCCCAGAGCTGGCAGCCAAACGCGGGGGGGCTTTGGAGTCCTCAGCACAAGAACATGGAGCTATTGGAGCAGGGCCAGAGGAGGGCATGAAGATGCTCCAAGGGCTGGAGAACTACGGGGACAGGCTGAGAGAGTTGAGGGGGGTTAACCTGGAGAAGAGAAGGCTCTGGGGAGACATTTGAGCCCCTTCCAGTCCCTAAAGGGGCTCCAGGAAAGCTGGGGAGGGACTCTGGAGCAGGGAGTGTAATGACAGGATGAGGGGTAATAGTTTCAAACTGAAAGAGGGGAGGTTTAGATGAGATATGGGGAAGACATCCTTTGCTGTGAGGGGGGTGAGCCCCCGGCCCAGGCTGCCCAGAGAAGCTGTGGCTGCCCCATCCCTGGAGGGGTTCAAGGCCAGGTTGGACGGGGCTTGGAGCCACCTGGGCTGGTGGGAGGTGTCCCTGCCCAGGGCGGGGGGTGGCACTGGGTGGGCTTTAAGATCCCTTCCACCCCGAACCATTCTGTGATTCTATGATTTAAGCATGGCTGTGCAGTGAGAACCACCAGGAAGGGAGAGCATTCCCAGGGAGGTACTTCCCGACAAGAGTCAGTGCGTGGCCAAGGACTGATGTGCAAATTACTTCTTATAACCCACGGCAGATGCCAAGCGCCCCTGCCGGAGAAGCAGCCTGCAGCTCATTCACCCACAGCGAGATGGGCGAGATGCTGACCTTGCACAGGGTGTCCTCCTCACGGGGAGTCCGGCTGGCCCCAAATCTTCCCCCACCAATGCCAGCTACGTGCGGCTCTCCCTGCTCCCAGCGCTGAGTTTGGAGTCATTCCAGGCCCAGCTTTAGGCAGGGAGGGATTAGACACATCTAGGGATGAGAGGGAATGGCGTTGCTGCGTTTCAGCGTGGCATTTCTCCTGCCCCAGGTTTAACGACGAGGAGGTCTGCACGTGCCCTCAGGTCTCTGTCTCACAGCAGTTTTTCTCCGTCCCCTGGAACACGTTCAACCGCGACGTGCTGAAATCCCTCTACGGCTTCGCTCCCATCTCCATGCACTGTAACAAATCCTCAGCCGTCCGGTTCCCGGTAGGTACCAGCTTCACAACGAAAGCTTCACAGCAAAACTCCTGGCTATAGGTGAAAAGCAGCTCGTCAGAGCTGTGCCGCAGGGTGACCCGATGAGACGGGTCAGGTCTCCGGTGCTCAGGACATGGATGCACCCGGCGGGTCAGCGCAGGGACCTGGAGCTGCCCAGGGAACCCCGGCATCCGCAGGACGCTGAGCCCAGCCCAAGCCTGGTGCTTAGAAAAATACAGGACGAGCCCGCGGTGGATGTGCTCGGCCAGATTCGATTTGGGGGTGCATTTGCATAAAGCGATTTTGAGGCTGCTTTTGCTGAGCGTTAAAGCAGGGCTAGCTCCAGAACTGAGGAGAAACGCAAGGTGTTTTTTAGGATTTTGGCAAATTACATCAGGTCCCAGCAGAGCGAGCTCATTATGCACAGCATCTGTGCGGTCTCCGAGTGCGGAGATCCAGCAAAACCTGAAGGATGAAGGGGCGTGAGATCTTTCAAGAACAAAAAAGGCCCAGCCATGATGGTCTTGACGATGAAGATTTAAAACCCCTGATGGTCCCTACCACCATCAGCTCCCGACAGCGTTTATCAGTGTAATAAACTCACACGATACGTTATTTCTGGATCCAGCGTTATCCCCTGCAGCGCCAGAGGATGCCAAGCTGAATGCAGGGAAGACCATCAGCTTTCTGCCCCAGTAAAACCCCTTTGGCAGAGTCTGCTCCGGAGGGGGCAGAAACCTCTCCAGTCCGCTGGAACCGGAGACCCGGCACCTCTCGGCCACGCAGAGCCCGGCTGCAGGGACAGCAGTGGCGCAGAAGTTTTGTGCAGCAGCTGAATTATAAATTAAGCCTCTTAATTATGGCCCAGACAACTCTCTCGATTTCAGCGAGGTCTGGGGGGCGGCAGGGAAGAGATTCGAGAGGAGCAGATCCGACGCTGGCACAAAGTGGGTCAGGGTCGTCGCAGCGAGGGCGAAGGAGCCGAGCTGCCCCTCCTGCTCTGCTGGTGTTTTCAGAGCGAGCCCGATTTTAAGACATCTCATTTATTCCACACGGTTTCTGCCAAGAGAAAAGCACCAGCTTCTAGTTAAGCTCATGCTTTTGCAGTTCAGTGATCCCAAACCTGACGAGCTTTCTGGAAGGACAGAGTGCCGTTACTTACGTGGATGTCACTGTCCCGGAGGGCCCTGCACCTGCAAGGGCTCGCAGTGAACTCCACACTCTCTACATTCAGATTTACACTCAAAAGCACTGAAAACAACCATTGAGACACTCCAAATGCCTCTGATCCACCCCAAAAGCAGGGTGCTGGTGAGGGTTTGAGACGTGTCGGCAGGGCAGGGTGCTGCAGTGGACGGGCTCAGGGCTGGGGCCAAGCCCGGGAGCAGGAGGACCCTAAACATGCATAACTGCTCTCGTAAGCCATAAGGGTACAGGAAAACGGTCCTTTCTCCAGCTGGTGTTCCCCCACAACGCTGTCTCCTCTCCGGTCACTTCCCATGTGAGTGGTGCCTCCTTCCCCCTCCACCGTTTCCTGGTGCCAGAGCAGTCTCTGGCCCGTTTCGCTTGACTTACGACAAGGAATTTAATCTGTAAACACAAATTCAACCTTCCTCTTCTTGCTGATGACTCACGGCTCTACCTCTCCTCTCCAGACCTCCCTCCTCCTGCTCACGCTGCGGCTCAGCCTCTCGCTGACGTTTCCGCATGAGCGCGCAGCCAGCAGCCAAACCGTAGCATCACCGAACCAGAGCAAAGCCCAGGCCAAGCCCCCCTCCGCCATCGCAGCCCTGCATCCGTCTCACCCGGCCACTAACCCGGACCAACAAGTCATGTCTGAGCTAGATCCTGCCCGGCGGGCTCAGCCCTCGGCTCTGTCTGAACCCGGCAGATTGCTCCTTGCAGGGAGCATCCTCAAGACAAGGTGTCCCCGTGTGTGCACGGAGCCGAGGGTTTCGTCCTGGCCGTGGTCACCTTGAGCCCTGATGGCTGTGACAGCCCTTCCCCGGCTCTGCCCCCCGGCACCTCATCCAGGCTGCTGCATCCCTCCCGTCTGGCAGCAGCTGCACATGAAATCCGCGCTGGCACGACGCAAGCATCGTCTCCAACCTCCCGTCCTGACAGTACCTGGGAGAGAGGGTTTTTCAGGGCTGGGCTGAGAGCGCGGTGGGTTGGTGGGGCTCCCTGGTTGGAATTGTCACCATCTGATCTGGTGGGCAACGCTTTTTGGGGTGGAAACTCCCTACCTGCGGTGGGTTTGTGCAACGTGGTGCACCGCAGACGTCCGCGCCGCTAAGGGGATGCGTAGGAACTCCTGCAATACAAATAATTAGTAACGTCTCATAAGAAAAACATGCTGGTGTGGGCTAAAAACACTTTGAATATTAAAGATCATTTAATTTTCACAAGTAGGGAGAATCACAGAGTCTCCAATTACCCGAAACCCCGACTCGGTCTCATGGTGCCGCTCTCTCTTGCAGGGCGAGTGGGAGAAGCAGCCGCTTCCCATCATCACCGAGATGCTGCCAGAGCCCGTCCCTCGCTGCCCGCCCGTCCCGGGCCCTCGCCCTGCCGCCCCCGTCCCCCTCGACCTGGGCCAGCTCAGGAGGGACTGACCCGGCGCCCGCTCCTTCCGTCACGACGGGAAGCGCCTCCAGGCAGGAGCATCCACGGGGAACCTTGTCCCGTTGCTCTCCTGGCATCCCTGCCCGCACGGCGATGCCGGCCGGTGCCCTGGCCCCTGTCTCTGGAGGAGGTTAGGGCTCACAAGTTAAGAGTTCAGAAAGTACTCTGGAGCTGGAAAGCGCTATATTTAGTGAGTTATTAGCAATCCCGGCTCTGAGTAATGCTGCTTTCCGCCCCCAGAATAATAACGTGGAGGTTTGCTATTGTGCCGAACCCAGCGCAGCCCCAGGGNACAAGCCTTCCCAGTGCCCCAGGGTCCCGTCTAGCTCGGGGAGGCTCCGTGGGCGCTCTCCCTCGGCGGGGATGGAGGGAGGGATGCTGTGACGCCCACCCGGCTATCGCCTCCCCGCTGCAGGGACTGCGGCTCCCCTCCGCGCTCCTCCTCCCACTCCTCTGCGCTGGGGATTATTCGTCTTGACGCCACCAGATGCCAATGGCCGGGAACAAATGATATCTCTGTGATGGGGTTTGGAAAGGGAGAGGGATGGTGGGGAGGAAAACGGGGCGGGGGGCGGGGGGAGACAAACCTTTTGACAGGAAGAATGACTCTATTAAATACCTAAATGTGAAAAGAAAAAACGAAAAATTTGCTTTTTTGCTGTTGAGCTATAAAGGGAAAACAGTGGGGAGGAGCAGAGGAGAGGCTGTCGGCGCTGCCGGAGAGCCCGTGTCCGTCCCAGCCAGGCACCGGCCCCTCGCTGTCCTGGGCGGGGTGGGATCCAGGGACGGGTGGCAGCCGAAACCTGCCTTCCTGGCCACCTTGGGATTAAGGAAAACATCTCAGGTCAGAGTGCTGGGGATCAGAAAGGCTTTTTTGAAGCAAAACATTATCTTCACAGGAACGCGGCGGATCCCTGGCATCCCAGGGAGGCACGTGCTCCTCACACCTCTTCCCTTTACCAGCTCCCGCCTTTATTCCCAGGACAAATGGACAGGATTGTGGCCACCCCCTCCTCTGCCCTCCTCCTGGGCAGCATCGGCGAGTGCAATCACGTCCTATTCAGAGGAAAATTCATCCCAATCTTGTTTTTTAATGTTTCCAGTAAAACCAAAGCATTTGAGAGTTCAAACTCTTGCCCGTGGCTGAAATCAGCTCTAAAGCGGGTATAGACCAAGCAAACCTGGTCAAGGGAAATAAAGTGAAAAGCGTGGAGTGTGGTTATATCTTCAGGTGGGTGAAAGCTTCAGCGGAGACCAGGCTGCACTGCTGATGATGGAGCCCAGCAAGGGGACCAGAGCAAGGGACGACTGTGTGGACGGGATGGGTCGGGAGCAGCTGCCCCTTCCCTTTAGCCGCCGGGGGCTCACGGGCTGCGTGTGTGCAGTGAAAAACCTTCCCCGATGGCTCTGAGACCAGCTCTGCGCTGCCAGGGGCTGCGGGGCCGGCGGCACGCCGCTCAGCCCCCGCCAGCATCGCCCCCTCTGTCGGGAGAGAAAAGGAGCCGGCTCCAAGGTGACCTTCGGGAAGGTGCCAGCAGAGCAGTGGGGACCACGGAGCCACCAGGGGCCAAGAGCCGCCCTGGTGTCAGTGCCTCGGTCAGTGGGCTTACACCACAGCGCTGAGCTGGTCCTGCCCGTACCGTGAGCAGCCCAGGGGACACACAAACACAATCTGTACCGGCAAAGCAGCTGTGGGGGCCACAACATTCATCAAACACTTTTTCCATCTCCAAATTCAAAGGCCACACACACACAGGGCAAGGACCCAGATTCCAAAGGCACTTGCCTTTGGGAGTTTCTTTTGTTCTCTGGGGCACAACAGGAGCATCTCTCCCCCATTAAGCACCAAGGGGACAGACGGCACCACCAACTTTTCCTCGTTTGAGACCCAGGGGGCGGCACAGGCTGGCAGCACCCGCTGCCCACCAATCGCTCCCATCGCCATGGCTGAAGAGCGGGACTTGCCTTCACTCTCGCCCTCCCACAAATGGACAAGGTCATCGTTCAGGTCTGGGGAGGATCAGCCCTCCCCGCCTTCTGCACAGCCACCGCACACCGAGGCAGCCCTTGAGCACCACGAACAAAATCGAAGCAGGTACTGAACGTTTCACACCCCTCGGCTGATGTTTCTAAAGGGCCTCAGGTGCCAATCACCACTGAAGGCAAGAGAAGTTGGTGCTTAAACTCCCTCTGAACTTTGGAGCCACAAGGAAGCATTTTGCCAGAGCAGGACCCGAAGCTCTGGCTGTGACCGGGATAAGATGGGATGGAGGGAGGAACCTGTGCTTGAGGAGATGGGAAGAACGTGCCTGGAAGCCCCCTGAGTAAAGCCAACGATTTCAGGGTGCAGAAGAACCCTGCAGTGGGCAGAGCACCCACGGTGTGAGCCTGGGCAATGGCCCTGGGCCCCCTGCCCCTTCCCTCTGTGCCCCCACGAGCGTTCCCACCCCAGCAGTGGGTCCCAGGGCACGGCCAGGACAAGGTGACACCCATCACAGCAGGGACAGATGCAGCAAGGGACCGCAGAGATGGCAGGTTTGGAGGCTACAGCTGTTATTAACAGCAGAGTTAGTTTAAAAAAATTCATTTCCAGGCAGCATGAAAGTACATTTTGGGGGAAAGGGTTTCCAGCAAAGTCAAAAATTGAAACCACTTCATTTGCAGTGGAGCAAAACGCTGTTTTCAGGCCAATTAACCCACAGAAAAGAATTATTGCTGTAGTTGTACCACTTCATTTAGAAAACAAAGGAACAAAATCTTTGGACTTTTTGTAACCTCTTCCTCCTCTTCCCCTCTAATTTGACCCAAATTTGCTTGATGAGTTCGCTGCAAACGTTTGCCCGGCTCTCCCAGCAGACCCTGGAGCCACCCCGGGACTGGGAATTCAGCCGGCAGCTCCTAATGGCATCTGCCCTCTCCCCACCCCGGCACCCGCTCGCCGGCCCTGTGCTGCCGCATGCTCAGTACAAGCCCTTCACGCGCTTGTTGTCGGGGTCGAACGGGGACTTGGTGTGTGCTCGGGCAGGGTAGGTCACCCCCATCCGCTCCAGCTCGTAGCTGCCGCTCTTCACGAAATCCAGCGAGACCTGCAAGGCAGAGCCATGGAGGAAGTCCCGTTAGGCGCTGGGAGGTACTGGTGGGGCACCAGCCCCCTGCCGCCACCCCAGCCCCACGGCTGGGCAAAGCCTCCACACCACCCCACGGATACGCTGTCCATGGACAACCCAGCTCTGCCATCCCAGGAGGATGCACGGAGGGGAGGAAAATAGAATTTTAAAAGCATTCCGCTAAAAAAAAAAAAAAAAAAAAAAAAAAAGAATTCAGCATTTAATTTTTTTTTAGGGTTATTTTTGTTTTCCCTGTGAATTTTTTTAGTGCCACCCAGCGCAAGGTGCAGCGACAGCCAGGCTGCGGGAGCTCGCTGCCAGAGGGGCCAGATCAGGCAGGCTGGGTGGGGGGATGGCACCCCAACAGGGCCAGCCCTGGCTGCAGGAGGGGGCCACCGTGGCAGCCAGGATGTCACCGCTTGGTGTGAGGAGCATGAGCTGTCCCCTCCGCCCGCGAGGGTCACCCAGGACCAGGCTGAGACACCCCAGTGCAGGGAAGGGCTGGGGTGGTGGTGTCTCAATGCCAGTGTGTTTTTATCACCTGGAAATTGTCAGCAATTCCGCAACAAACAGAATTTTTGTTTCTCTCCTCTCCGCCTCACCCCTTGCACCTCTTCTGCTCCTCTGGCTCTTCAGCCCCAGTGCCGTCCCCATCCTGGATGGCAGAGCCGGGGAGCGTCACACCCGGTCACCAAAGGGCCGTATCCATGGGGAGGAAACTAAGGAGCCCCAAGACACACAGCGCAGCCCTGGGCAGCCGCGCTGGGCGCCCCACTGTGGGGAGCTGGGAAGAGGGGGGCTCTGTGCCCCCTACTCCGAGGGCTCGGCGTTGGCGTGGGGTCTGGACACAGCACCAAGCGCCCGACGGGGAGAGCGTGGGGCAGGGTCCCGTTGCAGACCCCGCAATGGACCAGCCCTCCCTGCACAAAACTCCCCCCCCCCCTTTCTGCAATTACCGCCCCAACCAAGCGGGAGTTATCCCGGGGAGCGGGGAGATGAGGGCAGCACGTTAACATCTCCTCAACGAGCGCTGCTTCCCCGCTGCAGCCCGCCGGAGCGGCCGCGCAAAGGTGCTGGCAGGGCTGGGGACCCCATGGCATGACCACCCGTTCGTGGTGCCAAACCCCACCATTGCCATTTTGGGCCCCCCACCCCCTCGAAGCGTGGCAGGCAGGTGCCTGCTGCCAGCCCCACAGCAGGCGGCGGCGGCAGAGCTTTCCCTGCGGCGGGTGTGCGAGGGGGGAGAGCGGCGCGATGGATGCACTCAGCGCTGCTTTGCCGCATCGGTGCCTCGCCGGAGGCAGGAGGGGACCGTCCCCCCACCACCTCCGTCCTGCCACCTCTATCACGCTGCCTGGGGCAGGCGGGGGCAGCCGGGGGAGGGAGATGGAGCAGGGAGGAGAGAGTGGGAAAGGGGGAAAGGAAAGGAAGGGCCCGGGGGGAACGTTCACGATGGAGAGAAAACGTGGTCCCCAGGGGCTGAGGGGGCAACTGGAACACAAAACCACTCGACTTGGGAGTCTGGCACTGATGGAGGATTAAAAGTCAAGGCAAGCAAGAGGTTGAAAGCACAAGCACATGCGCTGCTCTTGGTTTGCAACAGAGAGGGTCCCTGGGGACATCATCCCCAGCCCCCTGTCCCCACACGGGTTCCCTGGCCACTGCCTACAGCACGCTGCTTAATGACAGCATCTGATTTACTATCCAGGATTCTCCCAAGGTTAATTAACAGCCTGCTGTGCTCCGATAGGCCATTGCTCCCTATAACGCAAGTTAATTCACTGCTGCAATTAAATACTCGGTTGCAATTAACATCCGAGGCAGCTCTTGAGCCGGAGAGCATTGCTGGGACCACACGGAGCGACAGCTGGTGAGACCGACCTCATCACCGAGCCGTGGCATCCCTCACCCTCCCGCGGGGACAGCACCGGGGGGGCTGCCTTGTCTCACTGCCCAGAGGACAGCGGGTTTGCAATGGGTTTGCGTGTACGGCTTCAAAACCAAACAAGCGCTACGCTCCCCCCGCCAGGAAGCCCCCGTCCCCGGGGGGCTGGCGTTGTCAGGGCATCTGTACTCACCGGGCCTCCCGCGGGGTCACAGATGTAGCCGTAGGCGATGGTTTTGTCGATGGCAAAGCCAAAGTCTGCCCGACGGATGTGGCCGACCACCTTGCCGTCCCGCCAGACCGCCTCCAGCCCAAACATCGGCACCTTCCTGCAGGGCGAAGGCAGAGCTGCCGTCAGCAACGCCCCACGGCGGGACCCCACGAGGAACAGGGGCTTGGGGCAGACGGGACCCCGGCTCTTCCCCAGGCCACCCCACGCGCCAGGGCTCCTGCTGCCCACAGGTTCATTAACCTCCCCGCGTTCATCCCAGGTGCCGGCAAAGCCCCTCCAGCCCCGTTTGCAGAACCTCCCGCTGTTCTGGGTGAAACAAGATAAACCCACTCCCTGTCACACCGCTTCCAGCTCCCATTAAACATCCAGCAGGGAATTCGCGGTGGGATTTAAATTAGAGATGGAATTAGAGCATGGAAAACAGTTGAGCTGGCTTGCAACCGAGCTGCCCGAGTGTGCCCGGGTGCAGGGGTGGATGGGGATGGCTGAAGATGCTTGTCCCAGGGTGGCCGCTGGCGTTGGGTGCTGCCCGGGGCTGAGCGGGGCCCCGCAGTGGTACTCACTCCTCGGTGGTGAAGCAGACGAGACGGCGGAAGATGCCCTTGGCTTTTTGAGCCTCCACAGCCTCCCGGCCCAGGAAGGGGATGTTGGATTTGAGTTTGCAGGTGAAGGCCAAGCCTGATTCCAGCGGGGTATCGTCGGGGCGCAGGTCTGCGTGCCAGTGCCTGTACCCTGCAGAGAGCAAGGACGGGTTGCCCAGCCTCTCCCTGCCACGGCAGCAAGCCCCGGGGGGCAGCATCAGGAGACCTAGATATCACCCCTGCCTCCTGGACCCCCCTGGTGCTCTTGACTCGCTTGGCCCTGGACAAAGCACCCTTGAGAGGAGCCGGTATTGCGGGAGTCTTGGCAAAGAGCGCTGGGGCCAGTTGCATCTCTGCCAGTAGCTGCCAGACCCCCAGTCACACCAACCTGCCCTTGAGGCTGGGAAAAACCCTGGTCCCCCAGCCAGAGGCAAAGCAGTGAGCGCTGCTGTAAGGAAAGCAAGAAACCTTTCTCGATGCTGAGGCTGTCGATGGCTCTGTAGCCGGCGTTGGTAATGCCGTGCCGGGCACCCGCCTGCATCACCGCCTGGTAAACCTTCACGCAGTCCGCCTTGGGCACGTGCAGCTCCCAGCCCATCTCCCCGACGAAGGACAACCTCATGGCACGGACCTGCGAAACGCAAGAGCCAAAACACCCCTGCGGTTGGAGCCGGGCTGTGCAGCGCGGGAGAGGCTGCGGAGCCACATGCCACCATGGCGGGGAGAAAGCCAGCTCGCCCAGGAACCTTGTGCAAACGCCCTGCTTTGGTGGAAGGCATTTCTTCACTCTCCTTCCTGCATGGAGCCAGGATCAGACAACTTCTCGTCTCTGCACAACCCAAGCTTGGCACCTCAAACGCAGCTATTGTCGGCGCCCAGGAGGGGCGGCCAGTGGGCAGAGGGGGCTGCGTTCAGCATCCTCCGGCCACTGATCCCAGGGCTGTCACACCAGCGGGGACGGGGTTAGAGACGATGCTCTGTCTCCAGCCGGGCTTTTGTCTCCCTCTGCTGATCCATCCACACCAGAAGAAAGCCCACAGGCACCCCCCAGCCCCACACCTCCCTACATCAGCCCGTCAGACGGGGAAGCCAGCCCCCAGCAGGACTGTCCTGCTTTGGGGCATTTCGTGGCTGCTGTCCCCTGGGGATGTCCCCCACTTGGCATGGGGGTCCCACAGCAGAGGCACCCAAAGGCCCTGCGCTCCCGGGCAGGGGCTGAGCCGGGCATCCCGACCCACGTCCCGCTCGCCCCAGGGGGATGCTCAGGTTTCCCCAGTAGAAGTTGTGCCCCGAAGCGTTACTCTCAGCTGCCAAATTAGCTCCAGGCCGAATGCATGAGGCTCCAAAGAGGAACGAGCAGATCAGCACAGGGGACTCGATGCTTCCCGGGGGAAGTCTCATCCTTGGAGATATATATGCCTGTCTGCCTGCGCGCCCAGGGGCACAGACCTCCCAGCTGTGCTGGGACTGGCCTTTTCCCCCTGCTTCTCATACAGACAGGCTTGCCTGCGTCCTCCTGTTGTCCCTACTGAAATAGTCTGCATTCCCAAAGCTTTCCAGGCGGGTTGGAGCCACCCCAGCTCGGGCGCCTTCCCTGAAAATACCCCTTGAGTCTGAGCTGCATTTCCCTCTGCTTCATCCCTTTGGATTTCTCTGCTTCCTCCCCCACAAAAACCCTTCTGGTTCATCCCTTCGGATGCACATCAACTGCAAATGGGGACCTCGCTTTGGGAGGGAGATCAACTCGAAGAGTTTCACGCCAGACTGTGATCTGCAGGCTTAATAAAGCAGTTTTCAGCTAGAAAGAGGCTTCCAGGCTGGTTCTGTTGGCCAGGCACGCTCCGCGGCTTTGGGGCTGGTTTGCCCATGCTGGCTCTGGATGTCATCGGGGCAGAAGCTGCATCTTGCCACGTGCTGAGCTCGTACTACAAGCAGGAGCTGCTCTCAGCTGCGCTCTCTATAAACAACTACAGACAACAGCAGCCGCTGCCCAAAACAGGCAGCGACAGGCAGGAGAAGCACCAAAGGGGTGCCCGGGCTCTCCGCTGCGAGAACAGCCAGCAGGCGATGGGCTGAGCCCCCAAATCCACCCTTGCTTCCCCCCAGCACCCCTGTGCTCTACCAGCACTGCAAAAATAATATCCTCAAGCCAAGTTTAATGCAGCTTTTAAGACACTATAACCTTTAGAACAGAAGTGGAGAGGAGGAAGGAACGCCATAGGTATTGGGAATTTATTTGGAGCCCCCTCACCAGAAGCCGTGCTGGGGAGCCATCCTTCCTTTGCCCCCCGCCAAACAGCCCCCCAAGGGAAGCACAAAGGCTGGCAATCGCTTCCCGAGGTGCACAGACACAAGGGCCGCGGGGAAGCTTTTCGCGCCGCACAAAAGCATCATCTAATTAGGGAACAGCCAGAGATGAAGCCGCTGCAGCCGGCTACCATCTTCAGCGCCGGCAGGAGATGCTCCGGGGGTTGACAGGCAACTTCCCGGCTCATTAACCCTGCCTGCGACTCCGCAGTCAGCGCTGCAGCTAAAGCGCACTTTACTTTCAGGGGCAAGTTCCTCCTGGGAGAAACTTGCCCCCGCACCGCCCCTGCTCCAGGGGAGGGAGCAACCCGGCAAGAGCGGCGAGGCAGAAAACAAGCATCCTCGGGAAAATTGGGGTACCAGTCATTAGCTTTGCGCTGGCAGGGGTTGGGGTGGCACCCACGTGTGCGTGTCCCCAGCAGGGGTGGGCACCCCACCGCGGAGGCCAAGGGGGGCGTCAAGGGCTGGGCTCAGCCGCTCCGGCCGGCTTTCTGCTACATTCCCCTAGGAACAGGTTTTTCTGTTAGATTTCAAATGGAGCTATGAAATAGCATCAATTCCTGGGTCTTTCAGCAGCCATTCAAAGGCATTTTAAGTATTCTAGAAAATGAAAACCTGACTTTACCCTGTATCCAGCAGTGAAATTCAAAGGGGGACCTTTCTCCGCTGTTCAATACAATGAGAGACGCTATATATAAACTCACAAACCAACTGGTAATTTCCAGAGTCATTAACTCTGCTGGAACTCTCCTTTCACTCCAGCTGATTTTGCTGAACTACTGAGTTAATGCAGGAAAATCTCAGCGATAACTTTTAAAAGATGTCGGGTTCGGTTTAACCCCCCTGAAAGGTGATAATATCAGAGAAGGCTTCAGCCTGCTGTCCTGAGAAACCCTCCCACTCTAACGGAGTCCCCTGTGCTCATTGTGTGGCGGGGGCCTGATGGAGACCTCCCGAAGGGTGGCCCTGGCAGCAGGCAGGGTGACACCCCGCCCCCAGCCCAGAGCCCTGGGGCAGGAAAGCTTTTTTTCCTACAGTCAGGGTATTTACATGCAAAAGAAGCCACAAAATTTCTACCAGCTATTTCTTCCTCGCAAGACCGGATTATTTTTTTGTAAACTTGAAGCAAAATGCAAATAAACTTATCAGCCTCTTGGAGACAGGAACATTTATACACCTTTCCCAGGGGATAAGTAGATTATTATGAGATTTTACCAGCTTGCCACAGGTGTGCCAGGGGAGGAGGTGGGGAGGGTTATAACTCACCAGGGGAGACTAAAAGGCAACGTGTTGGACAGCCTGCAACAGTGGATTGGCCTTTGGGTCCCCCGTGCCACTGTCCCCTCCGAGGGACACTGGGCACACTGGGTTGTCAGCACCCAGAGCACAGGGCAGGCTGGTGGTGATGGTTTGGAGATTTAATCCGAGTTGGGCAAAACCTGTGGCTTAGTTAAACCTTCCTAAACCCTGGCAAGTCTCTTGTTCACAAATCAAGAAGCCTTAATTTGATTTAGCAGCAATCCCTTCAGCAGCCAGCTGCATTCGAATTAAGGCCACTTTAATTCCGAATGAAAAGTGTCCGCACGCGGCTTAACCCAATTGCGCTAATATCCAGCCTGCCTCCGGCTCCCTGTTTTCCTGCTGCCTTTTATGAGATTTACCGCTGCACCTCCACCCCCTTCGCCTCCCATCGGACACCGGCCGAGAGCCAGAGCCAACGCTGGGCACAGTCCCGGCTGCTCCGGGCAGAGGGGGATGCCCTGGGACCGCTGCCTGCCCAGATCTCCCATGGGAAAGCCGGCGTACCAACCCTACCCCTCTCCCAAAGAGGTGTTTTTGCAGCAGAAGGAATAGTTCATATGGGGTAAACATCAACAAGAAACCAAGGCAGAGCTTCTCAGGCAAACCTTACAAAAGTTTTTCCCTGATACCAAACCTTGCCAGAATGTTTCTCTTTTGACAAAACGACACTTCATGGTCACCAACTCTTCTATTTAGGGTGTTTCAAGCGGGCTCAATCAGCAGCTTCACACACGACAAAACTCCCCAAAGACCTGCCATCCTCACCCCCTTTCCCCAGGGATAACTTCAGACCGTGGTGATCTCCGCCGGGGAAGCTGGGGGAGAGATTGAGGGCGCTTTTCTCGCTGCCCCGCGCCAGGCGAGATGGAGGAGGCTGACCAAGCGCTGCGGAACCTCACAGCAAACCCCGGGGGACTGATCCGCCTCTTTGCAACACAGCAAAGGACACCAAACCTGAGCCTTCCTCCCTCCACACCTCCGAGCCATGCCCCACGGTGCGTTAAACCCATCACTGCGGCTCCTGGCAGAGGTGCCGGGCTGCCAGCCTGGGCAAGGTGCATTCCCGCGGCTTGCTGAGGACGGTCGCACTCGGGACAGCAGTGCATCCCCAGGCGATGCGTCGGAGGGCAGGAGCCGGCCGGCACCCCCAACCCGTGACTCCCCGCCGAGCCAGGCAGCCGTGCTGGTTGCCACCATCGCCCCAAAGGGCTTCTCGTCCCCTCGCTGTGACACTGAGGGGCTCAGCCTGCGCAGCATTACCTTTTCTGCACTTTTCTTGCATAACGGCTGACGTGAGCCCTGCGGTCTGGGCAAATGCAGGGTGATCTGCGCTTGTACAGAAAGCTTAAGGTTGTCAGACTTCTCCTGTGATCAAATACACCAGCTCCGCAGGCTGCCCAGCCCTTACCACCAGTACTTGACAGGCTTTACATTAGATAGTCCCTGGTTTTTTTATGGGTACAGGGAAAAGGAGGGGATCTGGAGTGTCAAATAAATCTCTCTGTCACCAGCGCTTGCCCCTAATCTGTGGGAGGCGTCTCTTGTTCTTCCCACAGCGCTGCAGAGCCATAAGTCGCCACATCCCTTCCCCAAGCTCAGCCTGGGCTACAACACTGCTGGGCGGGCTGGGAGGGCAGGCTGGCGCCTGGCAAGAAAACGGGGAGGAAAACACCCCGGGTTTTGGCCTTTTCCAAGAAAACAAAACCCGAAAAAACAACAAAACCTCCCAGCTGCCCACCGCAGCAATGTGGGGGCAGACGGAGCAGAAGTTGCTCACTGCGCGGTCGCCCCAGTGAACAGACCTCGCGGGGGAGGAGGGACAGCCCCATCCTACCGTGCATCCTGCGGCCCTGGCCAGTTTGTGGGTGGAGAAGGGGAAAGCTTCGTTGCTGAGGTCGGTGTCGAGGACTTCTTGGAGGACGACGCGGCTGTGGGGAAACAGCAAAGTGGCCGCGGTGGGAGGATGTAGCATTCTCTGAAGGTTATCGCTAAAACTTGCTTTCTCGTCTTGTCGGCAAGACAGACCTCTCCCTCTGAAGGGGAGCTGATGTGGGTGATATGCCATGCTGTGAGAGCCTCAAAAGAAATGCCAATTCCCCAAAAATAGCCCATTGCTCCAGCCAGACCATTGTTTGGTGCCGTGGGGCTCAAGCCAGGACCTGGCATCCCTCCACCCATCCCTGCCTCCACCCGTCCCTCCATGGGCCAGGCATCAGGGTGCAAGGAGGGGGCCGTGATGCTCACCTCAGCGGGCCCTGGATGCTCATCATGCCCAGCTCCTCCGAGCAGTCCAGGAGTTTGCACTGGAGCTTCATGTCCTGCAGCACGGCGGTGATGTGCGACCAGTTGTGCTGAGCCACGGCCCCGCCGATAGCCAGGTAGTAGCCGTCCCCTGGAAGACACCCCCCAGCAGCCTTTCAATCTCAAGAGCGTTGGGCTGGGGGCGATGCCCGGCTCAGCTCTGGGCTGGTTTTGCTCTCCAGAGGCTGAGCAGCAGCCCTGAACCTCTCCACGGCTCTTGCACAGCCCGGGGCGGGGGGACTGCCAAGAAACAGGGGGTGTTAAATAGTGCTGGGGCAAGGGAGGGCTTGGGGGCTCTGCTAACATCCACGCTGCCTTTTACTCGTAGGGCTCAGCACAATGAAAACCAAATGACCACTAAAACCTGAAAGAAGAAAAGGTAAAAAAAAAAAAAAAAAAAAGCCATCTGAGCCCTGGGGGTGCCTGTGTGAGTGTGTGAGTGCCACCGGGAAGAGACAAAACTCCTTGTCCCTGGAGACCAACAGCAAAAGCATCTGCTCCTTTGTCCCAGCACAGAGTGTGGAGGGAGCTGGGAAGCGCAGGTGGGAGCAGGGAGGGCTGCAGGCAGCGGGCCGTAGCCAGGGCAGGGCTGTATATGAGGAAGAATTTCATCTCGTCAGGAATCCTGGGTGGAAAGTCCCCAGGGACGGGGTTTGAGAGCTGATTAACACGTAATCAATTTTCCCTCTGTCTTCCCCGCCACTACAAAATCACTCTCTGATAATCTGTCATAACGGTAATCACTGCAGCCACCTACTGTAATTGGAAAAATAGACTTTGCTGTGATTAAACTCCTCCATCGCCCGCCAAGGCCTGCAGCTCTGCCATCCGCTGCCCATCGCCCCTCTGCCCCCCGCCAGCTCCCCAGAGGAGAGGGATGCCGGATTCGCTCCTGGGGAGGGAAGGGCTCTCCGGAACCCGGCCACCCCAGGGAAAAGGCAAGACTTGGCGGCTGCACGGCCGCAGGGCTGGTCCCTCCCCTCTGAGGGTGACACTGCTTGGGGACGGGGCTCCGAGGGCACTGGGCAGCCCAGTGCGAACCTCCCTTCTGGTGGGATCACTGGTGCTGCTGGACACGGCGCTCGGCAGCGCTGCCAGAGACCGGCTCAGTGTCCTCCTCCCCTCTCTCTGCTGCTGCCTAATGCCATTTCTGCCCTCCGGGCTGCCGGCTCTGCTCCCTTTCAATTCCTCTTTATTGCAGCTGATAAGGACCCGGGGAGAGGTCAGAGCCACCAGCCGGCGCTGGACAAACCCAATAACGCCAACGAGCAGTGCAGGCCCCCGGCGAGAAGGGGGATAATTGGGTTACAGGGAGCGAGGGGTAGAGGTGGAAAAAGCCAGGAGGCTGCCATTAGGTAAATGCAATTAGGTAAATCCTGCAGCCCAGCGTGGCAGGGAGGGAGGAGATGCTGGCAGGACTTGGACCAAACCTGCCACCATGGCTAACAGGGACTGCACCCTTGTGGCCAAGAAGGCCAAAGGCATGCTGGGGTGCACCAAGAAGAGTGTGGCCAGCAGGTGGAGGGAGGTCATCCTCCCCCTCTGCTCTGCCCTGGGGAGGCCCCAGCTGGAGCACTGGGTCCAGTTCTGGGCTCCCCGGTTCCAGAAGGACAGGGAACTGCTGGAGAGGGGACAGCAAAGGGCTACCAAGATGATGAGGGGACTGGAACACCTCTCTTAAGAGGAAAGACTGAGAGATTTGGTTCTCTTCAGTCTGGAAAAAAGACAACAGAGGGGGGATCTTACCAACGCTTATAAATACCTAAAGGGTGGGTGTCAGGAGGATGGGGCCAGGCTCTGCTCAGTGGTCCCCAGCGACAGGACAAGGGGTAACGGGCACAAACTTGACCATGGGAAGTTCCATCTCAACACGAGGAGGAACTTCTTTCCCCTGAGGGTGGCAGAGCCCTGGCACAGGCTGCCCAGAGAGGTGGGGGAGTCTCCGTCTCTGGAGACATCCCAACCCCGCCTGGACGCGTTCCTGTGCCACCTGCTGGGGGTGACCCTGCTCTGTTGGGGGGTTGGGCAGGATGATCTCCAGAGGTCCCTTCCCACCCCGACATTCTGTGATTCTGTGACTGGTAAAGTCTTTCTGTCCATTAACACAGCTAAAAAAGGCAGCGGGAGAGGCTGGGAGCTGAACCGCGGAGGGTAAACCCACCCGGTGATCCCCCCATAGCCCCACGCTGGCTGCAGAAACCCACCCGCCCCCAGCATCCCCGCGCTCCGGGCTTTTACCTTCGAAGGCGGGGGCCAGGGGGGAGGACGGGTCCCCAGGGCTGATCCGGCTGACGGTGAGGTCGCTCTCCACGCCGCCGCGCTTGTTCAGCATGCAGGTGTACACAGTGGAGCCTGGGGAGGGAGACGGGCACCGCTGCCCATCAGCCAGCCCCGGCACACAGCCCCGGCCCCGGGGGAGGGAGGCGGGGAGCAGGCAAGTTTGTCCTCGTCGTTACATCAGCCTGGGTATGCCCTGACCCACCCTGGGTGTCCCAGCATCAGGAGGGGGAGAGGGGTGATGCTTTTTCCCCTTGAGATCTATGTGAGGAGCTGCAGCTGCATCCTTGGACATGCCATGATCTGCCTCCCGTCCCTGGAGGAAGGGGCAGCTTCTCCCCGTGCGAACGGCAGCGGGTGAGGGTTGCGCTTGATTCACTCCAGCACCCATCACATCTCCAGCTGTGAGCCACAGCTGGAGCCAGAGGGCCGGCAGAATCCAGCCTCTGGTGAGGACAGGGAAAAGCAGACACTCTCACACGCTTCCCGTACCCCCCGCAAAAGCAGCATTCAAAAGAAAAGCCAGTTTGGGTCCCCCTCGGTTTGTTTTGGTGTGAGACGTGGTTTCCCAGGGCATCCTTGCAGGGCAGCGCTCAGCAGGGGCAGCGCGCGGCCAAAATAAAGGGGCTGAGTTGGTACCTGGTGCTTTGCTCACATCGGCAGTGAACAGCCAGTTTGCCGCTTTGGTCGCTTCGGGACCAACCAAGTAGAATTTCCCAAAATATGACATGTCGAAGAGAGCCAGGGAGTTCCTGCACGTTAAGCATTCATTCTTGATCTACAATTAAAGCAAACACACGGCTGAGATTGAACCATGTTCTCCCTCTGCAAAGGGAGGCACACACTTGAACCATTTCGGTAATGAGAAACAACACCGGGACACGTGCCTGGTGCCTTTAAAGGCTGTAAGGCTTTAAAAAAAGCCAGGTACTAAACGAAGTGAGTCTGAGAGGCCACCCTGTATGCTCAGTCCCATTCCTTACCTCAATAACACAGTGACAGTTATCAATAATAGTTAAATTTTATCAAATTGGGTATTTCCCCCAAGCTGGTCTCAACTCTTTCATTTGGGAAAGCAGCAGTAAAACTCCCGTGGCCTCTCCGCCGAGGTTTCCGAGCACGGACCACGCATTTCTCTCAATCTTTTCAGAACATTTTCCCCAGTTTTGGGCAAAGCTCCGTGCTTCCCCTCCCTCTGAGCCCCACCAACTCCACTCAGAGCCATGATATGGCACAGGCTCTGCTGCCTCTAACCCCCCCAGTTCCAGATGTGCCCAGCGGTTTCAGCCAGGGGAGACACTGCCCCCCACACTCACGATGTCATGGTGGGGGGGGAAGTCGAAGGTGTACTCGTCCCCCAGCAGCCGGTTGTAGGTGTAGTCCTTGTGGCGCTCCTGGCCGTACGCACCGTAGTAGTCGTAATCCAGAACCTGGTGGGGGGGGGAAGCAGAAGTGATGGGGGCAGTCAGGAAGATGATGTGAGGCCGAAGGCAAGGTTCTGCTCCCTGTCGCATTCACCCCATGCCAGGAGAGGAGCAGGTCCATGCAGGACCTGCCCGTGGTGATGGGTCTCAACCCCTGCATCCCTGCCCATGGTGATGGGTCCTCTCCCTGGCATCCCTGCCCATGGTGATGGGTCTCCACCCCTGCAACCCTGCCCATGGTGATGGGTCTCCACCCCTGCATCCCTGCTCATGGTGATGGGTCTCCACCCCTGCAACCCTGCCCACGGTGATGGGTCCTCTCCCTGGCACCCCTGCCCACAGTGATGGGTCCTCTCCCTGGCATCCCTGCCCGTGGTGATGGGTCTCCACTCCAACATCCCTGCCCGCAGTGATGGGTCTCCACCCCGACATCCCTGCCCACGGTGACAGGTTCCCTCACTAGCATCCCTGCCCACTGCTCTTCAATATACAGAAGTGAGATCAGTGCCTCTCATTGCAGGCAGGTGCTGCCTGTTGCAGAGGGACAAGCAGATACACACACACAACATGCACACGCGGATCTCCCTTTTACCGCTGTTACAGTGAATTAAAGCCCAACAGCTTTTACAGACCTGTTTTGGCGACAGGCAGCTGCCTGCAGCATATCGCACACCCTGCAGATGCAGGACGCATCCTGCACGCACCGGGCACGGCCGGTACCCTCGTGCTGAACGCCCCCAAAACGCGTGCTGCGCTTACCGGGGCTGCTCCCCCGGGGCTGAACCAGCCGGGCCTCTCCCAGCCGTGCCGCTCCTGGAAAACGCAGCCCTGTCGCAGCAGCTCCTGCACAAGCAAAGCCGGAGAAATGGGAACAAAGGGTTAAAAAAAAGCCTTTTCACTGCTTTTTGAGCAGCGCCCAGGCTGCCCTCCCCAGTGCATGCTCAGGACTTGACTTGTGACCCCTTGGCTTTGGCTATCAGCAGCCAAAATCAGTGCTGTTTTTTGTCTATTTAAAACAGTAGTGGCAAACCCCACCCGCCTGCAAATTGCCTGATATTTTTGTCCCCCCCCAGAAAGGTTTTGCTGGTGGGCAGGGGTCCGACAGCCCACCTGTGCACCCACCAAAGCTGGCACTACGATGCACGAATTACCGACCGAGAGATGCTGAATCCAGAGAGCAAGATTCCCCCCGATGTTTACAAGAGTAATTATATAATAACATTTAAGATTTATATGGCAGCCTTTTCATTCCTCCTCTGTGCTCTCAGGAAGATCTCCCTGCACGCAATTAATTAGGGATCCATTAAGATATTTTTGTTTGGCGCCTCTGTTCAGAGAAGAATAGATTTTGTTGAACATCTCAGAAATTATTCAGTGCCTATTTATAAAACACAGCACGTGTTCTGGAGCTGCATATATAAATACCGGGCTGTCAGTCAAATGGGCATTGCTTATTAGACATGCTATTAAAAAATAAATTGCATCCTCGGTGACAGAAAACAACCGAGCTGTCAACCAAACAGCGGGGGACGGCGGGGAGGGATGTCTGTTTTACTGCTTGAGCCTCTGCTCTCCACTGGAAGAGGAATGGTGTGATAGGAATTAGCGATGACCAGAAACGGGCTCGAGAAGCGTGGCTGTTCCCTGCTGGGACTGGGGATCGGGGCCGGCAGTGACGGGGTGGGACGAGGCACCGGGTCACCACCAGCGTCTCGGGAGCGGTGGGTGATTTTGGGGGTGGCTCTGAGCCGCGGTTGCTGCAATGTTGCCGATGCGGCAGAACCACTGGCAATTGGGGTTCTTTTCTTAAGTGCTGCGTCTTGAAAGCATTAACCTATGGAGATTTATGCAAGGAAGCAGCCGGGGAAGGTGGGAGCCGGGAGGAGCCCAGGCTGGCAGCCACAGGGAGCAAAACCAGCGGGGACTTACGGGGTGCCAGCAAAACCGCCTCTGTGGAGGCCCAGCGGCTCCCCACCCTTCCCCCTTCCTTCCCTCCCCGTGCCCCGGCCTCACTCCACATTGCGAGATGCTGTTTTGGGGAGGAAAAGTTGCTGCTGAGCTGCAAATGCAGCATGTTGAGCGCGGGGCAGGAGATCCCCGCCAGCATCCAGCATCCCACAGCCCTTGCAACCCCCCCGCCCCGAGCCAGACTGGCAGTGAATGAAATAAAGCCTCTGAGCCCTTCTCTCCACTTTTCGCTTGCCCAGCGACCATCGCCAGGCTCTTAAGCCGTATCTGCGAAGTTAAATATTATGGGAATGCTTGGCATCTCTGCCATTAAACTGCCCATGGCCCCAACACCCTTGCAGTGTGCACCCAGTGAGCTTTGGGATTCGTCAGGGATCTTCCCCGGATGGATGGATGGGAGTAAGGATGCAGCACCCTGCTTTGGGGAGTGATATGGCTGCGGCCACTCTTTGCCCCCTCTTTTTTGCTGCCAGGGTGCTGTGAGGGTCTCCTCACAAGGTAGCCCAGCTCAGGGTGCGTGTCCTCACCTCGTGCAGGGGGTCCTTCCTCACGTTGCGCCCCGCCAGCGGCTCGTCGTGGGGGAAGACGACGGAGTAGTTCTTGGCGTAGGACTCGTGGCTCCGCTCCCGGATCCAGCGGTTGTTGTCGGTGAGGGAGTGGTGAAACCTCCTGGAAGGCAGGCGCAGGGCAGAGTCCGGATGAGCCCACCGGCTCCGGGGGGCCCTCCTCCGCCGGCCATGGCCCTCTTGGCCAGACCCAGATGTGGATGCAGCTGCTGTGGTGTAAAATTGCTATTCCTGCACCTGTCTCAGGGGTAGGAGAGCAGAGGAACCGAGTGGGGCTCGGTGCTGGCTGTGCCGCAGCGCTGCCCATCGGAGCCGGGCGCTCGCCGCAGCCCCCGCCGGGCTGCCCAGCCCTGCTCCAGGCACATCTACCCCCCGCAACCGGGAGCAGGATACAGCCCTGCTGGGGGGCAAAAAAAAGGTAGAAAAAGAGGAGAGTTAAGGTTAATTCTGCTTTGCTTCAGCGTGGGGCCGGCCTCAGAGCATGCCCTGCGCACAGCCTGGATTTAAATGCAGCCCTGACGAAGGAAAGAGCCTGGGGCATTCCTTACATTTTTCAGCCAATTCTCCCCAGGTTGAAAGATAAATAAAAACCCGAGCATTTTAAATTTGTTTGACATTTTTCATCTTTCAAACAGAAAAGCTCCTTGAAGGAATGTGCCAGCTCAGCACATGCTCAGGTTTTTATTACCAGAGACCTATAACTCACGGTGGCACCTTTCCCGTCCTCCGGCTTCAGCAGGCGGGGGAGCGCGTCTCTCCGAATTACCACCGGCTCCTCTCCAGCCCCAAGCCCCCAGGTCTGGAGAAAGAGAGCCGGGCAGCAGGGGAAAGGCAAGACAAAATGTCTTTTTATAGGCCTTTTTACTTTAAAATAACACTTTCAGCTTCCCTCCCGGCTGCCTGGGTGCCGCGGAGAGGCAGGGCACCGAGGGTGAGCGGTGCAAGCGATGCTCCCCAAAGGCAGCCGTGGGCTCGCTGTGAGGGCAGCTGCCTCTTCTGCCGGCATGGGCCAGGCAGCAGGTGACACGTGGCATGTCACCGGCACCCCCGGCAGCCCCAGCCCCTTCACCGTCACGCTGAATTTTTGACAGCGGCAAGAGGTGCAACAGCTGCCAGATGAAATATTGACAAGTGAGTGTTTTGAGAGGATAAATATTATAATGTGCAGAAAAGGGAGTTATTTAAAGAGGAGCTTAGTAACCGTCACCAAAAGAAAAAAAAACAGGACTGACAGCAGCTTGAGGATGGGGCAGACAGGATACGGGGGATGCGCGGGTAACCCAGATGCAGGGGCTGGAAAGCCCCCGGCTGCTCTCTGAGTGGGGCTGGGGTCCCGCGGCACAGACCAGCCCCACGACGGCTGCGGTTGTGCCAACCCACCCCTCTGACGGTGCCTGTCCATCCCAGGGATTTCTCCTTCCCGGGCTTGGCCCATCGCTGGCCCGGCCGCGGCGCTGACGGAGGCACCAGCACCAACTCTCCCGCCAGCCCGAGCCGACGGGGCGTTCGCCAGCACCCGGGGAACATGATTTTAAAAGCTTTGTCCCTGACAAGGTGGTTGCTGTCACTAGCAGCCCTATAAAAAAAAAAAGCCCAAACCCACTCAAATATAATCAAGCAAGTCACAAGCAATTACGGAGCCAACGTCTGCACAGTCAAAACTCCCAGCCCACGTCGTGCTGCAGAGAGGGGGGGAAGCTGATCTTTCTCCGGTTGAAATCATCACCCCCCGATTATTAACTTAGAGGATTAGGCACGGCACTAATTGAACAACAACAAAACCCAAACGTAATTACCCTGTCCTTTCCCATCACCGCAATCTCCTCGCGACTGATGGAAGCTGTTTGCGTACAAGTGGGGTGAGGCAAATGAGATAAACCCCACGTGTAAATTCATTAAAGCCGTCGAGCATAATTGATTCCAGCCCCTCGGAGGGACACAGGCTGCAGCACAGATGCTGCCCGACACCCGCTCCCGATGCCAGCATCCAGCCCTGCCTCAGAGCCCATCGCCGAGGACTTATAAGGGCTACGAAGATGATGAGGGGACTGAAACATCTCTGTTATGAAGAAAGGCTGAAGGATTTGGGTCTTTTTAGTCTGGAGAAGAGAAGATTGAGGGGGGATCTTACCAACGCTTATAAATACTGAAAGGGTGGGTGTCGGGAGGGCGGGGCCAGGCTCNCCCGACATTCTGTGATTCTGTGACCACTCAAGGACAAGGGGTATCAGGGAAGGAGCCCATCGCCCTGGGGCAGCTGAGGTGACTTGCCTGATGTCGTAGCCGTACATGTCCTTCTCCGGCCGGCCATGGATGATCCAGTGAGCCAGCTCCCTCCCGCAGCCACCTCCCAGCATCATCCCTGGGGGAAGAGGCGAGGACACAGATGAAACCAGGAGGCCACACGTGGCTGCGGGTGCCCAGCTCTGCCCGGGATATGCTGCCCGCGTTGGGATGCCCGAGGTGTGATCCCTTCAGGGCTCTCTTACCGGCGCTGTTGAAGCCACAGCCAAGGAAGAAGCCTCGGACCTCTGGGACTTCCCCCATCAGCGGCTTGTGGTCGGCAGTGAACGACTCTGCAAGACAGAGAGGAGGACGTGCCAGCGAGGCCAGGACAGGCATTTTGGGGACACACACACTTTGGGAGCAGGGTTTCTACAGCTTCCCGTGCTGGCCTTGGCCCGCTCCTGCTCCCAGAGAGGTCGATGGGACCAGAGTTGGACCAACACCGAGGACTTCTCAGCATCTCAGCTCGGGCATCCCCACCTGCGCCGCTCCAGCAGCGCCCAGGCAGAAGAGGCCAAAGGGCTGCCCCAAAACTGGGATGCCCAGC
The DNA here is from genome assembly GCA_013400035.1 of Rynchops niger. Classification (NCBI taxonomy): domain Eukaryota; kingdom Metazoa; phylum Chordata; class Aves; order Charadriiformes; family Laridae; genus Rynchops; species Rynchops niger. The sequence continues at coordinate 159,169 of VXBH01002343.1, read as the reverse complement.
ATCATGCAGGGGTCTTGTGCAGAGTCCTGAAGCAAATATATGTACCTATATATACGTATATTTGCTTCAGAAGGTTGCATGAGTATGCACACACACAAACACATACACACACACATATATATGCGCACGTCGCACTGCTGGTGGCAGAGGCGGGCGCTGGTGGCACAAGGCAGCTCCTTTGCAGCCCCGCGCGTTGCACAGGCTGTCCCTGCACCATCCAGCCCCTGGGCTGGGGGTCTCGGTGCCCTACGCACCCCCAGGAGCTCAGCAGCGCTCGCTGAGCACCGGCACTGCGGGGGGAGGACCTGGGTGTTTGGGTTTTAGGCTGAAAATCTGTGAATCAGTGAATCCCCAACCAGAAGGTGCACGATGTGTTGTGGTAGCTGAAGCAGCCTCTTACTTTCTCCCAGCCCCCCAGTCAAGGGGGCTGCACCGACCCGCTCATTGCCATATTTCATTATGATGACTACTTTTCACCTTCATCGATTTCTGTTGGGAAATGCCATGAATTTAAGCTGCTTTATTCAGCTGAGGGATTGCTGCTGGTGTCGCCCAAGGCTCCTGCATTGCTGATGTCTCATGCTGCCACCTCCTGCTCCCCCCACAGGGCCACCAACCACAGTCCCCACACAAATCCCTGCGAGGGAGGACGGAGCAAAACACCCTGACAGAGGTGTGCAGTCCTCCCTGTTTTATGGTGGTTCCTCCATCCGAGAGAGGGAAGGCAGAGCTCAGCCTGCTCCATCCCTCACCCCCAGCAATTCCCAGCTTGTTTCCCACTGTCTCCGTGCCCAGAAGCCAAGAGCAGAGCCAGAAGAATATTTCCACTTCCACCAAAGCAGCTTCTCATGTGCCAATATCCCCATACCCATGGGGATACTCACTGAGTTAATGGAGCGACACCCAAATCACCTCCCCGTCACCAGTGGCGCACGCCAGCCCTGCTGGTTTGTACTGGGACGGATGCTGAGTGCTCACACAGGACCTCGGCCCGCTCGGCTGCAGGGCTGGATCAGCAGCCGGAGCAGAAACAGCCTAAACCACCCCAGTTGAGGCTGCTTTCACCCCCTGCCCCTGGAGCACAGTGCGGTGGCTGTTCTGGTGGTGAAATATTTACCGCGCAGCAGAAAGGACAAGTGTTTGCTATTTGACTCAGCTGTCGCGGGCAAACCAGCTGCTGGTTTAAATCAAGAACCAGAAAAGAAGGAGCCCCGACCCCTTGGAAATCACATTACCGTACTACAAATGCTAGACATGTATCTATAAGAAGTCAGCTCCCCTCTGGAGGCCACCAGCTCTGCTTACACCGCGGTTCCATCAAACCCGCCGCACCCAGGGCCACGGCGGCTTCCACCTTGTACGTGTCATGTTTTATCTGCCGCGGGGCAGGAGATGTGCCCTACTTTCCCTCTGTACAGCAGCTCCCCTCCCTCCCTGAGGGCCTCAAGGATTTCCCTGTAAGTGCTTCAGCAAAAAAGGCAANTTAATTTTTTTTTTTTTTTTTTTTTTCCCCCGGCACGCGGTGGATTTCAAGGCCAAACCAAGTGTGCAGGGCTCGGGTTCGATGGCTGGCATCACCTCCAGCTGCCGCTGCAGCGATGCTACGGCCTTTAACTCCACACCAGACAGCCTGGGATGGAAAACTAGGTAAATCTAATATCATCGGCCCCAGAAGCAAGTAGTAAAATTAAAAATAAGATAACACTTGGCAAAACAATGGCCACTGCTTGAAAAAAATTTGCCCCTTAATTCCCCAGCCCAGTGGCCACAACGTCAGCTGCAAATCTGTGCTAGTCACTCCCAGCTTGGACCAAGGCAATAAACTCCCAGGTGTTTCTCCGCGTCTGCTAAGCCTGGGATGCCACCCCTCGGAAGAAGACACCATTGCAGCCAGACCACAGCCACTTTCCCTGCGTTCAGGGAGTTTTTCTTCTCCCCACGTTACGAAGCTTCCTTGGAGGACGGTCCTTGGAGGAACACAGCCACCCTGGTGCCACCGCAGACGCGTTACCTGGCCCGCAGACGGTGGATTTAATGCCCGTTTTCTCCAGCACTGGCACCCTGTTCACGGCACCTTCGATGTGCTGCATGAAAACATCCCAGTCCAGATCAAAGAGGCCAAAAGCAAATTTTTCAGATACCTGAAGGTAGGAAACAGCAATCAGGACACAAAATAGAGTACAGCTGAGGGTGTAAGAACTTTTCAGCTGTGGCAACCTCAGAGGCCATAGAAAATCGAGGCTGCTTTGCAGACTCTGGCTTCTTTGGGGTTTCATGAACAGCCCAGCCAAGCCAAAGGTCTGGGGCAGAGCCTGAACCGAGACACCTGGATAAAGGGATGATGCAGCAGGGCAGGGACCACATGGTGGCCTCCAAATGCCCCCCAGCCCAGCCTTTTCATCTCATTCCTGCTGCCTCTGCATCTATCTGTGCCACAGGCAGACCCAACGGGAAGATGCTCTCCTGTGCTTTCCCCACCGGCCACACGGAGGTTGGTACCCGCAGGAGCCGGGGGCTGAGGCGCTCCCGCCTGCGCCCACCCCTCCGAGATGGGTTCCCTGGAAACCTGCCTCGTTCCTCCGGAAAACCTCCCAGCACGGCTCACCTCCTCCCAGAAGATGGGGTTTGACTCATATCCACCCACGGAAAGGGCATCGCCTTGGAGACGGAGATACACCGAGGCGTCGTGATCGCGAACGTTCGGCATGTTCTGAAAAACGGGGAGGGGGAGCGGAAGGGTGAGAGGGGCACAAAAGCTGCAGGGAGACCCCAACACCGCCCCAGCAAGGCTGGGCGGGATGAGCTGGGGGTCTGGGGAAGAGGGTCAGCGCTTGCGGCAGTGACCCACCGAGGATGGGAGGAGCGGTGGCTCCGGGGATGTTCCCACAGCCCCAAAATTTGGGTGTCCACCTGGACCCAAGGGGAAGGCACCCGACTCAGCTCCAGCAAACCTGGCCAAACCCCGGGCAAAGCGGCTTACGCGGGCAGCGATGCTGCGGGCAGCGTGCCCCCTCACCATGCCTGAGCCCAGGCAGCCAAGCTGGAAGCTGACCCTTGCACAAATCCTGCCTAATTAGCAGCTGACGAGCTCCAGCGCTGTGGGCAGGAGCTGCGCCATGGGTGCATTTTGCAGGGGCGCCGGGGAGAGAGCAGCCTCCGCTCTCCGGCTGCTCCTCCGCGGCGCCGGCAGCACCGGGGATGCTCGGGGGAGCGGGAGCAGCCGCTGCGGTTGGTCCCAGCTTGGAAAAGCATCACTCCTCTGCCACCCACCTCCGCAGCAGGGTGCAACAGCACCACAGGCAGGCAGCAGCCCGCAAAGAATGAGGGATTTGTTCTCCTGAATAACGGATAGAGAAACGTTTAGGTAGCACGGAGGTATTGGTGTAGGGCCTACTGCAATCCGTGTTGGCAAATGCAATTAAGTGGATTGAACGGGAGGCACCGGGGTGCGCAAGCTGCAGCCTCTTCTCTGAAAAGTCCCCTTCTCACCGCGTTTGTACGGCACAGCGGAGTCACTGCGGTATAAATGTAATCATTGACGTTCTAAAATGAGACACCTCGGACTGAAAAGTCAGACACAGGCTGTGTCAGTGGGATGGAAACTAAATAACGTGTCACCCTCAAAGCCCTGGTGCCTGAGTGAAGGAAGCCGCCTTCGACTCCTGAAGAGTTCCCTGCAGCCGGATGGCAGGAACAGATTTCTTGGGAGAGTTTAGGAACGCTTGGAGAGCTACGCCTCTGCCAGCCAGCGGCCGGGGCTTGTTCAGAAAGTGCTTGGCACCTTTATGAACGCTGCTATCAGACACCAAACACAACAGGGAGCCTGTAACAATTCTACCGAGGTGAAAAAGAAAATGAAGAAAATTATCCTGCTAGTCATAACATTGTTAAATACTAAATGTGACGCTATTAAAGGTGGGCTGATTGCTTGGCGGAGAAGCTGCTGGGTGCGCACTTCCCCGGGTGCAGAGCTTGACCCAGCAGGAATATGATGGGAGCCCCCCAGGTCTGGGGGTGTCGGGGGGGTCTGTCCCCTCTCACCCCGCCACGTGCAGAGGGGGCAGGAGCCAGCGCTGTCCCCGGAGCAGAGGAGCCCATCTGCGGCTGCAGAGCACTGACCTGGATGCCCTCGATGCGCTCGGTCACCACGTAGGCGTGATGCATCCCCACCAGCGGCACGTGGACGCCGGCCAGCCGGCCCAGAGCTCGCGCCCACACGCCTGCGGAGAGAGCGGCCCCCGCTGAGCACCTCCCCGTCCCCCGGAGACCCGCCGCGGTCTGGGGGTGACAGCCAGATAGGGGGACAAGGGCTGACGCAGACCCTCCAGCTCACGGGATGCAAAGCCACCCCCTGCAGCCGCAGCCCCTGTCCCCCACCTTCCCCGCCGTGCTCTGTGCCCCGTACCCGCGCAGTTCACCACGCAGGGGGTCCGGATGGTCCCGTGGGCCGTCTCCACCGCATACACCCTCTTCACTCCAAAATCGTCAGCTCTGACCTGGATGCCGGTGACCGGGCAGTTCTCGATGATCTGGTGGCAGAGGAAGGGCAGCAGAGTCACAGCAGGGGCACAGGGGTGGTGGGACAACCCGGCTCACCCGACATCGACCCTCCAAAACTGGGAAAGGTGAATGCAAGCAGCAGTCTGGCACTGGCCATCTCCCTTTCCCAACAGCTATTACTGTTGCCGCTGGTAATCACACCCCCCCTTAACTGCAGGATTAAACCGTGCGCCCACAGCTGCAGGGGATGTTTATTATTTACATGCACACGAGCAAAGCATCGCACCAAGGATGGGCTCACGGTCCCTGCCTCGAGGAATGGATTGTTACCTGACCCTAAAACCTCTGCTCTCCCAAGGAACCTGCCTTGAGCACTGCCTCTTCGTGCTCCTAAAGGCCTTTTTTTTCCATCCTCTACTTTCTCTGGATCTCATGGATCCTGCCAGCTTTGTCGCTGTGACCCAAACAGCCATCGAAGCCAAACAGGACAACACCCTTCTTGGGCAAACACCTGACGCTGCAGGAGCATCTCTGCTCCAGTGGGGAAGGAGGAGATGGGGAAGGCAGAGGACGAAATCTCTTCCCAGGGCCAAGAGGCATTAATGAGTAATTACTAATTAGGAACTACCGTAGCCCCTCTGGCAGTTGCTGCTCTGGCAAGAGTCGAGCAGGTACCAGCTGGATCCATGGTGCCATCCTTGGGGACGTACAGGGTGCCGTACAGATCATCAATGTTCATCAGCGGGTACAGGTCCTTGGTCTGCGACGGGGTCAGGACGTAGGACTCCACGCCATACACCTTCCCCAGCTGCCAACCGGACGAGAAAACCGGGAGCTCAAGCAGGCAACCAAAGCTTCGCCCAGCTCTCGCTGCTGCAGGAGGAGGACACCCCCAGGACACGTTTAGCTCCCAGACAGGGCAACTGCTGCCCCACGGCAAGCCTGAATTCCAGTGTGGGGTGGGACGCTGTGTGCAGATTTCAAGGAACGTGGTCCCATATTCCCACAGGAGCTGCCTGTGCAGCTGCAAAAATGATGCTACCGCTATCTGAAAGGACAAAAATCCACGGCTGGCTTTAATTTTGCCTACTTTGCCAGCATTTGGTGTGATTCCAGCAGAAGCCAGGAGGCTGCCTTGGAAGCATAACCCAGGCATGGTTCTGCTGGATATAACCATGACCCAGCAAGCTCCCGGGGCAGGAAGGCAGGGAGGGACAGGCCATCTGGACACCGGGGGCTCCGCAGCCCTGGGACCCCCAGCCCCGTTCCCACGGGCAGGAGATAAACGCCACCTCCCGTGGCCCACCCGGCCGGGGGACGCACCGAGGGGCTTCTCCCTACCGACATGAGCCTCTTGTACTCGTCGAGGCGCTGCTTGTTGGAGGCGATGAAGAGCCCCCCGTTCTCCACCCAGCCCGTGTGCAGCCCCGTCTCCGCCGGCAGCTCCCGGCTCACCACGTCCCGCGTGTGGGCCAGCAGCTCCACCTCCACGTCGCTGGGACGCAGCTGCCACAGCAGACCTGGCAGGGGACACAGACACGGCCCACGGGTGGGACAAGAGGCTCCGCCACCCCTCTCCATCACCCGAAGCGGGATGCGGAGGGGACCCCCGTGTCCCACGCCCGGCGCGGGGGACCCTGCCAGGGGCTCTTGCTCTATCTCGTGGCGACCTGGGAGCGCTACAAATCCTCGATTCCTATTTTCCTTGGGCATTAAATGAATGGGGGGAGGGAGGGTTTGTGGAGCAGACCACCCCAAAAGAGACAAAACCCCCAAAGAGCTTATTGAATTAACCTCCCTGCCAAAGAAAATTGGGTTAAAGAAAAAAAAAAAAAAAAAAGAAGCGTGGAAATAAACTGTTTAGTATTCCTATGGTCACATAAAACTTCTTTTAAAAAAAGAAAATTTTGGGGATGTTTTCTTAACAAAAAGTTACGCCACAAGGAAAAACAGAAACCCTGAAATTCTCCAAATTTAAAGCCAAAACTCTCCGACACATCCAGAGCCAGCCCGTGCAACAGATCCACTCCGTGGACTACAGCGCATTCCAAGCCGTGGGCAGCCCCAGTGCCCCCACTGCCCCCACCCCAGGGACCCCTGCGTTGTGCCCACCACCTCACCAGCCGTGTGCCATGTGGTGCCCGAGGTCAGGCGGTCCCTCTCCAGCAGCACGACGTTGGTGACACCCTGCTTGACCAAGTGGTAGGTGGTCTGGCAGCCCAGGCTGCCCCCCCCGACCACCACCACCTCAGCTGAGGATGGCGGGGGCTGACTGGGTTCCCCACTCCCGGAGCCTTCCTCCTTCAGCGTCTTCTGGTACGGGACGCTCTTCTTCGCCGTGGGACCCGTCGCGCTGCTGAAGGGCCGGTGGCTTCTCCAGGGGGTTGGCAGGCGGCAGAGTGCGGCTGCCCGCAAGGCACAGCTCACGTAGGACATCTCCACCTGCAAATCCCCAAAACACCTCGCTGGCAATGGGTGGGGGACCCCCGGGCAGCCCGGCTGCTCACCACCGCTTCGGTGGTAGCAGCATCTCTGGGTGCTGTGCGAGGGGCTGAGAAGCTCATGATGGCTGGATCGAGCCCCAGGGCACGTCCCAGAGGGGGCTGCTGGGACCTCCTTCCATGCATCCCCGCTGCACGCCTGTGCGCTCCCAGACGCCCTTCCAAGGGGCCCCACTTAAATAAGGGGCTTGGAAACACACAGAGGAGGGCAACGTGCTCGCTCACGCCGGCAGAAACCACTTTTTTTGTTGTTTTTATCCCTTGCGTTCAGGAGCTGTTTGGCCACAATGAAGGCGCAAGGTCTGCTCCCTGCCTAGGGAGGGCGGGCAATGGCTGCTGGTGGGGGACGGGGGGAGATCCTGCCTGCAGACCCCCCAGCCCCTGTGCACAGGGCTCCCGGCCGGGGACACAGCTTGGGGTTTGCTCTGGGCACATGGTTTGGGTGCACAAGTAGGGTGCAATGGGGTCTCGCAGCCAGCGTCACCCCTTCCCACGCCAGCCATGCGCCGGGGGCTGCCCCAGAGCTCACCCCCGCACCGAGCCCCCGCTCACTGCCTCTGAAGCACCCGCTGTCCCCTCACTGTCCCCTCACCGTCCCCCCTGCAGCCCCGTGAAGCTGTGAACTCCCGCTGGGGAAATCCCGCGACACCCGCGGCCGTTCCTCAGACAGCCCCCGGCAGGTTCCCACCGCCCGCGGCCACCACTCGCCGGGACTCCACTCACCGGCCAGGCTCCTTCGGGGCTGGCTTTCCCTGCCGCGATGGCCGTGGGGCCCCTTGCCTTCCTCTGATGCTCTCCTCCTCCTCCTCCTCCTCTTCCGTGCACGGCTGTCCCCTGCAAAAAACATTAACCAGCTGGCCAGCAGAGCCAGCCCAGGCGGCCGGGAAACAGGGAGCTTGCCTTCCTCTTACCCCTTCTCCTGGCTTTGCTGCTTCTCGACGGAGAAGAGAAGTCAGGCAGAGCTGAGAAATTTGAAACAGGGAGGAAAACGCTGCTTTTCTTCCCGGCTCGGTGCCCGGCAGAGAACAAACAGCCCAACTGGGGCCAGTGGGGACTCGCAGCCTCCCGGGCTCGCTCGGCGCTGGCTGGAGCCGTCAGCTGGATGCCAGAAAGCAAACACGGCGAGGAAAGGCACCATCTGACCCTCCTGCTGCCGTTCCCAGCAGCTACGTTTTAAGAGACGAATTAAAATGAATCCACACATTTCCTAAGCCAGACCCGAGAGCTCCAAGCGAAGGTGGGAACACCAAAAAAAATTTAATTTAGAGGGGTTAGGAAAATAAACGTTTGATTTCGATCTCCCAAGCTGAAGGTTTATTGTTCCTCCTGCTCAGGACTCACCCCCGAAATTAGGGCCTGTTTGGGCAGGATACACAAGCCACACATGTTCTTTAAAGGCGGCTCTGAAAGGCCTGATTCGGGTATCTCGGAGCAGCAGAGGTCGGGGTGGAGCTGGGGTTTGGCCAGCAGTTGGTGGGGTCGGGGTCCGAGCAGCATCGCGGTCCCTGCAGTGTCCCCTGGGCAGGATCGCCCACCCATGGCCCCACGGAGCCCCAAACAGCCCAGCGACAGTGTTTTGGGAGACTTTTAGCATTCAACAGCACCACGACGCTGGGAAACGCCCCCGCTGCTCCCCACCACCCCATGCCTCTGCTCTTGGACACCGTGGTACCCAGTCTGCATCCAAATTCCCCCAGTTTGGGAAGGGTTTGAACAGAAGCGGAGGGGTTCGCTTGTTCCAGCATCGGCCCCTGTCTTAGGCAGCATTTCTCTCCTTCTCCCAAAGACAAAACCGGTTTCTAAGTTTTAAGGAGAATGCCCCAATTCCTCCAGCCTTCTCTCCATGAACTAATTGCTCAAAATAACCACGGGGATGCAAACAAGTCTAAACTCCTGTTTGCAGTGGGGTGTTTCTGTTTGACAGGCCAGAACCATTTCATCAGCATGTACTAATTATAAGTACGACCTTTGGGTTAGACCAGACCTAAAACAATACAATACCAAGCACGCATTCAGCGGCCCAAGCTGTTCACCGAGCTCAGGACGGACAGCAGAGAAAGTGGCAGCCACTTCAGTCCCTCCAAGCCCCGGGGCCCTGGTGCAGCTCCGGAGCAGGAATGAGGGTGGTTATTTTTATTGATGGTTAGTCCAATGTAGATGGAGCCTAAGCCAGTTCAATCTTTCCCCAGTAATTCTTAGATCGGTTATAAAATAAAGGAGCGTGGCGGTTTGCATGCGGCAGCTGGAGTTTTCTAGGTCACAGAAAACATTATGGCTAATACAGGAACGAACCAGCCAGGCGTGCTGCGAAACTGCAGCTCATCATCGCGTACACCAAGCTGCAAGCCTGTGCCTCCCCAATCCCCATCCCTGTCCCTGTCCCTGTCCCCATCCCCGTGGCAGCCCGGGCAGAGCCGGCTTCACTCTCCCGTCCACCGCAGTCTGAATTTGGTCTTGGGAAAGCATTACCAGTGCATGACCCCGAACGGAAAACAGGCTGGATCCTGCGCAGTCCAGCTGGGCAGCGCTTTTCCCAGCTCTGCTCTTGGCAAACCCCCTGCCTCAGTTTCCCCATCCTGATTACGCAGCAGTTTGGACCCGTGTGTTGGAGTCCACCGAGCTGGGCGGCACGAGAGCTTGCACCCAGCTGACGCGCCTGCTCGTGCCATGGTCCAGCCCAGGTGGCAGAGGGAGGTGGCCACACGCTGGCCCGCCACAGGCCACCGGGGCTGCGGGGCGTGCTCAAGGCCCAGGACGGGGACATCACGGGGCGGTTGTCACACTCCGCGCCACGGAGCCGGACCTGCTGTTTGCAGAGGGCAGGCAGCAAATGCAATATCCCCCCCCGGCCAGCGCCGTGTTTGCTCAGAGCAGAAGCAGCGCCCCGGCGAGCCCAGCTAATGTGGGACACGGTGTCAGCAGCTGCTATTGCTGGGGGGGGGAAAAAATAAAAAAAATAAAAAGAAAACCTGTTTCTGCTGCGTCCCCCCTCCTGGGGCAGGCTGGGGTCCGCGCAGGGCTGGAGCCAGCTGCGTTGGCCATGGCTGGAGATTTATTCTCCTGTTAATGCCCCTGGGAAGGCTGCTCCTGGTCTGGTTACGGCGCCTGGCCGTGGCTGGGCACAGCAAATAAATGCCCCCTTTATTCCCGAGGCGTCAGCCCTCATCGGTGCAAACCCACCTGGCTGAGGCTGCAGCCTCGAGGTTAGACGTCACCGAGGGTTAGACGTCACCGGCTGCCACCGAGGAGCCAGCCCCTGGGGTGGCAGGGGTGTCCCCAGAGGCAGTGCAAAGGAAGCAGGTTTTTGCGTTTACCTGCTCTCGCAGACATCAGTCCCTTCCAGGCTCCGCTGCTGCATTTCTGCAGCCCAGCTGCGCCGCGGGCATCTGACGGCAATGCCTGACCTGCTCGGGACCAGGACGATGCTCATCAACAGCAGGAGAGCAGCCGGGTACCAAAACCTGGTATTTTGGAGAGCCTCCCTTAGACTGAGCAACACCAACGGGGAAAGGGTTTATCCCAGGCGGGCGTCATCCCCTTGGCTGAGGCCAACTACCAGTCCGAGCAGCACCTTGCCAAATCAGCATCCAAAAGTTAGTTAGTGCCCAGCTCGTGTCCTGCTTCTCTGAGTAAAACAGCTCTGCTCACTGCTACAGCCCCTTCCAGCTGACCCTGCGAAAGTCGAAGGGAGAAGGAGAAAGCACTGGGGACTCCAAGAGCAGAAAAAAGTTATTATTATTAATTAAATGACACGGCAGCTCACAGTGGCATCTCCTGTCCCTGCTCTGGGGTGAAACCTCCACCAATGCCTCAGGTATCTTATAAGCAACTGTGCAATTTCTTTTATTGCTCTGGAAAACGCTGTTGCGTGCGGGGCTGAGTGGGATTCTGGAACATGACACTCAGGAGTGACTAAAAGCCGTGGAAAATCACGGTCCTTCTGTCACCCCGCAGCGGTTCAGCTCGGGCAGGGAGAGGAGCCCCAGGAGAGCAACTGCCCGAGAGCAGCTGCTCCAGAAACAAGGAGAAGGAGCTCCAGCGGCGCCTGGCTGCCGAGAGCCAGGTCTGGCACTGTGGGAAGGATTTACGCCGAGTTTCGGAAGGGTACAAACACTCACAGTTCACGGCAGCCATCGGAAAGGATCCATCCCCGTGAGCACGCGTCTCCCCTGGACGGGCCAAGCCACCCCCCCAGCGCAGCCAAAGGGGCTCGAGTGACAACAAACCCCACACGAGCCCGAGCCCTCCGGCACGGTAAAAACCACGGCTGGAAAAAAAAAAAAAAAAACCAACCCTATCAGCAAAATTACACTTTTATTTATTTTTTTTTTCCTTGTGGAATTTACTTTGATGTATTGTAACTTAAAAAAGGTCTGGAAAAACCACATGCAAAGGGGTTTCTAAGTAGCAGCTAAAGTTTCTATTCCAGCATTACAAGCTATTCCAAATGATTTCCAAATTCCCAGCTATAAACTATTCCATAAACAAACAGTTTTACCTTTAAACCCCCCTCCGCCCTACCCCAGTTAGTGCAGTGCAAAGGAAAAACCCAAGGAATTTACATATTATTTTCCAACGTATCCCATTGCGATTTTGAATGATCTGCGATGAACTAAAATATATATACAATTTTCTCGCCATCATTTAAAAAAAAAAACAAAACAAACCCCAAACATTTCCTTTTCTTATTCACAGATATATATTGTGGCAAATGGCTGAATAATTACTTACAAACAAAACAATCTTTTTAACAAGTTTCTTACAACAGTAAACACAAGAGGGAGAGCTCTCCGGAGGGAAGGGGGATTTGGCAGGGCCGGGAGGGCAGCGCGGGAGGTCGGGGATCCCGTTGGGGTGGGAGACACGGTCCCGGTGACGGAGCCCGCGCTCTTCCAGAGGGGATGCCACCTTACAAAATCGGCCATATTAAACAGGAGGGTCACGTAAGGCTTTAGGATCTGAGGCAGAACATGAGCGATCGTGAGGTTGTCTCGGGTGCGTGTGTGCGTCGCATCCTCCCCCACTAAATACACCCTCAGCTCCGCCGCCACAGGAACTGGGGAGGGGGGGTGACAGGAGGAGCTCCCCGCTGGCCGCACCTCCCCGTATCCCCTTGCCAACGGGACCCCTCGAGCGCAGGCCGAGGGGCTGGCTGGGAGAGGTTAGCACCAAACAGTACCTTGGGAAAGCCCCGAGCCCCTCCGCGTCCCCTGGCAGAGCAAGACCCTCGGGGGGCACCCGCTCCGGCTGCACCCACCCCACCCCGCTCCCCCCGCGGCACCGAGAGCGGGGGCACCCGCGGGGCTCCAGGAGCAACGGGCAGCAAAGTTGGGCGGCTCTGGGCTTGTCACTGAGCAATGATGTTTGATTTCCAAGTTACCATCTTTCCCTTTTCCTTGAGAGCCCCGAACTCTCCCATTTATTATCCCGAGCAGGGCACCGCTGCTCCAGCTCCAGCAAGGCTTCGGATGCAGCCGGGGCACCCCCACGCCAGCGACTGAGGGCAGCAGCACCGCTTACCCACCCAATGCTGGCATCTCCCAGACCTCCCAGTACGACACCAAGAACCCGCAGTGGGGACACGGCGCCCCGCGGCGGGACCATTCCGAGTCCCAGGGGAACAGTGTCAGGGCAATGGAAGCACCAGCTCAAAATGCCACTTATTCAGAGGCTGGAGGGCAGCTCCTGCGGCTCAGAAATGGGATAGAGTTGTTCCCTGTCCCACGCTCACACACGTATTTGTTCGTATTTGCACTTTGCAAGGCAATTCCGGAGCTGGGGAGCAAAGGCAGCACCCAGCAGAAGACGATGGCCAAGATTTTCACCCAACAGCTCTGCCTACTAACCACGGGGCCGGAAAAACTTCGGAAAGAACAGACTGGGACGGACAGTGCTCGGGACAGAGTGGCAATGCCAAGACAGACGGACCTTTACTTGACAGCAGCAGCAGTAACAGCCTGTGGGAGGAAGAGAGGGGGCAACGCTCCCAGCCCCCCCAAAGTGCACACAGCTGGGGACAAGGAGATGCTTTCACAACTCATCGGGAGACGTCGGGAGTCGATACCAAAGTCCTTACTCAGGTGGGTTCACCCCCCTGAGCTCAGCGAGGCGGGATGTGTNGGGGGGGGGGTCCTGCCCGCAGGAAAACCAATCTGGGAGCAAAGGCAGGACAGACCCACGGACACACGGTCCCGTCCACTCCTCTGCGGGTACTTGGTGCCTTGGTGGCCTCCAAAAACCCTCGTGCGGCAAAGCACTTCTCCAGTCCGCCAGGCGCTGAGCCCTCCTGCTCACCAGTGGGACCAGTCTGCACCCGGGGCTGCCCCCTCCGCCCGCAGCAAGGCTGGTGGGGCTGAAGGTGGTTGTGAAGAAAACGGGTTTGGGATGCCCAAGTGGCTCCTTCCTCCCCTGTCTGGCCTGGAGGTCCACTTCTAGCCTACGTCTGATGGTCAAAACGCGCTCCTGGTTCCACAGCTGGCATCCTTCAGAGACGAGCAAGAGCCAGTGCCTCCTCCCGGGTCGGGTGTCCCTGCTCTGTCCCCTCGCCCCGGCCGCAGCCATAGGGCTGCCAGGGAGACTGCCGAAATCCTGACCCGGGGAGCCCACCCGAGCAGCATGGCGGGGGATTCCGCTTTGTCTCCTCGGGGCTGAGTCGCTCCCTCCCCTTCGAAACCCCCAACCTTGGCACACCCAGGCACCAGCCCAGGCGCCAACCTTCAGCCTCACCCCCCCACCACCATCACCACGCTGGCTTTTAAAACAACCTTTACTGAAAGGGGGCTGGACCCCGTCCTCTGGTGGGCACCGCACAGAGTCTCTCAGCTCTGTCCATGCAGGGGAGCGCGGCTTTCCCGGGATTCTTCTGCGGCTGCTACACGAACGTTATCCCACAGACCGTCCATCTTCTATACACGGAGGAGGAGCGAGGCCGGCGGCGGCCCCGACGCGCGCACACACACAGACTGTACAGAGGAACGGATTGCTAAAGAGTCTGCGAGAGCCGTCCTGGAGGCGTCCGTAGCTGCTCCTCCGCGGGGAGCCGCGGGCGTCGGGACAAGTGTGCACGGTCTGCGGCGGCTGGCTCTGGGCGCTCGACGACTTTCCATCAGGCATCCCCACAGTCACTGCACCCCCTCCTCTTCCACGTACGTCGAGGGAAACCAGCCGACCTGTCGGGGGAGCAGAGAGGTGAGCTGGGGACTGGGGGGCTGAAGGGACCCTCCCGTCCCGTCACCGGGACTATTCCCCTGCCACCACGCGCTGTTCCCGGTGAGCCATTTGTACGGATGCCCACATCCCGACGGACGGTGGCGATGGGTAAGCAGTGCAGCTGCTGCCCTAATTTGGGATGGAGCTAGCTACTACACATCGCCTTGGACACATGGGTTGAACGCGATATATAAGGGGTCAGGGCATGAAGAATCTGTCCCCGGGGCCACAAACTCTGTGGGACACCAGGTCGAGCCATCAGCCTGCCGCTTTTCCTCGGGCTGCTGAGCCTTTCACACCTGCATAAATCCCCCGCGTGCAGGTTTAAGGAAGAGCAGACTCGGACATCGCCTGCCCGCCGCACGCTCCCATCTGTGTCGCGTGTCACTGTCACACAGCAACACAGTGGTGGGTTTCGTGAGACGAGCAAGAAAAGAGTAAGACGGAGTGGGATGTGTCCCCCTGCCCTTTGCTGTCCTGACAGCGGGCTGCTGGGGAGGACCGTGCGCTGCAGAAACGGGACAGGACATTAACTGGACGCACTCACTCTTCCGTTGGTTTCCCCCTTCCACCATCCCTGGTCCCCGCCAATCCTGCTGTAGATCTTCACCACGTCGCCCTCTCGCAGCGAGAGCTCCCGCATGTCCCGCGCCGCGAAGTTGTACCGTGCCACCGCCGTCCCTATGACCCGGGGGGTGAACACTGCGAGGGGACAAAGCAGAGGGAGTCGGGAGCTGCCCCGCCGCGTGGGACCGGCCGAAGCCTGGGGAAAGCTTCCTGAGGTTCAACCTGGGTTTTCCACCCCGGCGCCGGCTCCCAGTGCAACACCACGACCTGGAGCCGCGTGGACGGCGGGGCTGGCCTCATCCGAATTGCTCAGCCCAGCAAGGACTGGGGCTGTCGGGGGTTGAACTGGATTCCTGATGGGCTTTAAAACAGGTCCATGGGCTTGGGAAGCCCCTCTCTGACCAGCAGAGCCCAGGAGGGGCTTGGTGGGGATCACTGGGGTGAGGGGCACTTTTGTGAGAAGGTGGTAAAATTAAAGATTTCACAGGAATACAGGCTATTAACAATGAAATCACGGAAAAATCCTGTTCCACTATCAATATCAGCTCTGGCCGCCCCACAGCTCCCAGCACCCGATGGGACCACCTTGTCAAAAGATTTCACAAATCAACTTGCATTTGAAACCACGTAAAAAAACCCCAGAGTTATTGGGATTGGATTCTCCTAGAGATGCGGAGCAAAACCTGGATGCTTTGCCATGAGGAGGAACAAGCTGCTAACCCGTATCCTCCCTGCTCCTGTCCCCACCGGGGAGCAGCCAGGGCTCTTGGAAACTTGGTCCCATTATAGACCAAAAAGTGCAAAACCACCCTGCAAACCCTAACGCTGACCAACAGCTTGTGACAAGCGTGGCCTTGTGAGCCGTCCCCGCACCCGGCCTCCGCCAGCACCAGCACGGCCCCAGCCCCGCGGATCTCCATCGCTTCAGGCAGGGGATGCTCGGGGGAGGCGGGAGGAGGAGCAGCAGCGAGGGGGGGGAAAAGGCAGGGACAAGCGCTTGGCTTCCCTGCCCTGGAGACTGGGCAGAGGGAAGGAGGGATGGAGAGCAACAGCGGGAGGGATGGGATGGGCAGAGGAGGAGAAAAATGCACCTTCCCTGAAGTTTGCAAAAAAAACAGAAGAAGGAAAAAAAAAATTAACCCCACCCCCACCCCCGAAGGGACGTCATGTTCCGGTGAAGCTGCCCCTTTTTTGTCCCCAGGACTTTGGAAGATTAATTTCACTTTTAAAAATTTGCAAACCGAGGTTGAACTAAGTTTGAGGAAAAGCTTTGCCCAGGTTTTCAGCTCTCGGGATGGAAGGAGATGAGGATGGCGATGGAGACGGTCCAGACACAAACGTGCAATCAGTGGAGGGCTCGTCCATCCTCGCCAGGCAGCCAGGCTGGGGGACGGAGCGAGAATCACAGCAGCTTTCAGCTCTTTCATCAGGAGCTTGCTCAGAGCCCACTGCTGCACAAATTACTTTCTGTGACACTTTGGTGTGCAGTTAAAGGACCCCAAATTCCCAGAATTATGTTCTGATACCCTGAAAAGTTAAGTGTTCTTCCCAAACACGGCAGTAAGGAAAGCACGTGTGGCTTCGCCAATGACATTCCTTGTCCAGCTTAAAGAAAGTGCCGAAAGGTAAAAGCTTGATCGGGAAGCCGTGAACTGGCACGGTTTTGCTCTGATCGCTGCCAAACAGACACCGGTCTGTAAGGCGTTCAAATCAATGGGGTTCAAAGACCAGAGCGCCGCCGCGCTCTCTGAGCCACAAAGCACATTTGAGAGCGCAGGTTCCCCCCGTGTCCCCAGCCAGGGGCTCCTGAGCAGCCGCAGACACCAGAGCTCAAGCGCTGCCGGACATCGAGATGTTCTCCTTGTCCAGCAAGGAGAAAGGGGCTGGAAGACGGTGTGATGCCAATGCTCGTTCGGTGAAACACACGGGATAAGCAGGTCGAGCTTGAAGTACATCATGAGATCCCAATGCGCTGGATTCATTTTTTTTTCATTCATTTTAGCCCCCTTTCTCCAATAGTGACAACTCCGTCTCCTCCCTGCCTTGATTTTGGGAAGAGGGGGGGAGTGCGTTTTGCTTCCAGCCAAGCCACAGAGTTAATTAACTTAATTCCAGGCTGTGCCCCAGGGCAGCACTGGGGACCCCCTCAACTGCCTGTGGGTGACAGAGGGACAGCGGGGACCCCGCGGGTCCCACTGGCGATGGCTTTCAAGCTGGGGATGCTGCACCCCTGGGGAAGGCAGCAGGTCTCTCCGGCACTGGTACCTGACCAGAAGGGACTGGAGGAGCTCTGAGAAGAAAAGTTGAGGCCCTGAGGACTGAGAAAAGAAAAGTTGTAGGAAGCGCAGGAGGCTGCAAAGAGGTTAGAGAGAAACAGAAAGAGGCAGAACACGCATTAAAAAGGAAATGAAAAAAAATATATTGTAACGCACAATGCTCTAAAAGGCGACAGAGAAATAGGGGGCAAAGCATGCAGAAGGTCTTGCGCAGGGGCTCGGAGCTGGGAGAGCTGGTGGCAGGTTCGGCCGCAGCCCCGCAGCCAGCGTGAGGGCTCCCAAGTCATCCTAGGGTTCTACTTCATGCGAAAGGATATTTAATCAACTTTTAAAAACTATCTTCCTTTGGTATTCTTTTTAAAATATACCCTGGAAAAAGTTTTTTAAAAACGCATTTTCCCCCACAAAGTAGCTATTTCTGCACTCAGGCTTTTAGGCAAAATGGAACATTTTGCGCTAATGCACATTTTGCTTTCCATTTGTTTACATTTTCTTCTTTTTTTTTTTTATTTAAATTTTAGGCACAGACTTACCGTTTCTCCCATCACCTCCATTAAAGGAGTCCCACTGGGATTCAAACCACCACGAGTCACAACTGGAACCGGATCCGTTAAAACACACGCACCAAAACCTCACGTGGGCAGGTAAGACACGATACATCTCGCTAACGAGGTGGCACATCTCCGCTCTCTACCCGCAGGCGAACGGGCTGCCCCTGCCCTCCCGGCAGGACCTGGGGGGTGGCAAACCACCCCCAAAGCACAGGGGGAAAAAAACATAGGAGAGAAACCAGCCGCTCCCAGTAAAAGCTCTCCCTGGGAGGCTGCACGGGCTCGGAGGAGCAATGCCTGGCAGCCCCAGCTCAGCCGGACCCCCCAGTCCCTGCCACCTCCTCTGAGACCCATCCTCAAAATGCCACCAGCCGAGCAGGAGACTTGTTTGTGAATTGGGGGGCTGAAGCCCTACAGCAAAGCTGTGAATCCTTTCGTCCTGACGGTGCTCCTGCACCTTGTGAAAGGCTGAGATTTTCCATCACGAGCTTAACAGCGCCCGCTCCCGCGGCGGAGCTGGGTTTTACCTGGGGAGCGGGTGAAGGTCCTGGAGGTAGAGCGCTCCCGAGATTTATAGGGGTATTTCAGCGTCGTGTCCAACTGCTTGAAGCTCTCCTTCAGCGAGTGGCTCTGGTAGTACTCCACCAGCTCCTGGGAAGGATGGAGAGGCACCCGGCTGTCTCCACCGTCCTCTGCGTGACTTGCAGGGACGGTGCGCGCCCTCAAAGGGCCTACAAAAAACCTACCAGCAAGCTTTCAAACTTCTTGGCTTCCGTGATGTGAATCCAGTTGTCCTTTTCCACCACCTTGATGTGCTTCACCTCCTCGTTGAACCTGCAAACAGCAGCAAAGGCACTCAAGAAAATATAACCAGCGGCTCCAGCCCTGTCTTGCTCTTTGCAAGCAAGTAATACTACACTAAATGACTACATTAAATATTACTCACTTAATACTGATGGCAAAGCGCTCGGCCTCAGCCGGTCGCTCCCGGATCAGGTAGGTGCCGCTGACGTGAGACTTGAGCAGGTTGTCCGTCTGCTGCCGCTCCATGTTCCCTGCGAACCTGCGCCCAGAGGTTAACCCATTAATTTGACTAACTAAAAATCAATGCATATCTTTAAAACGTGCGTGTTTTAGAGAAAAACCCACATGTTTTTTTTAAAGGCATGAAGGTTGAGAAGGCAAGTGGAGAAACAGGTCCCATCCAAACCTTCATGAGAAGAAAGGAAGAGTGCCCCGAGATCAGTGCTCAGCCACTGAGCAGAGCGCAACCTCCTCCCTTTGAAGTACCTTACACCTAGAAAATCCCACTAATTGGGAATCAGTCCCCAGATAAACGAGGCTTCAGCGAGAGCTGGGCAGCTGGGATAATTCAGGCTCATGAATTTGCAAACCTGGCTGGAGCTGGAGGGAAGGAGGAGGAGGCGAGCCAAGCGCAGCCTCTCCTGCCACGGCAGGAATTGCTGCCTTCCTCCCAGAGTGGTTTTCCGGGCACAGAAAATGGGAATAGAAACCGGCATCTCCCCTTTTGCCTCTGACCTTCTCCATCAGTGAAGAAATCCCCACTGACGCTGCGATGGCCGCACCAGGTTTCAACACCCAAATGCCAGCGCAGCGGCTGCCCCATGCCCCCGGGGGAGGTGGGATGCAAAGGACTGCTAACCTGCATCCATCATTCATTGTTAGAGTACATTCCTGACCAAGGAACAATTAACGGGCAAGGCCGATCTATCTGTATGGCCAGAGGAAGGCCGTGCCCTCCGGCAGGCAGGGCCACTCACCACGGGTACACCGTGTAGTCTATCTCCCGCGAGGGCGGCCGGCTGTTGGGAGGCTGCAAAGAGAGAACATGGGCTAATTACTGATGAGCCAGCATCTCCTCAGGCTGGAGATCACGTGCGAGATGCTCCTCTCCACGGGAGGGTTTCCGTCTGCCAAACCATTTCCAAATTATTGGCTCGGGCGGCGGAGGGCAGTGTTGTAGCTGAGCAGCTCTCTCTCAGCCTCGCAGCTGCATTTTTTCATTTACCTGAGCGTTTTTTTAATTGGGAAGCGGCTGACAGCATTCCAAAACACAGTTAAAAAAAAATACATAAAGTGCTGGTTTCCCGTACTGTGTCTGATCTTGAGTGCTCTGCTCCAGAGTCAGCCCCGCAGGGAAGGAATGGGGTCTGGACCTGGTCACACCAACCCCAACCTCGGCAACGGGGCTGAGACCAACCTGACCAGACATTTCCAACCATGGGATGACGGATCCACTTCCTCGCTAATTCGGCCACAGTAAAAGGCCTCATTCAAGGCCCAGGGACTTACTGGAAGGACCAAGGTCTCAAGCAGAAGGCTGAGAAGAGCGATGGACATCACCTCCCGTGACAGCCCCCAGCACCCATCCCCATGCTCCCGCGGCACCCGCAGGCATTCCCGGCTCCATCTCCTCTTCGGCACTTACCCTCGCATCAACGGGGCAGGGCTTTACTGACGAGCTGGGAAAATAACCCGACTTCTTCGTCTGCAGCAGCCGCCCCTGCAAAGCCAAGCCGGGTGTCAGTCTGGGACATCAGGGAGCAACGTCTTTGCCGTGCAGGGATGGGGATGGCCACCGCTGCGGCTTCTGGGCTCCCGGAAAGCCCCCAAGTAAAAGGGACGATGCAGAAGTCACAGGTTTAAAACTCCCCGGGAATTTCCCAAGGGAAACAGCTCTCACCTCCCACCACGGCGAGTCGGGGTCCCCCCTCAGCAGCTCAATCACGTCCCCAATTTGAAACGTCAGCACCGGCTTCCCGGGGGGGGCTGGGTTTCCGTGGTAATTCTGAACCGCCACCATTTTAGGACCTGGAACGGATGGAGAACAGTTTCAGCACCTTGTCCCAAGTAAGAAAAAGCAAAACAGAAACGCCTCTCCCAAAGTCTATTCTTCCTTATCCTGTGAACCACAAATCTAGTTGTCACCAGCGGGATTTGGGGGCAGAAAGCGTGAAAGCAGAAAGGAACAGTGCCCACGGAGAATGGCCTTGGCCCCTGCAGTTACACAGATGGCTGAGTTCACTGGGCAGAAACGAAGGACCGAGCCAGGCCAAAGCTCCGACTCCCAGCCCCGCACCGGGACGTGAAGGTGGCCGTTGCAGACCGGCTCTCCTTAGGGAATGCCCGGCCGGCACCAAACCCGCCAGGTTCAGCGGTGGCACCCGCGCTTGCAAAAGGGACCAGCAAACACTCAGCTTCCCCTGAATTTCAGCCAGACCCGGGACCCAAACGCCCCTGAAGCTCGCAGCCAAAGTCCAGCTGTCTCGCAAACAACTGCACGTTAAATAAGCTGCACTAAAACCACAGTGTTTATCTTCAAAACGCTTCCCCACCTCTGCCTCTCCCTGCCCAGCGAGAGCACTCTGTGCTGTCTTTTTTTAACCACCCGTTTGATTCAGGTTTCTTTTTGCCAGGCTTGGCTTTCCTTCCATCAGAAAAAGCAGAAAAACAGATTGTTCCTTCTCCTTCAAGCCAGAGCACGGGCAGGGCAGGCCCAGTGCTCCGTCAAGGATAGTTTTAAGCAAAGGAAAAATCAAAAAATGTTGCAGTAATCCTCAGGACTAATGGCCCCATCAGAGAGCAGCGCCTGGAGCCGCACATCCCTGCAGCACACCAGACACGCGCCGGGAAGACAATGCTCCCCGTTGGCACCGAGCCGCTCTGCCAGGACGCCTCTGGTCTGCTTTGGAGGATGATCTGGCACAAGGAAATTCACAGAATCACAGAGTGGTTTGGGTTGGAAGGGACCTTAAAGATCATCTCATTCCAAACCCCTGCCCTGGGCAGGGACACCTCCCACTAGACCAGATTGCGCCAAGCCCCGTCCAACCCGGCCTTGAATTCGCCAGGCTCTTCCCCGTTACTGGTGCGACGTGCAGAAGCTTCACCCGCGCGGCAGAGCAGCCAGGGGCACGAAGGCACCCAAAAACCCGCCGCGGTGCTGGTGGCTGCAGCAGGCGGGGGCTGAGTCCAGGGAGGACCCGGGTCTTCCTGCTGGAGACCCGACCTGCTCCTCTGGGGACAAGGACAGGAGAGACCTCGGCGCCCCATCGCTGGCTGCGAGGGCAGCACAGGACCCTTCTGCAGCTACTAATGCTCCTTTCTGGTTTCGGAAGGAGTTTCCCTCTGCTCCCACATGCTCAGCGTTAGGGACACCTGCAGCCACACTCAAGACGCTGTCTCTACCCACCCTCCTGCAATACAGTAATGTCCTTACCAGGTCCAGCACTCAGGGAATCCTGCAAAAAGAGAGGAAAAAGGCTCCGTGAGGACTTGGCGGTCTCACCACCGGGATGAGAAACCCTCTACCGAAACCTCCCTGGTACGTCCCAGCCCGTGGTGCTCGCCCCAGCTGGGTGCTGGCACCTCCCGAGGGCTGTGGTGCTGCACAAACCGGGCCAGCTTCAGGCTGGAGAAGAGGCCATCAGTCACCAGTCCTACCCGCCGCCCCAGGATGCTGGGACCCACCCTGAGGCTGGTGCTGGCTCGTCCCACGAGCCACCCACACCCAGACGGGACAAGGATACAGGCTCTGCCCGAGGGGGAAAAGGGCCATCAAACAACGTACCGGGTCTGCTGACGAACCTGCAAGAGAAATGGTGAAACAGGTGGTGAACTTAACAGGCAACAAACCCCATTCTCTGTTTGTCTT
Source organism: Rynchops niger (assembly GCA_013400035.1). Lineage (NCBI taxonomy): Eukaryota > Metazoa > Chordata > Aves > Charadriiformes > Laridae > Rynchops > Rynchops niger. The sequence continues at coordinate 136,890 of VXBH01002343.1, read as the reverse complement.
GGTGCTGTGAGTATCAATAAACCAGCATCAGTGCTTGAACTTGATGGAGGAAGCACAAAGCAGAGGCTGAGGTCACACGAGTCATTGCTCTGCACTGGGTCGGCAAGACCCAGGGAGGGACTGGAGCCGGACAAGGACACGGTCTCTCTTGCACAAAGTTCTGCAATTTTGCTCTTACTCCCTCGATTCCCCACCCAAAACCTCCCTGAAGCCAGACCGTGACAGTCCGAGCAGCGCCAGGGCTCTGACCCAGGCGAGCGGAGGCGAGTCACAGGTTTGCCCGATTTAGACCAAGGACACCCATTTTTGCTGTACTATGGGGCGTTTGGGATCTGGAGATGAGGTCTCTCCTCATTGGAAACATGATTCCTGGCACAGACCCTCCCGCTTTCGCTAGCCAACACCTTCTGATGAAGAACTCATCATCTCTCCCAAACGCCCCCCCAGCACAAGGGCTGGGTGCATCCCCCGCAGAGCTGCTGTGATCCTCCGACATACAGGGGGTTTGGGTTAGTTGGTTTGTTTTCTTAACCACCAGCCGATGTGAATTACAGCCCTGGGAGGCGGGCAGGAGCGTACTTAGATTTTTGTACTTAGATTAGCAAACATTAGTGCTTTACAAAGCGACTCTTTCAGATCGTTCACATGCATTCACCTCCTTGGCACAACCTGCTCAGGATGGGAAATAACTCACCAATCTTGCAGGGAGGAATGATCTCCAAGCACTCCTTGTGAGCCCCTGCTCCACATTTGGGGCAGAGATAGCCCTGGTAGAAGGTTCCTCTGTGCAAAACAAGAAGGCAGAAAGTCCTAATTCAGCTCCAGCTTTGAGATTTTCTTTCCGTGTTTTAACGCGGATGGAGAAAAGCTGGGTGGATGTTGCTCACCTTAGGAACATCCTGCAGGCTTTGCAGTTGGTAGTCTTTTCAAATGTGTACATCTGGAAGTTATGGTGATTTGCATTGGCTTTCTCTGGCTTTATGTTGGACCTAAGGGAAAGGACCGGAGGGTTATCAACCCGTCCCTAACGAGCCACGCTGCACCTGTGACCAGTCACAGCAGCTGCTGTTTGCATTTCAGTCGAAGTTTGGAAACCGCACGGACAGACATGAAATGGGTGTGAAAGCAGACTCGGGGCTTGACTGTGCAAAGAGAGGATTTTGCCCATCAGCCTTCCCCTGGGACAACGCTCACGGATCAGGCCCTTGCCCGAGTCAATCAACAGCCCAACCCAGGGCCAACCCCCACTCTGCTCAGGACCGGCTCCCCGCAGCACAGCCCTCCTCCTAAAAACGGCCTCCTCCAGCCCGGTGCTCCACGCGTGCCCCGACGCCACGGCAAGGCATCAGTTCAGAGACGCACCACCCACGCTCTGGTGCGGATGCTCAGGGTAGGTGATTCCATGCAGGAGCCAGGCTCCCTCCAGCAAGCCCCCGCGAGCTTCCCCATCACAGGCTTAGCCTCCAGAGCTGGTCTCCACTGTCCTACTGGTCCAAGACATTGTCCCCTCCTGCCTGACAACTGCGCGCCAGGGCCGGAGCAGCCGCTCATGCTCACATTGCCATTTCAAACTGCTCCATCCACTTCCTCTTCATTTCCTCCGTCTTGCAGAAGAACTGGAAGCCCTGCTTCCCCTGCAGGTGGATTAGGTAGAAGCCGTATGACCACTGCAAGAGAACAGGAGAGAGCTGATCGGACCGCTGTGCCCCCACCGCCCGAGCAGCAAAACGCACCGTGCTTTCATTCACGCCTTATAGTAACTGCTCTCGGGTGCCTGCCCCGACCCTTCTCCTGCAGGACGGCTGAACCTTTCCATAGGTAACAGCAGGGAAGGAGGAAGAGCTCCGTGTTTCTCTAACACATCACAACTAGTGATGCCTGAACCAGCTTGGCCCTGTGCGCTGGGGTGAAACGGCATTTTATGGGGGCAGATGAGAGCGCCCAGATTTTTCTGCTCCAGTGGTTCCTCCCCAGCCGTTATATCTCTCCCTGACAGCAACTGACAGCCCAGGAGGAACATCTGACCTGCCTGCTGCACATATGCTCGGCCTCTCTCATTACAACACGGCGCAGAAGAACACGAGAGAAAATTGTGTGCTTTGCTTACCATTTTTCCATGAGACTAGAAAGCATAGGAGAGCAAAGTGGAAATATATTTCATTAGCACACAAAGCTAGCAGCATTTCTTCAGCATCCAAGTGGCAAAACTGGCTATTCGCACCCAAATGTCACTTATCCCGTCTGTACAATACCTCTTCCCGTTGCAGGTAAGTGGATTAAGCTAATGGGTCTCGGCTAAATGGATAGCTGGGAGGATTCTACCTGCAGACTAAACCTCAAACCACCGGCAAAATGATGTTCCTTCAGTGGTAAGCACACTCCGAGCGCCCATTTTGGCAACGCTGCCTTCCCAGGCTCCTCCACCCGGCTCCTCGTGGGAGCGAGAGCAGCCGGAGGGACTTCCCTCCCTCCCTGCCCTCCTCTCCGCCCCGTCTGGCGTTCGCTCCCTGCCCCGTCCCTCGCTGCCGGCGGGCCAGAAAGCAGGGAGCAGCTTCCTCTCTCCCAACTCCCATCATCCCAGCCTCTCCGGGGCTGTTTGGCAAGGACAGGGGTCAAGGATCAACCCCAGCCCCACATTAATAAACTTTTCCAACGCTCTGTAAAGCTGCCCTGGAAGCCGAGCGTTTTATTTTCCAGCTTTTTGCAAGCTCTGTTTCTCTTTTAAAAGGCTAATAAGAATGTACTACCCAAGGACTGGCCCAAACAGTTCCAAAATGCTCTCCAGCAGAGCTAATCCCCAGTCCACCTACCTTCTTAATGTCCTTGTTGTTCATGGGGTCGTCCGTCATCTTGTGGAAGAGCAGCTCAATAATTTCTTTCAGCTCATAATTGTAGCCTTTCCTTTTGCAGACGATCACCACTTTATCAAACAAAAATAAATACCTGCCCAAAGCAAGCAAATAAACAAGGCACCCAGTCAAACACCTCATTAAAGTCTCCATTCAAGGAGAAATATTTGGAAAGCTCTGCAGAGCTTCCCAGCCAGGGCAGCTCAATGCTCCAACCCTGCCGTCATTTCACAGTGATGCTGGTTTCTGTCAGCGCGACTCCGGGCAGTAATTGAATAAACGAGCAGGAGGGGAGTCACCAAATGAAGGCATATTTAGTTTGGGGAAAACTGAGCGCCGTTGCCGACTCACCTGTCCTGCTTGGTGTGGTTGACGATGGAGCGGACCTTCAGCTCGCCGTCGATCTTCGGCCTCCCGAACTCCTCCAGCTTCACTTGCTGCAGGAAGCAAAGCAGGGCTGAGACCCACAGCCAGGGCTGGGGCGATGGAAACCCGAACCCGCCCGGATCGCAGGGTGTGCTGGGGGCATCCCCCCAGCCCTGCCTCGAGCTGCCGACGCTCCTGGGAACAGCATTGCCCTCGCCGAGGGGAACGGGGCCCACGAGCATGGCCGTGGCATCACGAATGGGACCACAGGAGATCCCTGGCGCTCCAGCACCAGCATCCCAGGGCAAGGCTCCACCGTCAAAGCATTTTTGCGAGGTTCAGGATCCAGAAAGCAAAACCCCCCAAAAATATGCTATTTTCCAGAGATTTCTACAAAACCAGAACCAGGGCTCTTAGAGTTTTGGTTCCCATCCTGAACCAAGGCTGGAGGTTCTGGGGAGGCTAGTAGCCAACCCAAGGGTTTGGGCAGTTTGCCTTTCAGCTCAAAAGCCCTTGGAAACATTGTTGGGTGCAGGATGGCTGCTGAGCCGCGGGAATCAGTCCCCTGGCACAGATCTCATAGGGAAAAAAGTGTTGTGAAGCATCACTGCTGGTCAGGAAAATAAATATTTCATGCGGCTGTGTGTATAGTCGGTAATTATTTCATTGCCGTGCCATGTGGGCTCTGTATACATAACACCAACCACTCCACAACGTCCCGCATGGTGCAGTGAAAGGAAACACCGAGCAGAACGTGCGTGGGATTGAGCTGCAGACGGGAGCGACTGCTCTGCAAACACCCCATCTCCCGCGCGCCAAACCTGCTCTCTGGCTGCGGCAAGGAGGGGAAGGGGCTGCTTCACGCCCCCATTTACGTTCCCATTTTTGTGGAACACAACATCCATTCGCTCGCGCAGATCAGGATTACCATGACTGCTTCAAGCAAAACCCATGAGCCGCAACGGCCCATACTCCACCGGAGAATTTTTGCAGGTTTCTCCTGAAAATTGAGGATTTTGTCTCCATCTGTTAAATAACCATCGATTAAAAGTTCGTTGTTTTCAAATGAAGTCAAGGCTTAAAGCCCCCCACACTCAGGCCCCCTCCAGGAAGCCCTGGGGGTGGGCAGCCCCCGGCACCTCCCTCCATCAGCCCTTTTTGAAGCATCTCAGGTGTCAGCCCCCAGATTGCATTACCCCGGCGTAAAGCGTGACAGCAGAGCAGCTGCGCCCGCAGCTGACCAGCCCTCCCCTCCCACCCCCCCGCTATATGTGGGGAAAAGCTCGTTAGCTTGAAGCTCTGCCACTGAATATTAAATTAATGGGCTTGTTTGGGGCTGAAGTGGGTGGTGGGTTGCACAGGCTCAGCTGATGCACGGTAATGAGACCAAGCATTTGGTACCTCCGGAGTTTGGAGGATGAGATTCTCTTTAAAGTCCGAGATTTTGGGAATAGGTGCGTATTACATGTGCCCTTCTGCCTAAAATGGGCCGTGGTGCACTTTCAGTTAACCTCTGTCCTCTTAACAGCAAAAGAAAACCCACTTAAATAGCAGACAGACAGCCGACTGAGGGAATTCTCAGCCCCCCCCCTACACTAATCACGTAAGAAAAGGTTGGAGAAGCATTTTCAGTGTAACACCACCAAGCGAAGCCACCCTCCATCACAACCCAGTCAGTTCTGTAACGCAGCAACCACTTCTGGACCATCAACAAAAAGACCGTCAATGACGAGGCAGTGTCGGAACACACGGGGATCTTTGTGGGGAAGCACATCAGATTCAGTAGTAATTGCGCAGAAAAAGCAAATATGTTAACAATAATCAAATTAAAGTTGGGAGAAAGAGGATTTTCCAACTTACCAGGTTTTCTATAGAGCTCTGAAATTCACTTATCTTCTTTAAAGTCTCTTTGTCCCTCTTTACTTCATTTATGTACATGGCCAAGTCCTTAAGAGAAAAGTGAATATTGATTTTTATTTTCCAGATGCAACTAGTACCTGAAACAAAGCAGAAAACACACGAGCCCGGCTCCCTGAAGCCGCACTCCTCTCTGTCCTCAGAGCAGGATTCCAGCAGCAGCCCAGGACACAGCCTCTTTTTGTGCTTGCACTTCTGAACCAGGCAGGCGCTGCAATTTTTCCCATTTCCCAGAAGATGGCAATGCATGAACCCAGTGCTGCACAGCCATCCCGACCCAGGGCTTTTACCTGGCCAGAGCCCGGAGGAGGAGGGGCAGCCAGGCACCCCCTGCCCCAGCAGCATCCATCCCTCCCAGCTTCCATCCCTGTAATTCCCTTCATTCCCCCCGGTACAAAAGCTGCGAGCCAGTCTCTGCTGTCAAAACGCCCACGTCTGTAAAATAACTGCTTTAGACACCCGGCTGCACGTTAGCTGTGAACGGTATTTGACCTGGCTCTGCCCCACTTGGCTCCAGCTGACCTCCCTGGCTGCTCCGGATCCCTCCTGAGCTGGGAGAGCACTGGGATGTCCACGCTTCACCCCCCCGGGGACACCCCGCAAGAGCATCCCCAACACTTCTGGGCCAACATCGCCCACCACACAAAGGCTGCGTTGTAAAATAAGGAGACACTCAATGGAGCTTGTTCTGCCCTGAAGAATTCCTTGCTTCCCTAAATATTGACCCATCAAATAGAAAGAACCCTAGCCCTTCCGCTAAAACAACTTCTTACACCCTTCGGAGCATATTTTCTGTGCCTGTTTGCTTCTTATCTGCTCCCTGCCTCCTTGTCCTCAACAATAGCTCTTGTCAACTTGGATTAAATCCGAACATGGGATTTTTTAAGACATCCCCTCCGGCTCAGACCTTCCTCAGCTTCCCAACATAAGAAGGGTTAACCACAGATGATAATCGCAAATCTACGTGACAATACTTATAACATCACAAAATACCCCACCGGGCCGGTGGCAGGGATGGTTATGAAGAATGACAAAAGCAAAAGCCTTATGAAGCAGCATCCCCCAGCAGGCTCGAGCGTTGAGCTCAGCCCCCTCCTGCTGAGCAGGCCACCTCCTACGCGAAGGGGAAACGCAGTCCCGGGGTCAACCCCGACTGGAACCAGCAACGTGCAAACCTGGGCTGGGGGAATCTCAGCCTCGCCCCCACCATCACCCGGTTCTGCGCACTCAGGTGGAGGGTTGGTACAATGTATGAGCTTCAACCAGGCCAAGTGCCGGGTCCTGCCCTTGGGCCACAACAACCCCACGCAGCGCTACAGGCTTGGGGAAGTGTGGCTGGAGAGCTGCCCGGTGGAAAAGGACCTGGGGCTTCTAATTGACAAGGGGTTGAATANTCACAGGTAATTAGCGATAGAACAAGAGGGAATGGCTTCAAGCTGCAACAGGGGAGGTTGCATGAGGACATGAGGAAAAAGTTCTTCCCAGAAAGAGTGGTCAGGCACTGGAATAGGCCGCCCAGGGAGGTGGTGGAGTCACCATCCCTGAATGTGTTTAAGAGTCGTTTAGATGCGGTGTTGGGGGATGTGGTGTAGGGGAGAACTCTGTAGAGTGGGGCTGATGGTTGGACTCGATGATCCCAAGGGTCTTTTCCAACCTAAATGATTCTATGATTTTGCCTGCACCAAATACCCCCATGTGCAGGTTTTTTGGGGCAAATCCTGCCCCTGCCTTGCGCAAATGACTACCTAAGCAAAAGAAAAGGGAGGTGAATCCCTTGGGGAAACGCAGCTCTATTCACCCCCCTGCACGGCTCTCACCCCAAACCGCAGCAATGTCTGCCGCCGACCAGCACGGCAGACAGAAAGGCTGGATTTGCAATGAAAAACACTGTTTGCAAGCTAAGCCTTGGTTTACGGATCAATTAAAACCAAACTGCTTGGCTTCCTATGCCCCTGCCGAGCCCAGCGTGGTCTGAACTGCAGCTGCGCTCTCCTGCGAGAGATGAAACGGAGAAACCTGGTTGATGGCTATTGGCAGCTTCTTCCAGAAAAATGCTGAGTCTGCAGTTCAGCCGGAGCACAAATACAGTTATTTATTAGCGGTGGTATCGGTGGGTGCCGTATTACGAGGCCATAAGCAGGGTTTAACAACTGTCACCAGGTTTAGTGATTGTTTGAGGCCCTGGCGATGTGTTGGGCAGCAGCGGGCTGCGAATGCAACGTCCTTCAAACAACCTTAACATTAAAGCGACCTACGTATTGGCTCTGGGTGCCCGGGCTCGCAGGGATAACGGCTGAAAAGGTCACCCAACTTACGTAAGGGCTGGGAAACGCGGTGTCGTTACAAAAGCTGCGGCTCAGAGGTAGAAAACAAAGTGACCTGAGAAGATGGGAGCGAGCGCAGGGATGAAGCCTGCAATGCTCTCCAGAGATGGAACCTGGAGTTAATGGCCATCCCCAAGTCAGATTCTGCTGATGATGGTCCCGCAGTGGGAGTGTGCAGGGGGGGACGCGTATCCCAGTCAGAAAGCATTTGGATGATTTTACTTTTTGTTGCTGATGGTTTTCCTGAGATCTTGGGGGGTTTCAGCTGAAAGCTCAATAAAACTTTAAGCAAAGCAAAACTTTGACACCAGAAGTCTTCATTTGTGGAAAGAGCGTTTTCCCCTTAATAGAAAAAATATATGTGGAGGCCAGGTTGGACGGGGCTTGGAGCAACCTGGGCTGGTGGGAGGTGTCCCTGCCCAGGGCAGGGGTGGCACTGGGTGGGCTTTAAGGTCCCATCCAACCCGAACCATTCTGTGATTCTATGATAAAAGGATTCCCCACCAGCACCTGGCAATGCTCCGCTCCCATTTCTCCAGTACTCCCCGACTTGCTGATAGGGCTGGAGTTCCTCCAGGTCCGTCACAGCGAAAAACAAGAGCCGAATCTGGCACAGCCTCTTTACACACAATAGCAATTAGTGAAATGTCGTAACTTGTCAACAAATACCAGCTTCCCCAGCTGCTTAAGGAGGAAGAGAACAGCGATGCCTACAGATCTGCTGCGAGGCAATCGCATCAAATGGCAATCAATATACACACGCTTGTCCAAAAGGAGGAGATGCCGCCTTCCCTCGGGCTGTGGGATGGTTTTTCCATCTGAGGGTGTCTTATACAGAAGCGGAGGGGTTGTGTCGTACAGAAGCGGAAGGGTTGTGTTGTACAGAAGCGGAGGGGTTGTGTCGTACAGATGAGGAGGGGTTGTGTCGTACAGACACGGAGGGGTTGTGTCGTATGGAAGCGGGGGGGTTGTGTTGTACAGACGCGGAGGGGTTGTGTCATACAGAAGTGGAGGGGTTGTGTCGTACAGACGCGGAGGGGTTGTGTCGTACAGACGCGGAGGGGTTGTGTCGTACAGACACGGAGGGGTTGTGTCGTACAGAAGCGGAGGGGTTGTGTCGTACAGACGCGGAGGGGTTGTGTCGTACAGAAGCGGAGGGGTTGTGTTGTACAGAAGCGGAGGGGTTGTGTCGTACAGACGCGGAGGGGTTGTGTCGTACAGACGCGGAGGGGTTGTGTTGTCCCCCCTGAGCCCAGCGCAGCCCCAGCACCGCTCTCGCCCCCCTGTACCTGCATCGCCTCCAGAGCTTCCTTCAGCTGCTGCTTCTCTGGTCGGTCTGAGGAATGGCTGAGGAGCTCCTGCAAAAAAATTAAAAAATAATAAAAATAAAGAGTTTGGGCGTGCTAGAAAAGCTGCCGGCACCGGGCAGGCTACGACAGGGTGCCAGTGTGGTGGCAGGGCTGCCGGGGCGGGTGGCTGCGGCCGCAGCTGTAGGAGGGGGAACACGCCAAGCAAGCGGCTGGTGCTCGAGAGATCTGTTACACGGAGTTGACGGGAGGAATTTCACACATAATCAGATTATATGCAAGCTTATTTTATATTCATTAACCACCTCTTGTGGCTAACAAGTGCAGAATTACCCTAGGTCACCATACTTTATAAGAGATGGCACAAATATTATGTCGTGTTAAGTAGCTCTAGTAATTATTTAATTTGAAGGGGAAAAAAAAACCCCTGCATTTGGCAATAATTCACTCTCCAGTGTAAAAGCCGAAAGATGCTACAGCGAGGATGGCAGCTGGAGAGAAGTGCCGACGCTGAAAACACTTACTTTTAACAGGAGATGGTATTTCAAAACTCTTTGCATTGGAACCACCAGCAGATCTTGCAATTTAAATTTCCCGTCCTGAACCTTCAGTGTGCATTCCTATTGAAAGAAATCAATACGGGAGTGGTGAAGCAGCTGGCGGAAAACAACATCCCCCCCCCTCCCTGAGAAAAAGCCTCAAACGTCCTGTGAGTGTAACGTTTTGCTTCCGTAAACTCAGTTTGGATGAGGAATGGCTCGTGGTCCCCGCACGCACCCGGCCGGTGCCAGGGCCCCACCGCAGAGGTTATCGAGGAATAAAACACCGGGGCTGGACCCTAAAATACAGACATTCTCATGCAACTGAGCTCCTCCAGCTTAATGAGATACTGCTCATTAGGGGAGCACACGGATGCTCTCGGACCTCGGGAAATGTCAAATGAAACGCATTAGCTTAACTCACCTCCTCGATGGTTTGAACTAATGCGTTTTATTTGCGAGGGGCTGGAAGCAAGCACGCAGGCAGCTGCTGTGGCTTCGCCGATAAGCATTAAGTCATTAAGACGAGCTAATGTGATTGCAGGAAGTTTTGCGACTGTTCCCTCTCGCCCAGAGCCATTTAGATCCGTGACTCCGCTGCGCCATCCGAGACCCCCAGCGTGTGTGTCCCCCCCCCGACCCGAGGAGGCTGAGCGGAGCTGCCACAGGGGAGGGGGAGAAAGGAAAATCATGGGAGCAACCGGGAGCTACAAGCCACAGGCTTGATGCGTGATCCAGAGCACACGTTCTAAAAAAATGATTAAATGCAGTTTTATCCCCGCTTTGGGTTGCTACTTCGCACGGAAAATCAAAGAGCATTTGCAGAACATGAGGTAACGCGTACAGACAGCCCAGCAAATTCAGATTAGCATCGAGACCAAAGCGGGAATTAAAGCTGGGCAAAAACAGCAGCACAAACAATGCGTCCCTTCTGGGGCTCCTTTTGATTTACTTAATATCTGCCTCAGCCCCTCTTTACACTCAGCCTTTATGCCGGGGAAGGAGGAGACGGGAGTGATCCGGGTGTTCCCCAGGGGACCTGGGCTCGCCTCTGACTGTCCCTGGCGCTGCGGTGACCTTGGAAACCCACTCGGCTCCTGGCGAAGGGATGCTCGGAGCCTTTGGGTCTCCCTGCATGACTCAAAGAGGAATTTGTCCACAGTCCCACTCAAATAAAGTCACCCGGCTTGGTTTAACTTTGGATAAACCCCAGGGAGGAAGGACAGAGAGTGTGCCTGCTGGGGAGATGAAGGGGCAAGCGGGGGATCAGGGCAAGACAACCCCCAGCTCTGCTCCCTCTCTGGGCAGCACAGACTCACCCTCACATCCCTCCCCTCTCCTGCTACGTCAAACTTTCCCAACACGCCATTCTCAGCTCCAGCAAATCCTTCCAAAACCTGGGACAAGGGAGGTGGGCAGCTCTCGGCCCCCATGCCCCCTGCCCGCTCACCTCCACCTTCTGCCTGACGTCCTCCCTGTTGGCCAGGAGGTGGTTGAGCGTGTTCTGGGCGTACTCCATGTGGCTGCAGTACTTGCCGTAAATCAGCAGCCTGTAGAGGGGGAAATCACAAATTTACTCGGAAACACTTGCTGGCAGTTATAACCTGTTATAAAAGATATATATACTTATATACAGGGAAAGGACAAGGCAAACAGCTATTCCCCCATATAACTGCTTAGCAAAGTATTAACACTCTTTTACGGCGTGGCTCTTTAACATTTAAATCTTTGGAAGTTTCCAGCGCTGGAGCCCGTGGGGGCGATTCAGCTCATGGTGAGCAGAAGGGGCCGAGTGGCCAGAGGAGCCGGTTTTTGGAGGCACGATGGCTCATCCCTCCGCTCCCCAGTGTGAGGTATTCACCCACCGCTCCCCTAGAGCTGTGCTTTCGGAGCACCACAACAACAACAAAAAAAAAATGGGAAACCCAGCTCCACACTGAAACACTTTTCTCAGAGCAGGTTACCCAGCAGCTCTACAAGAAGTACCTGCATCCCAGGTACGACGGCCCAAAAACGGAAAGAAACAGAGAAGAGCTGGGACCCCATCCCTGCCCAAGCTCGTCTCTCCCGGGAGCAGCTCCGACCCCAGCGAGGGTCTGCGGATTAACTAAAACATGAGGAGGGGGCAAGCACTGAATCTCCGCAATCCAACCTCAGCTTCCTTGCGGCTACACCAGCGCCATAATCCCCTCCATGTCTCAACAGGCGTCGTGCTGCCCCAGTGGCCGCGTGCTGGTTTTCCGGCTGTGCCGCGTTAGCCCCAGGGCTCGTGGAGGGCAGAGCAGGGACGCGCTTCAAAACCAAATGACAATAAAAATCCATTTCCTGAGAGCGCTTCCCAATGCAGCTCGCTGAAGCCCATGTATTCACCTCCCAAAAAACCTTTGTTTCCCAAGTCACAGCCGCTCACAGCCCAAAAAACGATTGCCACCACCGTATCTGATGTGTGCCCCTCTCCCTGAGGGTTTCTGGATATTTCACCAACTAAGGAAGAAGGCAAGAAACTCTTGGATTCTTGAGAAGTGCCCAGAATGGACATGGGTGACAATTTGCATCACATCAGAGAACGAGAGGCTTCAAACCGCCTTAAGCCCCAAGGACACGTTTTGGAAAGCGCATTGCTCCTCGCAGGATGGGCCACAGGGACCTGGAGATCAAGAGGGGTAATTTGCGGAAAGAATGTTGTCACAGCCTTTGGAAATACAGTGAAGCTCTGTATAGACACCCTGGACTATAAATTTAAACACCTGACACAGAGAGGTTTTGTTGTGGATTCCCCCTTTTCCCTCCATCTCACTCATTAATCCTGCACGACAGGTTTGGGTTTTCCCCCCCCCTTCCTTCCCGTTAACTGCATTGCGGCTGATAAGACACGTATTCCATCACACGCTGCAACTCATCCATTATTCCGGGGCTTCGTGTCTTGACGGAGACGATCTGGGTGCACCTGACCCGGTGCCGCTCCGTAAATGTGGGACTCTCCGACCCCGGTGGGGAATTGAATAGAGAGATTTATGGGAGCCGCGGTCCCCGGCGCAGCAGCAGCCAACACAGATTCTTCTTCTGCCTTTTCCCCTTGACAACTTCTGAACGTGCACAATAATATCTACCTTGCCAGCACGCGGAGAGTTTCAAAGAGGCTTCAGGAGCATAAATTCAAACTCCAGCTTTCAGAGAGAGAGATTTACAAACTGTTTCCTTCCAAAAAAACATCTCTGCAAAGCGGAGGAGCAATACATCATTTGGCCGGGATGTCTCCGAGGATGCGCCGGGAAGCAAGAGCTATTTGTCATGGACACATTTCATGGAGGAAGGTCTTGTGTACAGGGACCGAGCGGGGACTCTGGAGGTCCATATTCCCTTTTTGGTGGGACAACGCTGTCTGAGAGCCGATGAGCTCCCTTTCTTCTCCTGCACCCCAAGTTCCTTGCTGTAAAATGTGATATTGTCTTTCCCGACATAGGAAAGGACCCTGCCTATTTAATCAGGTTGCTCCAAACTCTTCATCCCTGAAAGCCCAGTTTTGGGGTCTTCTCCAAGCCAAAACTCCTCATGAGCAGCCGTTTCCCACAACGCTGAGGTCCCCAAGCCCCCCACGGGCTGGATGTAGCTCCAGAGCTGCCGTCACGATCTCGCAGCCATCAGTCTGGCTCCTCCACTCGCCTCTCAGGAAGGTTTTTAGGTCCTTCAAAAAGTTGTTTGCAAACTCCCTTAGGAACTGGGCTGGTTTGGTCACCCGCCCGCACGAAACCCACCAGCCACAAAGCGCTCTGCTGAGCTCCCACCGGCAAATGAACACCAGCAAACACTTATTTACAGGCTGTCAGCCCAAACTCGGGCCTCGTGCTCCCGCACAGCCCCGCGGACCTCCCTGGGGAGCAGTGCCACCTCCACCACTCCTCCCAGGTCCCTTCCCTGCTCCCGGCGCGCACCGCTCAGCCCCAGGGATGGCAGCGGCACGCACGGAGCCGAGCCAGGAACTGGGAGATCAAGTGAGTTTTATGAGTATTTTTAAATTATTTGCATTCTTCTTTGGAAACGTTTTTGGTTTTTTTTTTTTTTTTTTCCAATTTAATCCCTTTCTAGAAAGAGGCGCTGTGAAGGATGGAATGGCGAATGGCTGACCTTACGGTGTATTATTAATGTAGATGGTATTTCTGGAGTTATTGACTTCGGAATGGCATTTCTGTGTCTAGACACTGGTTTAATCACAGTGAAATAACACCCTGGCACGATTCCACAACAAATCAGGCCTTTGATTAGTATTAAGGATATTAAAGGCTTTTATTAACCTTATCTTTGTGTTCTGGGGTACTCCTGCTCCCAGCTGCCAAAACACAGAATCTATTATGTTTGCGAAAGAGACTTTTACGTGTATTCGTCATGCAATACGTGACGAGAGCAGCGCCAAAGAGGCGATTATTTTTTTAGAGCGAGCCATCCCTTTGATCCAAGCGCAGCGATGTCTCCCCTGCGAAGCAGCCACCCGACCACATCACAGGCCCCCAGAGCCCCGCTGCGGCCGGCAGGAGATGACCACACTAAACCCCTTGAAGGCGAGTGAGGTTTTACTCCATTCTGGCTTGCCGTAATTGTAGCATTCCCGTATTTATCCCCTCCCATACATCCCTGCAGACGCACTGTATGCTCAGCCTCCAGAGTGGCTGGTCCCATACGGGATCCGGCAGAGTCCGGGTGCAGACAGGGGCTCGCAGGAACAAGCATCCACGGGAGCCACAGGATTTCGCCGGGTCGCTCAGAGAGGAGATGTCCCAGCCTCTGCCCCTGGGCCACCTGGCAGGGCTGTGGCTGGATTTGGCTGCTTAAATGTCAGCACTGGGTGATGTACACTGCGGTGCTGGAGCGGGTCCGGAGAAGGGCAACGGAGCTGGTGAGGGGTCTGGAGCACAAGTCTGGTGAGGAGCGGCTGAGGGAGCTGGGGGTGTTCAGCCTGGAGAAGAGGGGGCTGAGGGGAGACCTTCTCGCTCCCTGCAGCTCCCTGAGAGGAGGGGGTAGCCAGGGGGGGTCGGGCTCTTCTCCCAAGGAACAGGTGATGGGACAAGAGGAAACGGCCTGAGGTTGCACCAGGGAAGGTTTAGATGGATATTAGGAAAAATTTTTAGACTGAAAGGGTTATTAAGCATCGGAACAGGCTGCCCAGGGAAGGGCTTGAGGCACCATCCCTGGAGGGATTTAAAAGCCGGGCAGACGTGGTGCTGAGAGATAGGGGTTAGCGCTGGTTTTGGTCAGAGTTGGGTTGATGGTTGGACTCCACGATCTGAAAGGTCCCTTCCAACCTGGGCAATTCGATGGTTCTACGTTCCGGCTGCCTGAGAGCATCCAGCTGAGGAGGACACAGAACTGACCTGCTGCGACAGGCATTTCTGTTCCAAACTCTGCGATGGGCCCTGCAAACATGAACCCCTGTCTGTTAAAACTGGAGCTGCCTGAGGTTTCCTTTACCTCTCTTTGAATTCCAGAAACACTTTTGCCAGGCTGCTTCCTCCAGACATCATAGAGACGTCGATGGCTCTCAGGAAACTGAAGTGCACTTTAATTAGGTCCTAAAATGAAGAAACAATCGATACTTTAAACACATCCAAAGCAAGTGGGCAAACAGAGCCTAAAGAATTGCACATTTACTGCTTAATCAGGCAGTCATTTTCTCGTCTTTTTTTTTTTTTTTTTTTCCCCCTTTTCAGCTGTTATTTTAAATAAGTTGTTCTAGTGATGCAGCCCCAAATGGCCGGGGTGTAATTCCACCGGGAGGTTATACAGCGATAAATGCCCCAGGATTTCCATGTCTATTGAAGTCCCTTTCGCTGGTCAGGAGGGAGCGGAGGAGATGGGCAGGCTCCGACCCAGAAGCCGTGCAAGCCAGCGTAGAAATAAATCCATCACGGTGTGTCCAAACCCTCTCTAAATACAGCTAAAATACCCAGCCCCAGCCCTGGAACATCCTCCGTATGAAATTGTTTTCTCCCCTAGTGTTCATACAATCCCCAACTCTAAAATTGAGTGTTAAAGAACATCTCCTAAACCCGGCCAAGCTCCGCAGCACACGAAGGACTGAACCTCCACAGGTGAATGCACAAATCTAACGCGACATCGGAAAGCTTTCTCTTAAGCAGGAAGGCGGCTGAGCTGCCGCGAAAAGAACAGAGATTTAAACCGCAGCGTCTACGCCGTTACCTCCAGATTGATAAAAATAGCTTCCATGTCCTGGGGAGTCAGTACCAGCCTCAGTGGGTTCATGTAGTTCTGCAAGAGGTAAATGGAAAAGGGACTGAAATACCGGAGAGGAGCGAGAAAAGGGGGGTTTTTTTGTGCAAGGGGAGTATTTTTCCCTGCTTTACCAGTTGCGTTTACCTGGGCAGGGAGAAGCCAGGTTTTAATGAATTTAAGCACTTGGAAAGGCAGACGAACGACAACGCGTTTGTCAAGACTGGGCTGTGCTGGGTACCCATGAGGGAGCCAGGAATCCCCCGGAATTCCCCCGAGCTCCCCGTGGCCCCTTCCAGGCACGGGGAGGTGCAGGACCCCCGGCCGGGGGGGCAGACCCCTCTCTCCTGCTAAATCCGCCGGAGGGGGATTTAAACGCACGCGGTTTCTTCCCCTCGCCGCAGTCCTGGTCTGCGGCTGGGAAAAAGCTCAGAAGCATCTTTTCAGCTCTTGGATTATCTCCCTAGAATTTTGCCCTTGAAAAAGCGCCGATGATGTGATTACATTGGAAATGCCTTTCTGAACAAATACATATTAATAGAAATGTCTACATGACTTGTAACTATAAAAATAACCCCAACACCCTGACGCAGCGCATCCAAGACAGGACCCTCTACCCAGAACACGCCGTCAGAACCTAGTAAGCCTTCACAAGCCTTTTTAACGGATATTAAAGCAATAATTTAACTCTTACTTTAGACAGAGCCAGAAGGGCTGTGGCTGTTTCCAAGGAACAAGGGCACTTTACGTAAATGACAGGTACATTGCTACATTTTTACGGAAAATGGGAAATGCTATTCCACCGTGCCGGTTTCGCTCACCGCTCCTTTGCAGGAACTTTCAGCAGAGAGAGGCACGTAATTGTAAAAAGGGGAGGAAACAAAAGCCTTAGGGTGACTGGAAACGGCAGCTTGATTTTCACTATTGTTCTTCATTCCCGCTGCTTTCCTTGGAGCCGAAACAACCTCCAGGCTCCGGCCGTATCCACGACTCTGCTCGCTTGCTGAGGTGTTCGTTTTTATTTTTATTTAGAAGAAAGGCCCAACAACAATTTATCAAAACCAATTAAAACCCATGAATTCAAGCCGCAAAATGGTGCTTTTAATCCAATTAGTTTCAATGACAAGCCAGCGCAGCTTCAGCACTTTCGGAAAACACGCAGAATAAAGAAATTACTCCGCAGCGATCGAAGTGATAAGATATCTGCAAATACGGCTCCTATCGGGAGAACCGGCCTGGCTGAGCGAGGCGCGGGAGTCTCTTACCCGGGGCTAAGGGGGACGCAGCAGGATGGTTTTCAGCCTATTTCCAATATGCAGTGATCATTAAAAAAAAAATATGCTGTTTGGCTCCTACGGTTCCAGGCTGCACATTTGTGCTTGTCAGGATGGGTTCTCCGGATCCCCCTTTCCCTCCAATTTTCCACGTGAACGCATCGATCCTGCCTCAGCACATCTGCCCGCTCTCGCAGCGAGAACTCACACAGCGAGATTAACGCAAGACCAAGCGACGATGTGGAAGGCGACGGTATAGAAAAGATGGCTCGCTTCTTACCTTTTCTATATCTTCAAGTGTTTTGTAGTATTTGGCCTCCGTTTCTTGGATTTCTAGCAAACAGCAATTTCTTTTGTCATCTTCCGTCATTCCCATTTTCTAGAAAAAGGAAAAACAACGCAAGGACAGATACCCTGAAGAGGGGTCCAGCAACCTGCTCAGGTGGAGCCGAGCTCCAGTGCAACCTTCACTGATGGCAAACTCAGAACGAGTGTAAGTTTGGACAGTCAGGGGAGTCTTATGTTAAAGGAAACTATTTTTATCCCAAAAAATTAGGAAGGAACCCTGGCTGTACTGTTTAATATGTTTCAACATGGCAAGCATTAAATTTTTTGCATTTATTATAGCTACTTCACCAAAGACCATCAGCTAAAGAATAACTAAGAGAGAAACGCTCTCTTGTAAGAGAGAAATGGGTTTTCCCCATTTTTTTTTGTTAAGATGAAACTCACAACAGAGCCTAAATGGGTCATAAATAACATGTTACTTATACAACCCCCCTGCCAGGGTTGCCGATTCTCATGATTTTAGGTCAAATCTGATAATACATGTGTTTCTTTAAAGCCCCAACTCCCGGAGTCACTTCTCTTGGTTTTACGTCTGGAAAGCGGAGCTGGAAACACGTGTCGGGAGGTGCTGCCCTCGTCAGCGCTCTCTCTGAACTCGGCGGGGGGAGGTCAGTGATCGGGTTTTAACGACCGCGCACAGGAACGGACACCCCCCGTGCGCCCCCGTTAGCTCCCAGCTCAGACCTCTCAGCTGGTTGGAGACCAATATTGTAATCAATGCGCCTTACCTGCATATATCTAATCTGAAGCATGCAGAAATAACAAGAAACCAGTTAGAATTACACACTCACTATTGCAACAAAACTTTAAAAAAAGCCATTATTTAGGCAGATATGTGGATGCTTATATTAAAACCAGACTCTTTTGCTCAGGGAAGGGGAGGAAAGGCAGTCAGAGCCATTGCCTCCATCACTGCTCAGCGGTGCCTGAGAAAACATAAAACTTTGTGGAGGGGACAGCGAAAAATCACCAATTCCATGGACCCTAATCCTGCGCTACCCTGGCTGCGGGGCACCCACGTGTAGGAGCTTTCCCCCATTTTTGCCTTTTATGCAAGAGATTCCTACCAAAACCCTCCCAAGGGCCAGATCTTGGGCCAAGTGGCTTCTGCAATTGATGGCAACACGGTACAAACAGTGCTGGCCAACGAGCTGTGCTGACTTTGGCATCGCTACCAGTGTCCAAGCACTTTGGCAGGACCAGTGGGAATATTCTGCGCCCAGCTCCTTGATCCAGACGAGTTTTTGGTGCGCAGGGAGCTCCTCAGGCTGCACACAAGGTGTTAAGGGATGAAATGCCTCAACCACCACCATCACGGTGTTGGTGGCACTTGCAGCCAGGCTTGGGATGGGTGAGAAACCAGCGTGTGGGCATCGCTGCCGCACGGCTCGGCTCCCTGCCAGGCTCCGTGGGGGGAAGTCCTGCCTTCCCAGCCTCCCAGCACCTCATCCAGCACAGCCACGCACCCCGCTCCGGGGATTCCATCGATCAGCAAACTTATCCATCGATCCTGCTTTGTTATGGGGAGGAATGTATGGTGCCGTTTGCAGCCAGGAGAGAGCAATCAGAGTCTGAACAAAGCCTGGGGGCGGCAGATATCAGAGGGTGGGAGAAAAGATGGAAGGTCACGCTCTGGTGGAAAGGTCCCTTCCAGCTCTGCATCAGCAGAAGCCAGGGCAGCCCATCTCCTCGGCGCTGGGGATGCAGATAATGAGCACCCCTGGGGAGACACAAGGGCCACCAGCACCTTCCTGGCTCATCCATGGAGCGCGATACTTCCACCAGCGCCCCTGGAGCTAATGCAAGTCCCTCCAGGAGGCCGTGCATGCTGCACACCCGGGTTTCCCCACCATCGAAGGGCTTTCAGAGATGATGAACGGGGAGGGGAGCGGCTGCTTGTCCCTAAAGCCACACGGGTCTCCCCGCTGCCCCAGAAAGCGACGCTGCAAACGTCTACCTGCCCTGAGGCAGGCAGGCAGCAGCGGGCACAAACAAGCGCCGGATCCTGCACGCACGGATCTGTCAGCGCTCGCCCCGATCTAAAAATACCGGTGGCAGACGCGGCACACCTGGCTGATGGAGCCCCCGCGCTCCCCCCGCCCCAGAGAGGGCTGAACTGACACACGCTGCCTTGGCTCAGCAGCAAATCACTATTTTTAGCTTATCTTTTAGAGCTTATTAGCTCCCCCTTTCCCTTCCTCCTCCCCAAACTCCTTCAGATGACAGGATGGGCTGGGAAACTCCTCGGAGAACCCCCTCCGGGCCAGCGCCACCTCAGCTCGGCTGATTTTTACCTCTCACGAGGCAGCTCAGTTTCAAGGAAGGATGCGAAGCGATTTGCTTCCCCGCAGCATCACCTGTCATTGGCAGATACTTATTTATTTATTTGAGTCCTCTCTCTTCCCCTCCCGTCAAGGCGCAGCTTTAAAACACGCATGTAAATTGTTACCATGGGCTGCTGAACTTCCACTCTGATGATATCTTCATAGATATCATCGCCTTCATCTTCACAGGGGACGCAGTCGTAAATATCCTCCCCCAGATCATGTTCGCTGGAACGAGAAGGAGAGCGATTTAGTGATAATGAAGAGGGTACGCTCACTGTCACTTGGTCAGGCAAAACAACAACTGCTCTCACACCCAGGAGGGAGGACAACCAGGACAATAAGAAAATCCTCCTGGCTCACAGCATTGATACAGAATCACAGAATGGTTTGGGCTGGAAGGGACCTTAAAGCCCATCTTATTCAACCCCCTGCCCTGGGCAGGGACACCTCCCACCAGCCCAGGTGGCTCCAAGCCCCGTCCAACCTGGCCTTGAACCCCTCCAGGGATGGGGCAGCCACAGCTTCTCTGGGCAACCTGGGCCAGGGGCTCACCCCCCTCACAGCAAAGGATTTCTTCCCCATATCTCATCTCAATCTCCTCTCCTTCAGTTTGAAACCGTTCCCCCTCACCCTATCACTACACTCCCTGATGCAGAGTCCCTCCCCATCCTTCCTGCAGGCGCCCTTTAGGGACTAGAAAGCTCCTATAAGGTCTCCCCAGAGCCTTCTCACGGACATGTTCAGTCCACGCTCTCTGTTTCCATAAGGAGTCTCTGTTTTTCCCGGATCGGTACCCGCTGCACATCTCTTTCCGCTCGCTGGAGGCTGGAAAAGGCAAAACGCTGCTCGACACGAGCGGGGATCACAGCCAAGAAGCGGCTCGGAGCCCCGTGCCAGGCGTGCCTGCCGTGCCCAGGCCACCGTGCTCTGCCGGCTCTGCCCTGCGGAGCTTTTGCTTGGTGCTAATTGGCCTGGCCGAGATGGACTCGCCGGCCAAGTGTCCCATCGGGACCATCTGAGCCACCGCACGCGACCAGGTCCAGCATCACGCTGCGTCCGGCTCCACCTGCCTCCAAAGATGCCCGCAGCCTCCTGCTCAGCTCCTGCTTCTCCTCTTCAGGAGCAGCTCTTGTGCCAGTCACTTTAACCACATTGTACTTGGAGAACACATTTTAATGGGTTGGGTTTTGGCGTGTTTAAAGCACTGCGCTCACTCTTGTCTGCTTTTGCTTTTTCTTACTTATGCCAAAGAAACCCTCCTCCTTCCCCCAAAACTGCCATAGGAGCACGTCCATTCAAAGCAGTAAACAGGTAGGAAATAATCATCCGCCGGCTCCGTGCAGTAGGCAGAAGCACCCCAGCTTGAGGCAGGGGAAGCGTGACGGGGCCGAGCCAAGCTCCCGGGGCTGTGCAGGGACCCGCAGCATCACCCGGACCAGCCTCGGGCAGAGCTCAGCCCTGCCAGGTCCAGCCACGAGCCATCCTCCCTCCAGCCACCGGCACCACGTCCAGGTTTAAAACCTCCGGATCCAGTTTTTCCTGGTGATGCACCCACCCCCATGAAGCACAACGCCTGCCCTGATGCGCAACAGGGTGATTTTTTTTTTAGACTCTCCTGATCAGCACAAGGTAATCTCCCCAGACGCTCGGCTCGGTGATGCTCAGCCCCGGCGCTGAGCAGAGCCCAGTAATAACATCTACATCAGAGATAAATTAAGCAGCAAAAAAGTGACATTTTCAAAACTGGCCACATCTCTTAGGAGATGCCCCTGCAAGCACAGGCTTTAAAGGCGTCACCAAGGCGTAGTGCCCAACTTGTATTTAAAGGTGATGGTGTTTGGTACTTAATTGTCATCTGAGCCTTTTCTAACCCCCCCGGGGCCTCCTAAGTCTTACAACACTTTTGAAAATTCAGCCCATAATAAATACCAATTAACAATAATAATTTTAGCACTTAGATCTACAGGTGCTGATTGCTAACGGCTCCCACTGAAGTCACCCCCATGGGATCAGGACAGCATGAAACGCTGGCATATCAAACAGCGTTCGCATATTTCACGAGCTGCCTCTTTCAAGATGGGTATTAATTACACACAAATATATTTAGGTGTAAAACTGTACTCAAACTGAAACACTTGACATCTCTACATACAGGCAATGCAGCAGGAGAGCACATCTGTTTGCAAAACTGGGCTTTATTTCTTTTCTAAATGCAGTTATTTCCATTTTTAAAAACAGATTTATTTAATAAAAGTTTGGGGATTTTAAATAAATACACTGGCATGATGCCTCCGTCCCATTCTTCCAGAGTGATGCATTGCAGCTGCTGTAATAATGCCCACTAATAGCTGGTGATCCATCTTCCCCTTCCCAAGCGTCGCCGTCACCGTTATTATCTGTACCAATATTTATATTCTCAGCTCCGCTCCTTATCCAGAGCCAGTAACTCCCAGTTCCCGATTAATCTTCCCCTCCCGCCCGCACCTCTCGGATTGCTGGCTGCCTCTCCATACATCATTTCCCTGGCTCAAGGGTCGTTGCAAAACGTGCGGTTGGGTTCATGTTGGCAGCGCGAGTCCGGCTGGGTGCGATAGGACCACGGCGAGTGCGGCGGTGACGCTGCTGCCGGAGCAGAGCCCGCTCGGCGTGACGGCTGCTCGTCACCAGCACCGGGAGCGCTCAGCGACTCTTTCGGGCTACGTGCAGAAGGAGAAGACAGCACCTCGAGGTGTCCCCGGGAAGCCCCGCATCCCCAGCATCACCTGGACCTGCACACGAGCACAACCAGGCGCCACGTCCAAGCCTCAGACCCCAGCATCGCCCGTCCCCAGCCTGCTGCTGCACGGGGACCCGAGCCTGGACCAGCCCTCCTCTTCTCCCCACCGAGGAGACACGAGCTCTGGAGCACGGACGGGCACGCACCAGGACGTCACCGTGAGAAACCCAGGCGGCAGCGTGGGATGGTGAGGAGGTTTTTTGCTAAATCACAGGCTGCCTGGACCAAGCCTGGAGAAGGAGGGGTGTCCCACAGACCTGACCCAGCCTGGCCCTGCCGGGAGCTCCTCTGGGCCACCAGGAAAGGGGCAGAAAGACCTACTGAGGGACAACACAGCAAATTTGGCCATAGAGCTGCCAAGAGCCATCTGACACAAACACTGCACCCACCACAGGGGGCCACATCTGCCTCTCGACGCTCTCACTGCTCTCACCAAGGGGCCAAGGCCCTAGTTCTTGCTCATCAACACCAGTACAAGCCCTTCCCATCTCCGATTTCTGGCCTCAGGCAAAAAATAGGGACAACTGCCTTGTCCTGGGGCCATTTAGAATCAGAATCACAGAATCTTCATGGTTGGAAAAGACCTTTGAGATCATCGAGTCCATCCATACACACACCAAAAAAAAACCCAAAACAAAACAAAACAAAAAAAAAACAACCAAAAAAACCAAAAACCCACAAACCACCACAAACAAACAACCTACAATCTCTGCCACTAGAGCACGCCACAAAAGAGAAAGACACCTCCGTTTCAGAGCTCAGGGGAAAGGCACTAGAGAAGGTCAACCCCGACAGCTGTGGTGCTATTAAAACGATACGCGCGTCCAGCGGACCCTTACTTATTAAAATACATTCCTAGAACATCTCTGAGAAACACCAGAGGCTGCCAGAGTTACGGCGAGCAGTAAAACGTGCAGATTGGCCTCTCCCGGAGCAGCCCAGCTCTGCCGGCGTGTGTACGGCTGCTGACGCCGCTGCTTCGCACCTATCGATTTTCATCATTTTGACTGTCAGAGTTGAAAATACGCACCCTCCCCGACGTTAAAACAGAGACCAGCCGTCGGGATGATTTTAGCCAGTGGCAACCTAAGAACACACTAAATTTTAAATGCCATAAAGGGAAGGAAAGCGGGGCGGGTATTTTCCATGTTTAGCACAGTCCCCTGCTGTGGGAGGCAATAAATTCAGCAGCCCAAGCATGTCACGCGTAGACTGAACAACTTGAGCAGGGAAGGCCAGATCCTCACCTCGTTCTTCACAAAGAAAAGCAATTTACTCCTTCAATAAAAGCAGCAGAGTCTGCGAGTTACCCGTGGGTATCAGAGCCTGCGATCTACTGCCTGCATTAGAAGATTCATTGACAGCTCTGGGTCTCGGACAGGGATTTTATCCACCCCTCAGAGTTAACGCCAGCATTCGCAATTACTGTTATTAGGATGGATGTAACCAGCTTTGGGCCGGCAGCATCTCGCCTAGCCAGGAAAGCTCATTCCAAGAAAAAAGAATAAAGCTTTTCACATCTAAGGCAATTTCAGGCAAAACCAATGCTTTTGGCTCAGGTCTTCCTCCCTGGCAATGCCCGCTCCGTACAGATGCCCTCCCAAGCAGGCAGCAGCCATGCCAAGGAGCAGCTCCCTGAACAGAGGGACCAAGGCCGGGCTGCTGCCTCGGAGTAAGGGGCAAACAGGGACATCGATGGAGTGAGCTGGGGTAGAAGCAGGGGTTCTCCTCAGGGACCGCTGGAACCTCCAGCGGTTGCCTAAGTACAGCCAAATTTTAACAAAATGTTCCCCAATAGGAGGCCGAAGTTGAGTTAGCTTGAGGAAGAACCTCCCCACCCTGGGCGAAGGCACTGGTCCCACCGTTCCCACCACTGGGAGCCAGCCCTCCAAAGCTCAGCACTTGGCCAAAGCAGAGGGCACCGTCTGCACCTGGGCTTTGGGAGAAGATGAGCTCCGGACAGGGCTGCCCACACCAGCGCATGGGCACAGAGGACCTGTGATGCCCTGATAAATAACCTGCAGCAGGTCCGCTATGCTGAAGGAATGCTGCACACCACGTTTGCAATGACACCGTGGATGAGGAGGGTAAGTGGGGAAGCTCTGCGGGTCTCAAGGGCCACTGAAGGATCTCTTCATCCATAAAAGCTTCTCTGGGAAGTTGATGAGTTTGTAACAGTCTCAAGAATTCAAGGATGAGCCCAAGCAAGGCCCTCGGGGCAATCCCACCACACCAAAACGCCGTCCAAACCACAGCGCTGCTTTCGCTCCACTGATGAAAGAGCCAGAACCACCAGGAAGAGCAAAAGAAAGAGAAGGAGCTAAAATAAGCCAACCAAAAGACAAACGCAAATTTCCAGCCCTGTGGCTGAGGTTAAGAGTCAGAAGACCTCAGAGCCACCGCCGGGTCCAGGCTGGACGTGCATCTGCAGGGTCCCTGAGACAGCTGCCCTGCAGCTGCCAGGCTCCAGTTCGCCCCAGTAATCCTCCACTTTCTCATTCTTACTCTGCACTTACAGCTATAAATAGACGGTTCATCCGACCAACCCCCTCATTCACAGCCTCCGTCAGACGAGGACAAGCGGAGTCCTGTATTTCCAGCACATCTGGCAGGCTTGGGTTTCAGGGTGAAGGAGTGCAAGATGTGCAGCCGTTGGACTCCAGATCTTGCAGGGTTTTAATTAGCCAGATTGTACTTGGACGGAGCCACGCGTCTGGAAATAGCAAGAGACGCCTTTTGCCATCTATTCTACTCAGGTCTTACGTTCCCCATCCAAAGTGGAACATTATCATCCCAAGAAGGAACCTCACACAATTATAGCAACCAACAGGATCCTACAGATGGCACAAGGAGGATGCATAAAAATCTTTACTGGTGACAAAGAAGAAAAGACACGTTTACAAGTGCTATGGCTCGAGTGCCTTGTAGCACGGAGCCATTTATTTAAGTGGCTGGCATGTGTGGTTTTTCCAACGCAGCAAAAATAATGAGAAAAGTGGCAGCTAACTTATCACCTCACCTTGGCTCCTCTATTCATTACTTTTTTTAATGCACTCCAGAAATTCTGCTGATCACATCACTATTTTGGAAGATTCGAGGAGGCAACGCTGGTGACAGCCGTGAAAGAAGTAGGAGAAACTTCAGGAAGAAGCTCTTGGCAGGAGACAGGCTGTTGGCAGAGTCAGTGCCCACACGCGCCGCATCGCTTGAGAAGCTGAGGCCAGGCAGATCTTCTGCAACTCCCCTTCTCCACCGTGAAAGGTTTGGAAATACACCACTCCCCCCAACACTTTTGTTAGGGCACACAGAAATACATCAGGCAGCAGAGGACAAGCGTCCCAGTATTGATCAGGCACCACTTGCAAACTGGCCAGCCCTCGCCATCTGCCCGGGCTCTCTGCAAGCTGCCATCTGGCCGATGGCAAAGCAAACCGAGGGGCCGGCGGGCTGAGGATGGGGAATTTGAGAACTTTCTAGCTCCCCTGATACCCTTTTAGTTTCTCCTCCCCTTTCCATCACCAATTGTTCTTTTGTTTTTTCGGGTTTCGCTTTTTTTTNTGGTTTTTGTTTTTTTTTTTTTTTTTTTTAAATAAATAGCTGTTTCCAGGCAATTATCTGCCGTGATCTGCTGGACGGCTGACGTGGCGCTGGGGAGCTGCCTGCAGCCCAGCACAATCTCCGCGACACCCCAAAGGTGAAAGCACAATGGGTTCATCCAGGCATGAACATCCGCTACACACACCGGCGCCCCGCGGCCGCCCCGCGCTTGCCCGCAGACGGCTTCTTTCTGCAGCACAGGCAAACGGCCCTCGTGGCGCTGCCATTGACCCGCTCCCAGCCCCGGCGCTGGCTTTTGTCCCCAGCTGCCACCGCTCCTCCGCGCCGGGAGGGACCTCGCTGCCAGGATGACGGTCCTCGCTCTTCCGAGCATCGC